>CM045769.1:93128819-93702556 GCA_025200525.1 Camellia lanceoleosa
CATCATTAACTTTGTACAATTATTTTTTCCTTTTGATGATGAAGAAACTTATCTTCATTTGTCATTTTCAAGTGTATGGAGCTATCCGCCGTTTTCAAGTGTAAATTTAAAACTTTGTGAAAGTAATTTGTGAATATACTAATACACTTTACGAATATTTGTTTTGATAGCTAAAAAGTTTCTTTACATAAAAGCATCTTTTGACTATGTATAGTAGTGTAAGCACATGCATTGCACATCAATAAATTTATATTGGTGCAAAATTTGGGAGTTTGAGGCAAAATTTATACTATTTTGGTTTTATCATTGCCAAATTTTGAAAATGATTGGTGGCAAAAATAAATTTTATTATATCGATTTAGTCTTATAGTTTATTTAGTTTCAATCTAAAATTTGTTTTATTGTTGTGGCGGGGTTAGGCTGCTTGCCCATAGGCTAAACAAATGGATCCAAAGGGTTGGTTTGATATTTTGCTTATGGTCATGAATTGGAAGCGAAATGAATATGAATGGTGTGAGTGAAGATTGAAGAAGGTGATGGAGGTTATCTAAATAGCATCCAAAGTGGTAAACTCACATGAATTTTATAAAATTTTGTATTCCACGATTATCTTAATAGTTTAAAGTGATTTTAATGTGTACTATTTGGGTGTTGTTTTTATATATTTTTAAGGATGACACTTTTGCCAAGTAAATTTTAAATTTTCTACTTTTAATGTGTCTTGTGACAATATGTTATGTTTTAAATACTCCCTATTTAGACTTTATGTTCCTAAATAACTTTTGAAATGTGTCATGTTCCTAAAGTAACTATAGGAATTGGATGAGATGAAGAAGCTTTTGAAAAGTCGGGGTTGCTCATTGATAGAGAAACAAACCAATAGCACGCTTGAACTCTCCAATCAAAGGTAATCTCTTCAAACTTTCATGTCATATGATTTATCTTTTATTTTTTATTTTTTATGAAACTTGATTCAACCATTTAAGCTATTTATATGAGAGTGCTTTTAGGCATGAGTGATATACTAGCAATTCATATTAAACTTTTTTTCTCTAAATAACATCCTTTAATCCGTTTGGTTTGATTTGATTTGATTTTTTTTATTTCATATATTGCTACTAAAACAACTATTAGACCACTTTCAAGTTGTTTTTACTTTTTTTGTTATTTTTAATGCAACAATTTCAATTTTAAAGTTGTAAGTAGTTGATGTAATTAATGACTTTCATTGCCAAATTTTGAAAATGATTGACATTGTATAAAGTTAAAGATTATTTAGAAGCTGATTGACATTGTGTAAACTTATATAGATTTAGTTTGGTTTGGTTTGAGAGGTAGACATTTGGAGATTATACGCTATTTGGATTTTTGATCAAGAACACCATTTTAAGTATTGGCATGGGGTGCTCAAGAGAACACCATTTTGTTATTCCTCTTATTTTGAAGTTATATCTCTATAATAAAGGGATCCTCTTGCTCAAATACATGCTATCTATTCATTTTGTGTGTCATGGGTAAGCAATTTTAAGTATATTTGATTGTTAATGTTTCTAGCTTAAGAAAATGATAAATAAATTATTCAAAAAAAACATTATTTACACGTGCCTTTAGGCGCGAACATCTGATAGTTTATTAAGATTGCGAGCGCTTAACGGTGTGTTTATTTGGTGTCGATAATTTTTTTATTATTGAATGTTAGTAAGTGTACAATAGTTTTGATTTGTATATTTTGTTTAGTGTTAATAATTTTTTTTGGCTTGCTCTTATATTTTGAACATTTTAAATCTTATATGTTTGTTTCTTAATTTGCATTAAGGTTAGGGGAGTTGTTATTTTATTTGAGTTCTGTAGAGTGTGTGATACAAGTAAAATTAGTACAAGTTCTTTAAGAAAAATAGTATTTCTTTATTTTTTTTTCAATATTTTTATCAACAAATACTACAGACTCCATAAATTTTAACATGATACGTATAAATTACAATTATATTTTGATTACAATATTATTTACACCATGCCTTTAGATACGGGCATACGCTAGTATATATATATATATATTTATTTAGAGCCAAAATGAGAAAGCGACCAAATATAAAAGAGGTAAAGTGTCAATTATCTGGCTTAAAAGCACATGTTAAAAATAAATTATTCACAATTCATAACATATAGTAATTAATGTTTCAAACAGTGACAGACAAATGGTTGTAACTTCTTTATGGAGACTTTCATATATTTCCATTAATGTTTGAAAAAAATGTAGATGAATGAAAAAGTCTTCCTTACACTTTTTATTGGAAAATTTACCTATAAATCTCGTCTTGAAAAATAGTAATCTATTTAGTACTAAATATTTTCTTATAAACTAATTAGTCCCATTAATATTGAAAATGTATATTTAATATGTTACTTAAAAATTAGATTTACGGTTATGTCTTTATTTTTATTATGTTTCATTCTCTTTTTTTTTCTTTTATGCTAAAAAAGTAAGGTACACAATGTATTGTATGGGAATTAAATTTGAGATGAATTTTTATTTGAGAATCTTTTTTATTTGGAAAACATTTCAAAAATAGTACAAAAATAACTTGAAAAATGGAATTTTTTAAACATTCTAAAAGGATATGATTCTTCAAATATTTCAAAAGGATTACAAAAACTTCTTAGTAAGCTTTGGACAAATGTATAATTTTAAGCTGTAACACTCAAACATAACACTAAAAAAATTTTAGTGTACTTTTCCCAAATGTAGCAGCTTTAATATAACACTCCAAAAAACTTCGTTAGTGTAACACTCTAGTATAGCACACAAAAATTCTTAGTGTACTTTTCCCAAGCATAACACTCCGATATAACACTAATAAAAACTCCTTAGAGTAACACTTTAATGTAATACATAAAAAGATGTGGAATTTTCAAATCATTCCAAAAAGATGTGAGATTTTTCAAACCATTAGAAAGAAATTATAAAATTTTCTTAGTAAATATTGGGCAAATATATAATTTCTATGTAGCACTCCAAAAAAGAATGTGGGATTCTTTAAACCTTCTAAAGGATGTTAGATTCTTCAAATCATTCCAAAAATTACAAAAATTCCTCGATAAGTTTTGGATAAATATATAATTCCAAACTTTGAGTGTTACATTTGGAAAAAAAGTGCACTAAGGAGTTTTTTAGTGTTACATTGGAATGTTATGTCTTAGATTACATTGATTGAAGTCTTATGTTTGGGAAAAAATTCTTTTTATGTTATATTAGAGTGTTATGTTTAGGAAAAGTACACTAAAGAGTTTTTTTTCTTTTCTTTTTAGTATTACGTTGTTATGTTTGGGAAAAGTACACCAATGATTTTTGCATTGAAGTGTTACGTTATTGAAGTATTACATTTTGTTAAGTAGTATTGGATTTGTTCCCAAAATGAAGTGTTACATTGTTGGAGTGTTACATTAGAGTGTTACATTTTTGTTTGTAATGTGGGATTTCTTCCAAAATGAGAGTGTTAAATTGTTAGAGTGTTACATTAAGTGTTACTTATTCATAATGTAGGATTTGTTCGAAAATGAAATAAAATGGAAAATTTCTATAATGAGGATTGCCCAAATATGTAACTTTATATTTAGACAAATTCAATTGTAACCCCAAATTATAGAAACTAAACATATAAGTGACAACTCTTTTGTGTAATTTTCACTTTAATGGGACCTTTGGGTTCATAAGAAAAAATGGACAAAACAGTTTATAAGATCACATTTTGAGATTTATGGGTGCTTTACCCTTTTTTATTTATTTATTTTTTTTTTCATTTATGCTTCAAAAAATTGTGAATATTAAATTTTTAAAAGCATATTCATAGCCAAATTTATGGATTTTATAAGAAAAAATATGTGATTGATGTTATTAAATTCATAAAAATATGAATTATAAAAATCCCTAAAAGGTTTGAATATGAAAATCATATAAACTATGGGTTTTATATTTTAAAAAAAAATAGTTAAAAGATCTAGGATTTAAATTCTTGCAAAATTTAAAGCTAAAAAATTACATAAAATATAAAAATTTATAAGTACTAAAATAAAAATATTGATCTCAAATTAATAAACAAAATATAAAAATGTAAAACTCTATAAATTTTTATTCATGAACCGGAAAATAAATACGAGTATGTCTAAGATTGATGTGCATAAAGGTGGTGATGGTACTAGTGATGTAGATCCTAGTCAATCAATTTGAAGGTTAGTGTTAGAAAAGAGGAAGTTGATTGGAAGGACCGGTTGTTATGGACCTACAAAATTTTTACGATGCTTTCTGAAATGAATAATGAGTGTAAAAAATAGTGATGAGACTCAAGATGTAATAGTTGATGATAAGAGAAATGTAGTGAGTAAATAAAAGTTTGAGTAGTTACATAAATAAAATTAATAAAATTTTTCATTAATCATGACAGTGGTTACATTTACATCAAACTATTCTCTCATTTTTTTGGGACATTGCATCTAACCAACTCGCCCCATTAGTTAATATAATACAAGGAATTTCTCCTCTAATAGTGAGATCTGGTTAGAATTTAACAAGTATATGGTAGTCTCCTAGTAACCTACTAAATTCTTCATTAGTTAGGTGGGAATTTGTCGATTTGATGTAAATCTATGGCGTTCTTGAGATAAGCGTCTGTAGACCCCGAACAGCTCTTCTTGTGCGGTGGAGTGGGTTCTAGCTACTACAATTAGGACTCTGTCACGATTACGAATCTAATCTCAAAGTGCAATGCAAGGCGATAAATCACCAAAGAGTCCAAATCCAAATCGTTTTGAAAAAATCGATTTTAATCAAAAAACACCAAACATGAAGTGCTTTGATTTCAAAGTTGCCACCTAAATATTTTATTTTGGGAAATTTAGGAAATACGACTCATGCCTAAGGCCACGTGTTAAATCATCACCAAAAAGTTGCCTCGGCTCGGGAACTTAGATGCGAGGAAGGTCATGAAATGAGCACTCCGCTTGAGATCAAAGATCGACCTCTACTATCGATATGTTGTTTTATAAACACATGTGTTCTTATTAGATTATTAATCTAGAATTACTATGTGATCGCACAACATACAAGTATAGACTAAATCACTCAATTTGGAACAAAACATCTCATGTTTGTTTTTGGAAATGGTTTGAAGTTGCTACCCTCAAGTAGGCCAAAATGCGGTTGCCACCCTCAAGTGGGCTTAAAAACATGATGGTTTGCCACTTCAAGTGGGCTTAAAACTCATATTTTGATGAATTGTTCCAATTCAAGCAATGAAACCTTCATCTATAGGCATTCATGCACTAAACATAGCGATTAGCCTCATGGCAAGCATGCTATCATGGTAGTCACTTATACACATGCAAGAATGCTAAAGCGTAAACACTCACGATGTACTCAGGAGCCAAAAAAAGCTAGTTAGTAATCAATGCATGATTCTAGCTATGTCAAGAATACCTAATGCAACACATGCAAAATGCAACTAAGATAGGCTTTCTAAGATGGCATGTGAATGCAACTAGATAACATGTATTCAAATAGGTATTGAAATACAATGTAGTTTGAATGATCAAGCACGGTGCAAAACAAATGAATGATGCAAACATGCAAAGCATAAGGCATGCTAATTGAAATATGCCTAAACTAACCATCAAGCGGATAAATAAAAAGGAGAAAGACATGGGATTGGAAGACATTCACACACACCGCACACTTATTACAATATTTTCCCTCTCGACGGAGATGCGAATAAATAATGTAAGCTAGCTATGCTAAGCTAAGCTATAACTAATCTAATAATCTAATTAGACTAATTATTACCCAACACAAATTGAACAACTAGCTACAACTAATTATTACAATACTTTAACTAATTAATCAAATTAACTCAATTACAAAACCAACTAAGTAAGGAAAATAAGCTAAATTAGGCTGCCACAGCTCTACCTCGGAATAATGAGTGATGCATGCTCGGTCAACTTAGAAATCCATTACCATGCCCCAAATTGCCTCGGTTTGCATTTGATTTGATCATAGAACCTTGCACAAACTTCAAATTGCTTTTGCTCTAACATGGGGACCTCTGGTGGGCAGAGCCGAAAGGGTGGTGTAGACCTCCTGTAGTCCATAAAATCTGGTTGTAGACCAGAAAAAGTGGTCGTGAGCCACCTTCTTGATCTAGAGCCGGGAAAATCTATAAACTTAGGTTTGTTGTAGCAGAGAACAAGAAGGGGCATGGCGGTGTATTTGCAAGATATGTGTGCCTGACCACTCTCCCTATCATTTCTCAAGCTCAAGAGAGTGAAGTACTCGACTCTCGGGCCTGTAGAAACATCGCAATGCATGATGGCCGAAAGCCAAGTTTGCATGAATTAATGTCAATGAATGTACAAATAACACATAAGGGCCTCCACCTCTATCATGCTTGATCAAGAGGGTCGGCCCAGAAATGAGCACGTTCATCACTTCAAGTATAAAACACCCCTAGTTTCTTGTGTTTGAATCATCATCCGATCCAAACACAATGCAATGCAACAACATTTCAAACACAATGCAATGCAATAATATACAAACAACATGCAATGCAACAACATGCAATCCAACAACATGCAATCCATTAATGCTAATGTGGCATGCATAAGGTTCCATCATATAAGCAATGCATGCATGGTATGTTTGGAGGCTAAAGCATCAAAGCAAGTAAAGAGCATCATACAAGAGGTCTGCAATACAATGCTCAATGAACTTAAACCAACCCCAAACAGACCTCATGCATGCCCAAATAATGGCCAAAACACTCTGAAATAATAGCATTGAAAGCAAGAATATGCATGTTCATGTATTGGCCCATAAATAAGGCATAAGGCATAACTCTTAAACACAATGAAGAAGTGGAAAATGTGAGAGTGTGGCAATGAAATATTCTTTGAAATTACATTCTAAATGATGCCAAATCATGCACATATCACAAATAAAGCATGTTAGGATGCTCAAAGCTTAAGGCTAGCAAAGACACTTGCACCATAGCCATATCAAAAGCCCCAAGGGCCAAGATGACTCAAAAAATAGTCCCAAGGCAGGTCAAAACAATGCTAGAAACATAATTGAACATAGCCAACATATGCTAGAATGGGAGGCATAAGCATGGCGCATGCAAGGCCAGAGCATGATTACACTACACCTACCAAAACTAAGCTTTGGGTGACTTTACCAATAAAAATTAGAGTTGTAACATGGTAAAGTAACACCAAAACCACACTAAGATGGCAGCCCCAAAAGCTTAAGCAAGCATTCATGCCGATTGGTTCATGATTGAGGCATATAGCATAACCCTCAAAAGCATTGAATGTGTGAAACATGAGGAGTATGACTATACTACACACTTTGAAATCATGTTAGAAATGAGGCCAAAGCATGCCAACAACTCAAGTAATGCATGCTCTGAGACTTTGAAACTCAAAGCTAGTGAGCAAGATTGCACTATGGCTATACAAAGCAAGGCATGCATGACCAAAACTACTTAAAATAGAGCTTAAGCATGGCAAAACATGAGTGAAAGCTTGCTGAGTGGAACCAAAACATGTTGAAATGGTGGTCCAAAGCATGATGCATGCTAAGGCTATAGGAGGATTGCACTACAAAGGTATGAAGCATGCAAGAGGCAATCAAAGTGACCCGAGGCAGAGTTATGACATGCTAAAATAGTAGCAAATACATCTTTGAGATAGAGCCAACACAAGCTAGGAATAGAGGCATGAAGCATGATGCATACTAGGCCAACAAAGGGATTACACTACAAGTGCAAGAACCAATCAACCAATGGCCAAACCAACCAAAAATAGAGCTAAGGCAGGTCGATAAGCCACAAAAACAAGCTTGAGCTAGGTCACAAAATAGTACAAGAGCATGCTCAAGTATGAGGCCAACAATGCATGGAAACAAAGCACAAAATGGGGGTGGGGGACCACCCCCGTCCATTTCAGTCTCAAAACACACTTTCCACCACTAAAATTCCTTTGGAATTTAGTGGTGAAAAACAAATAAAGATGCCCTCAAAGGTCTTAAAAGAATTACCAACCTCAAGCAAATAAGTCACACAAGAGGATGAAAGACCTCCAACACCAAAAAGGCCTTAAACAAACTTATTAAGCACTCAAATATAGAACTTTTTGTAGTTAAAAACCAAGCCTAAATGAGCATGCAAAAGGGACCAAAGACTTAATCAAAAAACAGCTTTAAAGGGCTAGTCTCTTACCCTTGAAGAAGCAGAACAAAGCGACAACTCAGCAACCTTTAGAGTTAAAACCAATCACAAAACCTCAAAGCAAGCTCCAACCAAGCTTAGCTTCAAAGTTATGGTGTTTGAGTAGGTGTTTGTGTGCAAAAGTTTGAAGAAATAGCACTTATAAGCACAATTATAAAGATAGAGGGAGAAGTATAGAGAGAGAGGGGTATGTTTAGCCCTAATATTTTTTGAACCTCTGGAAAGGGAGAGGGAGCTTCCCTCTTATAGAAGTCAAGTCTCAAGCTTGTTGAACAAGCTAGAGGCTTGGTGTATGTATGGAGGATGCACTCTGTGCTCACTAGTAACCAGTGGCAAGAAAAAATATCTGCGAGAAAATGCAAAAAACATCAACAGGTTGAAGTGGTCGGCCGACCACTCCCACTAGTTAACCGACCATAAAGGTGGTCTACAAGTAAGAAAAGTGGTCGGCAAGGGAGAGACGAGAGAGTGGAAGGTGGTGGCGACTCGAGCCACCTTAGATGGTCCTGAGACCACCCACCCTAGTTGGCCACCACCAAAAAGTGGTCTATAGAGAAAAAAGCTGGTCTCACCTCTGTTCCCTCTCCGGGCAAAGGATAACAAGGTTTGGTTCAAAAACAAACCCGAAGGAAACAAGACAAGAGTCTGGGGACAAGGCACTCGGTGAAATCCTCGAAAACTAGTCTCACTGGTACAAATAGTAGCCCTACGAGGAGAGCAAGGTAGTCTATGGCTACAAAAAGTGGCCTCTGAGGCCTCCATCTCCCTCTAGGCAAAGGCAGCAAGCATGGTCCAAAAACCAAGCCAAGAGAAGAAAGTTAAGAGGTCGAGACAAGGCACTTTCGGCCAAGACTCAGGAAACTCAAAGCGAGCACAAACATGCACAATCATGAGCACTTAAGCGATGGCGTCTGAGTCTTAAGGTCGATCAAAAATGGGGTGTCTCTGACGTCTTTATTGTAGTCCTTTAACTTTATTCTACGAGAAGTAATTGTGTCGTCAAGATTTACGGCCTGGGCGGTTTCTTGTTCTTTAGGGTCGCCGAGGTAGAGGGAGATTTGGCGGATGGGCCGCTATTCTGGATCCTATTTTCAGAGGAGGAGGAAAGTTCTTCGTCAGCATATAAATCGTGTATATTATTCCTACATATCCCTAATCCAATGTTGTCATCTTCACTGTAAACAGATAAACAACAATTTTGACATAGTTCGTATTTTACAAAATTCTGACCTACAAACAAAATATTATTTTTTGTTCATCTTTTTTTACTCCTTCATTTAAAAATGGAAATGAATTAAAGGGGCTAGTATATGGGGTCCTCTCTCGTTTGTAATGATCTCTCGAAAATGTTTTTAATTTGGGGTATTTTGTGACGTAATTGGAAGGACATTTTTCTTTGCAGAGTGCAAAGAATTGTTCCTCCGTTCTACTTGCAAGTATTCCCGCTAGAGTTCGTCTCTATTCTTTAAGGACTTTTCCCATTAAATGAAAATTCTCCCCATTCTCTGAAGTCGCTCCTTTAGAATATACTATCGACTTGCTATTGAAGAGTGGAGTTTTCTATATTTGGAAGATAGATTCTGCGTTGGTTCGGTGAGATCGAAAAATCTTGGGTTGGTGGTTTGGATCTTCTTTGTGAATTGAACTATGGTATGAAGGTGAGGGTTTCCATCTTCGTGGAGCTCCTTGCGACAAGTATGTAGTGTGGCTAACTTGCTAGTTGGAGAAGGGATTGGAGGAGTTCTAAGAGCTGTTCTTTCAGGCAAGTGCATCGTGGGTAGGTGAGGAAAACATTCTTCGCGTCGAAATGAAAAGAGGCTAAGCGAGGCATTTTTGTAGTGGTAAACAGTAAACTCACACCAGCCGTACAAGGGCTATCTATTAGTTAAAAAACCTAATGTGAATGGTGTGAGTGGCGTGACTGAGGGGGTGTTGTATTAATATTGCCAGCGTCCCCCCTCCCCCCCAGCACTAATCTGGGCCACCCATTGTTTTACTTGTTGACAAGTGTATGGATGGAGTTAAAAAGAAGTCACACCCAAGCCTATGTGTGAGTGGTGTGAGTACTTTTGATTCCTTCGTCAAATAGTGTTATACACGTGTCACATTTTTGGGGGTTTGCGTAGTTATAAAGTAAAGATATTTTCAAAATGATTGATATAAAGGAAAGGCAAGGAAATGATTATGCTTATGAATTATTTTTGATAGGGAATCTTTGTCGCCTAAGCGGGCCACTTTTGCTATTTATTTGGTACCCAAAAACATTTGGTGGCAAAAGAAATATGCTTTTGCAATGAGATAGCTAATATGGTGGCGTTTTTTTATACCTTGTTTTCTCCCTCCTTTTACGTCTTTCTTTTTTTGTTGATTGTATTGGTATACAATGTTGTACTCCATAGAAGAGTATCTAAAATTACGGATAGTTCACTCAAATGTATGTAGATCATTTTTTGATGTGGCAAATAGGACTTTGGGAAGAGAGTCGTGGGTTAGCTCGACAAAGTTTGTTCGATGTCACGAGGAGTAGATGGAAAAAATATCAAAGCTAAAGTGTCTGAATAGAAGGGTTAGCGAGGTTAGAGAATCTGGGAATTTGTAGGATAAAAGATTTGGAGTGTTTATCAAAAATGAAAGGAGTAATGTGACGATGTCGATTCTCCTTGAGTGCGAGTCAAGGACATCGGCGGCGATGGATATAAGCGTAATTCTTGTGGTCATGCACCGTTTAAGACAATGTACATTCGGAGCGATACGTTCGAATATTTCACGATATATTAAGAAGACTAAGAGAGTAAGGAAATTACAATTGCGATGAACACTTAAGGGATGTTAAATTTGATAATAGAGGTGTGGCGAGATTGTTGAATTGTTACGCCCCAAAATAATTTGACATGAACTACCCACATAACTATTTCATAAGATCAAATGTTTTACAAAAATAATCTCACATGCGGTTATACATTCATTGATAAACTGGTACATGAATCTATAGCATGTAAAATCATCAAGTCAAAACGGATAAGGCCCTCAAGGGCTTACAAGTTCAAGGCAATAGCGGCTACAAAAAATGATCTCAGACCCATACACATTAGCCCTTGGCTTTACAAAAATTTACACGAAAATATAAGAGTAAGCACTCTTCACAATCACGTCCACGCCATCAACTCGTCGGGATCACCACATCTTTACCTGCACCAAATCCCATAGGGGTGAGCATAAAGCCCAGTAGAGAAATTCTCACAAAGTATATACAGTTATGCTTTTTCCTCAACACAAAAATAAATGTAAATGCAATGCCATGCCAAGGTTAATCAATGAGGAAAATATTCATTTCAATGCATTGTTTCAAAATCACCATGTTCTCAATATTATCATGTGGTTTCATCAATTTCAAACTTCCAATATTAATTCAATAGGGTGGTAAATCGACCTTTGGTAATCCCTAAATTTGGTGTGCGCAAGTAGACTCTGAGTACTACTGTTGTCATTTTACGGTATTAACGGAAGGCTCGACATATTATTTGTTTTACGGTCTTTCACCATGGACATTCAGGCCAACTTATCAAATTCAACTACACCTCCTATCTGGACTTACCGCGTATTTACCCCATTCACATTTCCATAATTCTCATTACAATATGATCTTTCTCAAAATAAATGTTTTTCCAACATATGTCAAGATGCACAATAATTAATAACTCAATTGAAACGTGATGCAATAATTACTATTCTCAAATATCTCTACAACAATATCAATCAATCCAATTTCTCATTTCTTCCTTTCAAGACAATTTACAAAATACCTATGTGTCTTCAACACACAATAACAATTTCCCATCATACACGATTCTAATCAATTTTCCTCTTCAAGGCCACATGTGATGTTTTTCAAACATAAACCTCCAGTATTTATAGTTCTCACAATCTATCATGCACAACAATTTGGTCATCTCACAACAATATATTATCATGTATTTAACTATAGTCTTTGAAACAAAAACTCTCCATTTCAATATGCATAACACAAGATGGTCATTTTTCAAAACACTCATGAAGTCTACACTCATCTACTCTTTTCAACACAAGAAGAATAAAAATACCATAGATGTTCCCATCCTTTCCCAAAATCCCCAATTTCTAGGGCTTTTATAAAAAATCCAACATTTGTCCACTTCAAGGTGAAAACCAACCCAAATCACATTTCATGAGTCAAATGAAAAGAGAGCCCCTTAGGAAGAACAAAAGATTTGAGATTTTATAAACCCATTTTTGAAAACTCTCTTTCTCTCTCTTCATTTAGTGCAAATTAAAACCAACACCACTACTTCATGGAAACTTTAAAATCGACATTTTGTAGCAAAACATATATATATATATAACTCAAGAATTCCCTACCTCAAGCTTGATGATGAAGGAGGAGTGAAACCCTAACTTTGAAGATGAGAGGAAGCTTGTTTTCCCACCACCCAAATGAAGCTCTCGCCCTAGGTCTCGAAGATCATGAGAGTTGGTGATGATCTAAACTCAAGGATGTCAAGAATCAAGGAGTTTTTAGTGTTTGGGGATGATTTCTAGAGAAAAGGGGGAGTAAATGTGACTTTTAGAGTGAGAAAATTGTGTAGGAAATGAAACAAAGTTGGCCCTAAAGTGAAAGAAAAACAGAGTCTCGAACTGCCCAGATTGCCACACGTGCGGCACCCATCCCCGCAAATGTGGAGCGCCCTTCCCGCACGTGCGGCCCTCACCCCCGCACATGCAGTGCCTCTATCGCACCTCAGCCCACACATGCCTTTTAGGCAGTGTGCAGCTCACACAAATCGCCCACTCCCACACATGCGGCCTCATCCCCCACACGTGCGGCTCCCATCCCGCATGTGCGGCCTTGGGCAAACCTGCGTGCGGCCCAGCTGACCAGAACATTTTGCTCTGCTCCGGGCATCTGGACCTAACCCTCGCACCACAGAAAAAGAAACCTCAACACCAAACAAAATAAGAACAAGAGCTCTAATCTAGAGAACCATATCCGGATGTTTCAAGCCCATGAAGATGAAAGAATGAGGAAGGAGAAGAAAATAAGGAAAAATAAGGACCAGTCATCACTTGAATGGTATTGAGTTGGGTAATAAAAGATGTAGTGTCAATCGAGACAAGATGGTGGTTAAGGGTATAAAATTAATTGGGAATGTTCAATTGGAACAAGATGCTAAAAAGGAAGTTGTGGTCCACTACATAATAGTCTATCAAATTCCATCCCACACGACAAGATATTTATTGAAGTTGGTGAGGGTAATCTGAACTGAATTGTTGATCATGACTAGTCCGATAAAACTACTACTTGTGTATCATATGTATTTGCAAATGAATCAAAATTTGGTGAACTTTAGTATGTTTGGGCTTATTTATTAAGATTTTAATGAGTTTGAACTTAATAAAATTTATTGAGCAATCGAGCCAAGTAATTTGAGACTTGACTCGAGTTGAATCATTCTGAGCCTTAATGAGTTAAAAAAAAATTATAAATTCATATTTACGTATGAGACTAAAGTTGCCGTTGAAATTTTAATTATACAATTATGTATATAATATATATATACTAGAAAAGTTAACATTTTACTAAAATAAGAATATCTACCATCACTATTATATAAATATATTATCCATAATTAATTATTATTTACATTTATATTTTTTTAAATATATAAATAACATATTTATTTTATTTGTATATATATATATTATTTAAATAAATATTAAATAAGCTAAATGTGAGCACAACTTTATTATATTTAAATTTATTTATTAAAATTTTAATAAATTCACAAATAAATAAATAAATAACGAATCGAGTTCTCACAAGCACTCACCAAATCAAACTCAAACTTATTCACAAATCATTGTATTGATTTGAGTCCACCTATGTAATATTCCTATAATACTATTGATAAATTTCAATTATTTTTTGATGTGATGGTGACTAGTTCTTTTTGTTTGTCTTCCCTGATTCCAGAGGCTACATATGTATGCTTTTGGATATGTAAGATCTGTCTATGTATTAAAGGGTCCCTCTTGAAGAATAATAATTGATGAAGCAACTTTGTAATATATGAATGACAACTGATTCATTAGACATTCATAGCTTGGCTTCGATCAGCTACACAGACCTAAAATAATAATGCTATATCCATTACATTTGTGATCGTCTGAATTCACGGGTGAAGGAGAGGAATCAGGGTTGGGGTCTTGGCCTAGCAAACTTTTGAAAGTACACTGTATATATTAGGCATTTTTAATATATTTTCATGGCATTGTATTAATGCCCCCTCTAAATTTGTTTTCGCCTTCCATTTTTTTGTCTCTAAATGAACTATCTAAAAGATCTCAATCTTCCATTTTATTTTACTTTTTTTTTTATTATATATATTTAGTAGTTACCCTGTACTCTCAAAGGAATATATTAAAAGGAAATTACTCAACCATGGGAGTACAGAAGAAAAAAAAAAAAAAAAAAAAAAAATACAAAAAAATACAAAAAAATAGAAGGTGCAAGTCATTCTGTGACGGGGTATAAGTGAAAACTATGGGGTTGCAAGTTTGACTTGCAGGCCTTCATATTTGTATATTTTCTTTTTCTCTATCCAACTGTTAAGTAATTTTCTTTTTATTAAACAACCTTTTTTAATAATACAATTCATTAATTAGTTTAGCAATGTTACAAACTCAAAAATACTATATTAAAAAAAAAAAAAAAGAGAGAGAGAGAATAGAAAAAAATAAATCGATAGTTTATATTCATTGTAAGTGTGATGCACATCTTACTAATTTTAAATTTACATCACACATACAATTTTTAGATAAAATTCAAGATAAGTTTTTATGGTTCATAACATTTTTATTTTCTTTTTCTTTACCTTTGTCTATCCCTTTTAGTCGACAGCATCTTCATATTGCTATGATTTACATTCATATTTCTTTCATTCATTCATTAGTGATTTATATTGTTATTACTTCTTTAAACTTCAAGCATGCTATTTATCACCACATTTATTTTAAGTTTTTATTTTATTTTTGTATGTTTACACAATGAATGTATCTATATATGTGAGATGTATGATAGAATCCATTATGACACATGAGAGAAGTTATATGAAAGTAAAAATTTTTGATAAAATATTTATTAAGAGATATATAACATCCTATTAAATTTTACCTTTATTTATTTCAAAATTTATTACAAATAAAATAGATCAACTAAACTTCGTATGCCTAGTGGGTCTTATTTTGCTGCCATTGTTTTGGCCCTTCCTAATGATCGAGCGTGGCTCTGTCCTGTCCGAATTGCTCAAATTTGTGCATCTTGATCCTCACGAGAGGTCATCGAGGATGTCGATTGACACAACGGTTGACAAGAATGATAATCGCGATTAACAAGGGTGACAATCATGATTAATAAGAGTGACAACGATCATCGAAGATTGTCCAACTAGTTATCCGATGGACATAATTGAACGACTCTAACTTTGGTGCATCAATTATTTTTCACCTAAAAATACCAAAGCTTGTTTGACATCGTTATCCTATTATCTCTCATTTACTTGTTATGGAACATATATATTATTAAAAGTGTGAAAAGAGCTTCAAGTACATCACCTTGTTAAAGAGAAAATGTACATCAATAACTTTGCTTCTTTTTTTCTTTTTTCTTTTTGGTTTCCAAACATTAATTTGTTAGGAAAATTGTATAGATTAAATAAAATAAATAGGTTTATAATTAATTAAATTTATATTATAAAATAAGAAATCACAAAATAACTCATGCTATAGATTACATGTTCTTTGAGAAATATTAAACAAGATTAAACAACTGAAATAAAATAGGAAAAGGAAGCAAACCGAAATGCATGTGATACCACAGTCTCCTTAAAACAAATTAGCCGCGTCACCGTGGGTCTTTGGAGATCTCGGCGTCTGTCTCCCAAGATCACGATGGTATAGACCATTAAGCAGAAACACACAGCGATTCTGATACTCTCTCACACAAGAAGAAAATATATGGGCAAATTAACGGTATACTATGGAGGAAAAAAAATTACGTATAGTATGGAAGCCAAAAAATTTATATCCTAAAACCAAAAGTAGGTCTCCTTTTATACACAATGGGTGAAAGAGGAGGAGCTTTTACGCAACAAATCACGAATTCAATTTACGCAAAGGCGAAGAAATGTCTGAGAAAAGCGATGGTGTAAATCACCACCTTAAGTGGAGAGGTTATACACAATATACACCGTGTGTATATCTGCGACCACCAAACAAGCTGGCCCAAAGATTAGGTTGGTAGACCACCAATCCGGACCCAAACCTAAGCCATTCTAGCAAGTCTCAAGCCTTAAGCCTCAAGCCTAAGCCCAAGCCTAAGTCCAAGCCCAAGTGCCAAGATCCACTATCCACAACCCACGGATCACGGACCTGAGACCTAGAATAGGCTGGCCGTCTGAAGCGAACGCGGTGTCTTGGCGTGTGGCACTTTTGCATAACCAATTTGGACCATAGTTTTGGCCCAAGCCTATCCTTAAAGCATCCATAACTCCCTTCCTTGAAAATTTGGATGTCCCAAAGGACTCATGCCCTTATCAAAATCTGAGGTTTAAATAGCCATTAAAGCTTTCCTTTACAATTAATAGGGATTGGTAGTTATCTGAAATTCTCAATACCTTATTCATGAGGCCAACTTTATGAGATAATTTCTCATTCAATTCTTAATAGTTTTTGGTCATTCTTTCTGTGGTATAAAGATCTTGTTACGAAGAATCTAAACCCATTTAATCTCACTTCAACCAATGGTTAGGACCTACTTTAATTTCTCATTAAAGTCACCATAAAACCATTTTTCTAACAATCTCACATAAAGAAAAATTGACCAAATAAAGAAAGCGGACAACGTTTATAACAAAGACTCGAGAGAGAGAGCATATTGACTAACCCTGGATCATAAAAGGTAGCTGTTGGCCTTGAACCTTTCGTAGTGAAAGCCTAACAGATTTACTGGCTGACCAGTGAATGTGATGTCTTGAACTATTCTGCTGTTTGTGTAAATCGAGACAATAGACCTCACACAGGATTTAGTCCAACCATTGTTCTTGTTCTCACCGGTGTGTCCCGTATGGCCCACGAACACTAACCTGGTTCAGTGAGTGTTTTTAAAGAATACGGCCTTACCAATTCTTCAAGAAGCAGCCTCACTTTGCACTCACATAGGTGACCTATATAAGGTATCTCATTATATCACAGTTGATTATTCATATCACTTAGGTCATTAAAAGCATTTGCTTAACCTTCAACTCTCAAAGGGTAACATTGTACAAAGGAATGGATAAGAGGATTTGCCTCTTTAGTGACTCACCCGTTACACGAAGTTAGGTTGTCCCTTTGAACCTAAATCGTGGGATCTCCGGTCAACTAGGTTTGGTTTTCCATTCTGGTAACATTATTAAAGGCCTATATCTTTCATGCCAAACGTAGAGTTTAACAATCTCTAGGTAGTTGTAATTATTTCATCATTATTACCAACAACGAGTATGTTATCGACGTATAGACACAAAATAACATAGCCTTTGTCTATATCTTCGACATATACACATTTGTCACGCTTGTTGATTTTAAACCCATTTGACAACATAGCATTGTTAAACTTCTCATGCCATTGCTTATGAGCTTGCTTCAAACCATATAATGATTTAACAAGCTTACATACTTTCTTATTTTGCCCTAGAGTTAAAAACCCCTCGGGTTGCTCCATGTAGATTTCTTTATCTAAATCTCCATTTAAAAAAGTTGTTTTTACATCCATTTTATGTATCTCCAAACCACGTAAAGCGTCTATCACAATCACCATGCAAATGAATGTAATCCTTGTCACAGGTGAATACATATCAAAGTAATCTAGGTCTTCTCGCTACCTGTATCTTTTGATAACTAACCTAGCTTTATACTGATCAATTGACTCATCCGCTTTCATCTTTCTTCTAAAGATCCACTTACTCCCCAAGGCCTTACTGCCTAGGGATAGATCAACCAACCCCCAAGTATGGTTTTGTAAGATGGAGTCAGTCTCACTCTTAATTGCTTCTTTCCATAAGGGACTTTCAGGTGAAGTCATAACTTTATGGAAAGTTCGAGGTTCTCCCTTTAACATACAAGTCAAGAAGTCTGGGCCAAAGGACTTGGAAGTCCTAGCCCACTTACTCCTCCTTGGCTCATTTACTTCCTCATCTTGATCACTATCACTAGGATCATCTTCAAATTCTTTTTCAAAATTTTGATCATCTCATCAGGTTCGGCAAGGAAACACGTCCTCAAAAAATAAAAAATAAAAAAAAATATGCATTCATTGACTCCAGAATGGTATTCTTGTGTATATCTGAAATATCATACTTGTGTGCAAGAAACCTATATTCACTGCTATTCTATGCATAACCAATGAATATGCAATCCACGGTTTTCAAACCTATCCTAACCCGCTTAGGTGTAGGTACCACTACTTTGGCAAGATAGCCCCACATTCGTAGGAAATTATAAGAAGGCTTACGGCCTTTCTATAATTCATCTGAGTCTTATCCACTTTCTTAGGGTATTCTATTTAGAATGAGATTTGCGAAGAGAATTGTTTCCCTCCACAAGTATTGTGGCAACCTAGAACTTATCAACATTGCATTAATCATTTCTTCAACGCCCTATTTTTTTGCTCAGCACCACCATTTGATTAAGGGGAATAAGGTGTTGTGGTTTGGTAGATAATTCCAGATTGAGCACAAATCTCAACAAAAAGGCGATTCATATTCTCCACTATGATCACTTTTAAAAGCTTTGATCTTGTGGCTTGGTTTATTCTCAACTTCATTCTTAAAAGAATAAACTTATCAATCGCCTCATCTTTTCTTTTAAACAAATACATATAATAGTATTTAGTGCAATCATCAAGAAAAGGGATGAAGCACTTGTTGTTACCACATCATTGTCGACTTTCAAGTCACATACATCACTATTCACTAAATCTAAAGGCAGGTTCTTCTTTCAATAGAATGAAATGAAGTCCTTGTCAATTTAGCTTTTACACAAGTTTCACACTTATGATTTGGATTAATATTGAAAGATAGTATGTGATCTAAGTTGATTAATCTCATAAAGAGTCAAAATTCACATGATCAAGTCTATCATGCTTAGTAATTAGGGGACTCAAGCATATAAGCAGAAGAAGAAGCTTTCTCATTAATTTTAGCGATAATAGTCATTACATTGAGCTTAAGATACAGCCCGACATATATCTCTTTGCCATATAGACCCCACTCTTGGTCAACGACCTTATCAAACTCAAACACCATGCGAAGCCATGCTTGCTTAAGAGTGACCCGAGACAAGATTTTTACGGATGTCCAACACAAATAGGACATCGTTCAAAGTCAACTCTTTCCACTGAAGTCACCTTGAGGACCACCTTACCTTTGTCTCAATAGATGAGGTTGCAGAATTCCCCATGAACAACTTCTCACCGTTTGAAGCGGTTTTGAAAGTTATGAGCATCTTCTTCTCGGCATAGATGTGGCGGGTGGCCTCGGTGTCCACCCACCATTCCTTGAGTAACACCCACCAAGTTCATCTCGGAGATGGCGGTGACATATGCATGTCGTCCACATCTTGTGACAAACCCTCAATTTCAGCCATGTAAGCTGACTTTTATTACATGGAGGGTACTTCTCGTAAGGCTTCTTCTTTTGTGGTAATCAACGCCCGATGCCCATCATTTCCACAATTGAAGCACTTTCCATTAACCTAAAAGTAGGTTCTTGTGGCTTATAGATTGGCCTTTTGGAGGCATACCTCTTGCCCTAGCTTTGACTTTTTGCTTCGGTGGCTTCTTCTTCACCCCCAAGGACTAGCTATGCTCAACCATGGTTGCTTTCACAATGGAGGTATTCCCTCCTTTCTTCATGTTATCTTCTTCAATCCGGAGCCTCACAATGAGCTCTTCGACTTTCTTCTCTTTTCGTTTGTGCTTCAAGTAGTTCTTGAAGTCTTTCCAGCTGCTAGGCAACTTCTCAATCAACACAGGTGCCTGGAATGATTCACTCAGGAACATTCCCTCTACATGACTCTTGTGCAGAATTATTTGAAAATCTTAGACTTGGCTAATGACCGTTTTTGAGTCCACCATTTTGAAGTCCAGAAATCGATCAATGACAAATTTCTTTGCCCCAGCATCCTCGGTCTTGTACTTCTTGTCCAAAGCATCCTACAACTCTTTTGTTGACTTCTTGGTGTAAAACATATTCAATAGTGAATCTGCAAAGCCATTCAGAACATAGTTATGGAAAATGAAGTCTGACAGTTTCCAAGCATCTAGAAGCTTCTACTTATCCTGCTCATTCTCATCCACGGTTAGTGGATGCTCACTCAACAACCTCGCAAGTCTAAAAGTAGTCAGGTAGAACATCTTCTGGTACCACCTCTTGAAATTCACTACAGTGAACTTCTTTGGGCACTCATGATGGTTGAGCTATCCTCCCAGAATAACAGGAGTGGCAATAGGGTTGACCACAAAGGTCCATGACAATCTGATTGACCACATAAGTCTAGCAGAGGTTGGCAACCCAGTTGCCCCGGGGTTCTAATCCCCACCAACATTAGCAGCAACAAAAGTAACACTAGTGACAGTTGCCATTTCTGAAAAATACAATAGAATTTCACTATTCTGTATTTCCAGAAATTAAACTTAACACTAGAAAATTCCAGAGTTAGAAATTTAATTCAAAACTCGTCTCACTACTTCCCTAGAATTGAACATGGTCAGGAAAGTTTCCAGGAAGACTAGAGGGGCCACACCGGTCCTACTCAAAACCCAGTTAACCTTAGACAAAACTTTCAAGAGCATATTGACTCCTAATCCATAGGAAACAATTTAAAGAATTAAGTTTTTCAGGGGATGAATTAGGTTAAAACAAACCAAGTTTGCATAACTTTACAAGCAATTAAAAATTGCTGCAACAAGTATAAACAAATAAAATCCTTCCAACATTACAAGCAAACAAACTTGCTTCAAAATTTTGGTATTTAACCACCATGAAACACAAGCAAAAAATTGCTTCAAATTATATAGATAAGTAACCAATCCACTTAGGATTCTATCTTCTCCAAAATTTCCTATCCACGCTTAGATATTTCTGTTCAACAAAAATGTTAGTAGTCTAAAATTTTGGTTTTGCATTTTTTTTTTTCCATCCCCTTTCGCATAGGTATTCCTGTAAAGAAGGTTAGTAGAAAACCACAACCAAATATAATGCACAAATTATTCACAAAAACACCCCTCAGCTTTTCTTTGCTTTTAGCAAAGTAGTGAGTGAAGAGAGATGGAAAAGAAACCTTTTCTAGCAATCTAATTAATAAAAATAATAAGTAAAGAATAAGATACTAGACAAGTTACAAAAGCCTTATAACTCTCAATTAAATTACAGAACTCATAACTCTAAAACATTAAATTAGAATTAATTGGCAAGAGTTACATTTGAAATTATTACACAATGAACAAGTACAAAATTCTAGCAATTAACATGCAAATAATTCTAGAGTAATTAACATGTAAATAATTCTATTAAACTAAAAATTTAGAAATACACTCATACAAACAATTCTAGAACTCTAGAAAATAATAAGCATGTAATTCAACTTCAATCTAGAAAATTTAGAGCATGCAAATTAGCCTACAAATCTATAATTGATAAACATGTATAGTATAATAGAAAAGTAGAACATAATTAGTAGGTCAAGTTTAACTAAAAAGTTAAACACTCATAGAAAAGTATATGCAAAGCATGGTAGGAAACTATGAATCAGGCTCATAAAATAAAATTACACTAAACCAAATAAGTATGCAAATTATGCTAAAGATCTAGAAATTAAAACCATTCTAATTAAACTGAAAAATTAAAACATTACATTACATATATTAATTTACACTCATGCAATAGTGGACTTATGGTGCTACAATATTCCTAATCATGCACTCAATATACAAAAGCGATTGTGCTCTACATATGCTAAAAAGATGCTATGGTACACCTATTTAATTCCTTGAATTTGTAATTATGCATAGTAAGTCAATGGAACAATTACTCTAGGGAATGGCACAAATATTGGAACAATAAATAGAAGGGATAATTACATTTTACATGCAGTAGTTTCACGTGTTTTCACATTACTTCACAGCGTTGATAAATGTACTCATAAACCCGTGTGGTGGTTTTGACTGTAGTGCAAAAGTGATGGAATCTGGTAGACTTAACAGTGCATGGGGCAGACGCGCGAGAGAAGCGTGTCTGCACTGAAATTAAGGGTTTTGGCACCAAATTTGGAGTTTGGAATGACCAATTTGCCCTTCCACTTTCTTATATATATATATATATATATACCGAGATTAAGTTATTCATAGATGCACCGATATTCTACTATTTACAGTCACCCAATAAAATAATAGCACCTCAAAAACATTATCAATTTTATCTAAAACCACACTTGCACCTGATAATCTCCCTTCATTTCCCTTATATGTGCCTCCCTTCTGCTCTCTCTCTCTCTCTCTCTCTCTCTAGATCTGTGATGTCGTTCTTCACCCAACTACCACCAATAATGAAGCAATGATTGTCGACCACTGAAAACACCACCTTCCACCCATTGACCACCGCTACCACCAACAACTATTGCCCCATCCTACCATATGCCAAGACAATATAGGCACTGGCAATCGATAGCGACAAAGCTCCGGTGAGAAATTAATGTTTGCGAGTGTTAATCAAATGGTGTTAGAAGATGTTTGTAGGCAAATGATGTTTTCTTCTTTGCTCTACTCTCACCGCCCCTTGCTACCATAGACCACTGGCCTTGCTCTCTCCTCAAACCCACCACCAACTACTGTACAAAATGCGATACAAAAGGAATTTTCATTTGCAAATTGATTTTAATCCAAAACATTGGTATGGAGTTATTGGTTAGTTCTTTGTTCTTGCAATTCGATTTCAATTAATTCTTGATTTGTCAATCACAAACTTCTCAAATTACATATAGTATTAAATGATTTCCATCTTCTACTTGTGAAGAAGTTTGTGACTTGGTTTTTATTCTGGATGATTTATCAAATGGGTTTCTTATGGAATGGTTGTGATAAACTTGGGAGGATAGAAGAAATAAGAGATCTAATCCCCCATGCCCCCTCCCCAAAAAAAAGAAAAAGAAAAAAAGAAGATATGATCATTTGGGAGGATGATTGATCAAATGGGTTTCTTGTGGAATGGTTGTGATGGTTTCTTGGATGATTCATTAAATGGGTTGTGATCGTGTATAATGCATTCTCAAATATGCTTATGAAATGTTGTTTCAGAGAATTTGAGCATGGATTTGGATTCAAAAAACATTGCACTCTTCCCCCGATCCTCATTTCTTAGAATCAAAAAAATAGGCGTATCTACACACACACATAGAGAGAGAGATGGGTTTGTGGGTTATGAGTTGGATGCATTTCATATATATATATATACATAGAGGAGATGGGTTGGATGCATCTCATGGGTTGGATGCGAGAGAGGAGAGTTCAAGCTGAGAAAAATGGAAGTAAAATGGCATTCATAAGAAAATTGAAGAAAAAATAAGGGTATTCTAGTCTTTTTAATAATTACTGTCACTACGTCATGTCCCGTCACTTTGGCACTTCAGTCAAAACCACAAGGGTTTATGACTACATTTATCAATGTGTGGGATGTAATGTGAAACGCATGAACCCACAAGCAATAAAATGAAATTATCCTAAGCGAAGCATGCAAATATATGCGAGGTTAAGCAGTGAGCACCTGCTTGTTTTTTTTTTTTAGTACTAGCGGTAGTAAAGCATGTAAAATTAATCTATTACAAAACCCATATGAATCTATTTTTATGGGAAACATGGAATCTATTTTAAGCTTGTTGCACAAATTGTGTAATTAAATAAAACAAATAGATTCATATTTAATAAATTAAATTACTGAGAATGAAATCATGGCATTAAAGTGTACAACTCGATGAGCAATGCTCCACAAAAATATAATGGTAAAACAAACAAAAAGCGAAAACATGTGATATCACAATCTCCTTAAAATAGATTTGCCGCCTCACCGTGGGTCTTTGAAGGGTGTCGGCATCTATCTCCAAGGATATGGCGGTGTAGACCAACTAATGTAGAAACACCTTCTATTTAGTTACAGCAAGCCCACGATGCAACACTCTCACATGGGAAGAAAATATATAAATGCGGTATTTGTATACTATGGAGCAAAAATTATGTATAGTATGGAAGCCAAAAAAATTATGTCCCTATGACCAAAGAGAGGTCTCATTTTATACACAATGGGGAGAGATAAGGAGCTTTTCAGACCAATGCATAATTCAATTTTGCAAAAATGAAGAAATGTCTGAGGAAAAGCAGATGGTGTAAATAACCACCTTAAGTGTAGAGGTTACACACAATATATACACACGTGTATATATCCAGCCAATAAACAAACTTGGCCCAAAAAGAATAAATTGGTTGACCACCAATCCGGCTCAACCCAAACCTAACCCATTCCAGCAAGCCTCAATCCCGAGTTACAAGATCCAAGATCCAAGATCTACAACCCACGACTTATGACCCACAGATCACAGACTCGAACCTAGACCCAAGCCCGGCTTGGGCCGATCCCAGCAAGCAAGCGGCGTGCGCTTGTGTGACAATTTTTGCATAACCAACTTGGATCATAGTTTTGGCCCAAGCCCATCCTTGAA
Organism: Camellia lanceoleosa; assembly: GCA_025200525.1. Lineage (NCBI taxonomy): Eukaryota > Viridiplantae > Streptophyta > Magnoliopsida > Ericales > Theaceae > Camellia > Camellia lanceoleosa. Next base: position 93,153,932 of record CM045769.1, read on the forward strand.
GCACCCATAATTCCCTTCCTTTGGAAAATTTGGATGCCCCAAAGGGTTCATGCCCTTATCAAAATCCTGAGGTTTACATACACATCAAAGTTTTTCTGTGCAATCAATATGGGATTGGTAATACATAATTTTATGAGACAAATTTTTATTCAATTCTTAATGGTTTTTGGTCATTGTTTTTGTGGTATAAAGATCTTGTTACAAAGAATCTAAACACATTTAATCCCACCTTAACCAATGGCTAGGACCTGCTTTAATTTCACATTAAAGTCACCATAAAACCATGTTTTTCCAACACAGGTCACACACACACACACATTATTTCATTCATAAAATTTCAAAATCATAAAATTTCACTCAGTACAAAGATTATGATAAATTTATGCCACAGATATATCATATATGGTAGTATAGACACATGATTAGTGAACTTTGGAAACCTAGAAAAGAAGAAGAAAAAGAAGAAGAAGAAGAATTGATTACTAAAATTAATAAAGAAAAGAAAAGAAGATTAAAGATTGTGTTTTCTCTACTTGCTAGTAAATAGACAGAAAATAAGATAAACAAGTTCAATTATTTCTTTATATCTTGTTTGGAACTTAACTTACATAAGAAAAAAGAAGAAGATAAATAGTGAAATAAATATTGTTCTATGTTATGGCGAGTCTGAGTGCTTTGGGCATTCACTTTTAGCACCCCTATCATCTTGAGACGATGGGCGTCTGAATGCACTATTGATTCAAATAAAATATTGTTCTATGTTATGGCGAGTCTATAGAGTGCTTTGGGCACTAAGTTATGTTTCAATGTTGTATTCATAAAACTCATTGATGTTCATTCATTTACCGTCTTACTTTATTACTATTCACTAGGCAATGGCTCACCCCCTGCCTTATTTATATATGTAGGTGATGAAGAATTCGAGTGTTAAGACAAGTTTGTTTAGAGGATGGACTCGTGTGCTTGTATTGAGCCTTGTCTTAAGTGTTGTATTTTATTTCATTTCATAAGGCTTTTAATAGTGAAGATAGTAATTCAAGAAGAATGTATATTTCTTGAGCCTTGCTTATGATTTCTCTCAGGTTTTGGGTTTGCAATATGAACTTCTAGGAGTAGGGCTTTCTTCACTCAAGTAGTATTTTTGTCGCTCGAGTGGTCTATTCTGCAGAGTTGATCTTCAAGGAGTTTGATTTCTTCGCTCGAGCCTAGTTTTGATAGCTCGAGCAAGATGTTGTGTTTGACACTCGAGTGGTGTTTTGGTCGCTCTACAAAGCTAGGAGAAAAGTCACTATTTACACATTTTTTGATCTCTCTCCCTCTCTTGCTATAAATATCTTTTCTCTCATCTCTCTCTAAAAGTTTGCACAAATCTTCCTACACGCTCAAATCCATGGATTTATTGTCATGACCCGAACCTGCCCCTACACGTTAGGGTCATAATAAATCGATAATCATGAGATTACCTACGGCCTCAGACGAAAATCAATCACATTCAACAATAATAAGGGGCTAGCAGCGGAAGCAGAATTAAAAATTTTGTCGAATAAGCTATGCATACATGATATTACAAAAATCTTTGCACATTATATTAATAACTCACACCATTCAGTCATTAAAGACATACATATATCCAAGATCATTCAAAAAGGGTCATAACAGAAACTAGTCATAGACAGACTGAGTCTCTACGAGACCTCAAAAGTAAACAAAAAGAAAAATCATAAGCAAAGCCTCGCAGATGAGGCGTACATAACAGACTCCACGATATCTGGTATCATACTTGAGTTCACTAGAAATTTGAAATTTGGACATCCCCTTGTTCACCTACATACATATAAATAAAGAGTGAGCTAATGCCTATTGAATAATACTAGAGTAAAAGGTTAATGAATGAGATTTGCATATACACAAATCATACTTGCATAATACATATGATGCACAATGCTCATTCAAAATGGACTTAAGCAAATCATTCATAACATATCATGAGTTAGGAAAACTTACCACATAGGTAGTATTTAGAAAATAACATACATGAAAATATATTTACTAATATATTACTAATAGTTTTAGATGGTTGATTTGTTTTCACGATTGACCCTACAAAATTCATAGCACATACGAAAATCAAGTCTCAATACAATTCAATTTGTTCATTAATTTATTTATCTTTCTTAGGCTTCTTTCTAACTCTTTAGTTCATTTAGAATGCTTAATGTATGCCAAGAATGCTCAGAAATGAAAAAGAACAGAAATCGGAACATTGGTCGCTCGAGTGAACCCTTTGGTCTGCAAAAGCCTTTGGATCTTTGTCATTTCTGATCGAGCCAACTTTTTGATCGCTCGAGCCAAGATTGAAAATAAAATGTGGTCGCTCGAGCGGTCTTTTGGTCACTCGAGCCAACCTCCAATGTCTGCAAAAGTACTGGGAGCTCGAAATGTATGCTCGAGTGACAATTCCATCTCTTGAGCGAACTACTCAAATTTTGGAATTTCCAGAATTCTGTTTGAGCTTCAAAACACGACTCCAATGCACCAAATTCATGCATGACTCACTTAACTAGGCAAGAACACTCCCAAATACATATATTTGAAGTTGACTTCAACCCATAGTTCAAAACTCCATGAATTTAATAAGATTCAAACCTTAAACTTTATGTTTGTAAAATCCTTGTTTTATATCTTGCATTCACAAGCTTCAAGACTTAAAATTGGGCTTCAAAACATTACAATTCATGCATGCATGTGTCAAACAATTCTCAATTCCGCATGGATTATATGATTCATTCTCTACAATGAGATTTCATAACAAATTCATGCATGTATGTGCAAATTGATATCAAATTCATCAAACTTAGCTTGATTCATGTGCTTAACTTCATAATCTTCTTGAATTCATATAGTTATGAACTTAAACTCACAAATTATGCTTCAAAACTCACCTAGAGGCTTCAATTCTCCTAATTCTAGCAAGAACTTGAGTTGTCTTCATCAATTCCTCAATCCCTTGAGCCAATATTCAAGTTTTCCTCCCCTTTCTCTTGAATTCTCACTTCTCTCTCTCTCTCTAAATGGTATTTCTAGCCAAATGTTGAAAATGGACTCAAAATCATAAGCCTAGGCACTTACTTAACATATATATATAAGGTCATTAACTTAATTAAACATGCTTAAGGTTAGTTAATCTCATTTGGTTTTAATCAATTTAATCTAATTAATTTGATCCGAATCAGTTTTTAATTAAATTTTATTATAGGCTTTAAAAATTATGCAAATCATAATGATACAATCAATTTTAGTTTCTGTAGCCTCTACAACCCTCAATTTTAGTTTATTACAAAATACCAAATAGATTTTCCTATGATGAACATATATGAATTCAAAAACACTTATAATCGCATGATTGGCATCCAAATTCACGTTAAACACATAGTCATAAATATAACTAAGGATTAACAGTATAATACGAAACAAGGGTGTCACATTCTTTCCCCCTTTAGGAAGTTTGGTTCTCCAAACTTACGTTACCTCCCATTGAAAACAAATATGGGTAGGGTTGGGGCATCTCATCTTCTTTTGCCAACGTGGCTTTCCATCCGTAATGCTCTTTCCATTCCAACTTTTACCATTGGAATCGATTTGTTTCTCAGTTGTTTCACTTGTTGGCCAATAATTTGTTATGGCCATTCTTCATATTTCATATTCTCGTCGAGGGCTATTCGGTGATAATCAATTACGTGGAACAGATCTTGGAAATAGCCCCTCAACATTGACACGTGGAATATGGTGTGCATTTGTCCATTACCAGTGGTAGAGCAACTTTATAAGCAACTGGACCAAGTCTTTTAAGAATTTGAAATGGCCCAATGTAATGGGGTGACAGGTTTCTATTTTTGCCAAATCTCAACTGGCCCTTCATCAACTTCATATTCAAGTGGCCTTCTTCTAACATCCACATAACTCTTTTGTCTGCTCTGTGCTATCTTGAACCTTTGTTGAATAACTTTGATCTTTTCGGTGGTGATTTGCATAATTTCAGGCCCAAACAAGACTCTATCCTAACCATCCAACAAGCGGTGATCAACATTTTCTGCCATATAAGGCTTCATACAGTGCCATGCCAATGCTAGAGTGGTAGCTATTATTATATGCAAATTCTGCCAATGGTAAGTAATCTTTTTAACTCTCCTGAAAATCTAAGGCACATATTCTGAGCATATCTTCCAAAGTCTGTATAGTCTGTTCCAACGGTCCATCAGTTTGTAGATGGAATGTAGTTCTAAGTTTTAATTCTATTCCCATTGCTCTCTGTAGGCTTCTCCAAAATCTAGACACAAATTTCGGATCTCTTTCCGACACAATAGACATCGGTACTCCATGTAAACGGACAATTTTATCAATATAAATGGTAGCCAATCTATATGCATCATAAGTGGTTCAAACAAGAAGAAAATGTGCAGATTTATTCAGTCTATCAACTATAATCCAATAGAATTCATATCTCTCGGGGTTCGAGGCAGTCCAACAATAAAGTCCACGCCAATATGTTCTCATTTCCATTTTGGAATAGGGAGAGGTTGAAGTAGACCTGCCAGTTTCTGGTGTTCAGCTTTAACTTGCTGACACTAAAGACATTTAGATACATATTCTGCAATCACTTTCTTCATTTTAGGCTACCAATAACTTTGTTTCAAATCCCGATACATCTTGTTGTTGCCCAGATGCATTGCAAACATTGATTTGTGGGCTTCATCCACAATTCTCTTCTTTAAATCAAAGATATTTGGAACACACAATCTGTTTGGAATGTCAACAGTTCATTCTCCACACTAAACCCCGGTCTCGGATTCATTTCAAACTCATCAATTGTCTTCTTGAGGAACTCATCCTTCCTTTGTTTCTGTTTGATCTCATCAATTATTTTCGATTCAACTAAAATGGTGGCTATCAATCTGTCGTACTCATGTAATACTACTTCGGTCTCGAATTTCTGAATACCTTTTAGTAATTCTTCTTGTTTAGTAAGAAAACAAGGTAAGTTCTTGGGTAATATTGAATTTGAATATCATAGTCTTTTATTAGTTCGAGCCATCTTCTCATCGCATGTTCAACTCTTTTTGGGTAAAAGTACTTCAAGCTTTTGTGATCTGTATAAACTTCAAATTTTGTCCCATACAAGTAATGCCACCAAATTTTCAAACCAAACACAACATTTGCAAATTCAAGTCTTCGTCAGTAGTTCTTTTCATGCGGTCTCAAGCTTTGGAGGCATTGGCAATTACTCTCCCATTTTGCATTAACACATAACCCGGAACCTTGTAAAGCATCACTAAATATCACAAAATTTGTGTACTGAAGGCAATGTCAAAATTGGTGTAGTAGTTAATGTTGTCTTGTTCTTGGAAAAGCAATTCCTGTCATCATTCCATTCAAACAGTTGTCCCTTGCCGTGTAAGTTAGGTAAGCGGTACAACTATTTTTGGAAAGTCTTTCACAAACCGTCTGTAATACCCAGCTAAGCCCATGAAACTACGGACTTCTGTTACATTAGTTGGTGTAGGCTAGTTCACAATTGCCTCTATCTTCTATGGGTCTACAGAAATCCCGTCTCTGTTGATGACATGCCCTAAGAAAACAACCTTATCTAACCAAAATTAACATTTATTCAGTTTAGCAAATAATTTATTCTCTCTAAGCGTTTACAAGAAAGTTCTCATATGTTGTTCGAGTTCAATTCTACTCTTTGAATATATCAAAATATCATCAATAAAAACCACAATAAATTCATCAAGGTAGGATTTAAAAATTCGGTTCATAAGATCCATAAACGATGCAGGTGCATTAGTCACCCCAAATGGCATAACCAAAAATTCATCATGTACATACCTTGTTTTGAATGCGATTTTCTCAACACATTCTGCTTTCACCTTCAATTAGTGGTATCTGGATTGCAAATCGATCTTTGAAAACACTTGTGACCCCTGCAACTAGTCAAATAAATCATCAATTCGGAGCAATGGATATTTGTTCTTGATTGTTACCTTGTTCAACTCCCAATAGTCAATACACAAACATAAGGTCTCATCTTTCTTTTTCACAAACAACACTAGTGCACCCTAAGGTGAAAAACTTGACATTCTGTAGGGGGTTTTTGAGATAGGTTGGGTGCCTGGTACAACATCAAGGGTAAACTTTATTTCTCTGTCAACCAATTCTCCTGACAGTTTGTCAAAAAATACATCTGAAAAGTCTCTGACAACAAGAATACTTCTTTATTCAACATTCATAGATTGCTCAGTCAAGATACTACACAATTAACCCTGACACCCATTCCTAAGTAGTGTACATGCTTTCATAACTGAAATTAGATAAGGTGGAGGCACTACACCATTACCAACAAATTCAAATTCATCATGCCCTAGCAGTCTAAACATAACTCATTTTGTTACATTGTCAATGGTGGCACAATATTTAGATAACCAATCCATATATAGAATTACATCAAAGTGTCTAATGTCCAAGGGTAACAAATCCGCATATAAAGTAGCACTGCCAACATGCATATCACAAATACGATACATAGATGTACATAACACAGATTCCCCGATGGAGCAGACACACACAATAGATATGGTAATGATTCTAGGGGTCTATTCAATCTAGATGCAAATGTAGTAGACACAAATGAATGTGTTGATCTGCAATCAATTAACACAAAAGCATCTGGATTACATATAGAGATAGTGTCACACCCCAAATTTTCATTACTCGAAATCATTACCAAAGCCTTTAATTTAGGTCCATTTTTTTATAAAAAATAAAAATAAAAAATAAAAAAAAAAAAAACAAACAAACAAACATCCATTACCCTTGAGTAATAGAAATACAGTGATACATATTCTCTCTCTCTCTCTCTCTCTCTCTCTCTCTCTCTCTCTCTCTATGAATACAATACTAACAATGATACATGCTAATCTCCTACTGAGATGTTATAAATAAATATAATACAAATACAAGATCCATTACATCTACAATGAAATTATATATAAACGACACTCGGACTTTTTAACTCTTCAATCACAAATTCCACACTTTCTCCCTGTAAAAAAAATAAAAACAACAGGGGTGAGCACTAATGCTCAGTAGGAGTCTCATAGTTCTAAGTCAATAGCAAACACACAGATATAAGTGATCATGCATGCATGGTGATACCATATAGTAGGGTGACATTTTATAATTTCAAATTATCATAGGTAGAGTACCATTTTCTTAAAAACTATTTAAACACTTTTAAGAAAACCTTCAGCCATTAAAATCATCCGTTAACTTTGGAAAACCATAGTTCCTTGTGAAACAAACATATTTAAGAAACTATATCATTTAAAAGTTCTTAACCAATTCCCAAAATATTTCTTATTTAATTTCCATTTTTAATGTTTCTCTTTTACTTTCATTTTTCCATTCTACTCATTATATTTATGTAGAACTCCATAAATTCAAGTTCAAGTTCCCTTTTTAATTTCTTAACAATTCTCCTATACCCAAATCACTCCGTTATTTACACTCTCAAAATTTCAATTCAAGATAATACAAGATTAATAGACCCCCTTTCAATTCAGTCTTTCATTTAGTTATAGAACAATGCTCGTAAGTTACTTTTATTGTCACCACTAATTCATTAAGTTTACCATTACCAATCCATAATCCCTTTACCCATTTTTTTTGGTTCCATACATTGCAACCATGTCTATATACATTTCCTCTTTATATCAATATACACATCAACTTGCAATTTCAAAAATTCATCGCAAGTCACAAATAGCATCATCAACTTAATACATATATCAACACAATCCAACTTTTGCCGACTTACTACGGCGGGATAGTAGGCACCCAATCCATAACACTTTTCACCTTTCGCCGGCTACTATATGGTGGGATGTGGGAACCCAAAACATTTTTGAAAACCATCCGTTTTTTCACTTTTGCTGGCTACCATACGGTAGGACTGTGTGGACACCCAAAAATCATTTTTCCACTTTCACCGGCTACTATACAGTGGCACTGTGTGGACACCCAAAAACATTTTCCCACATTCATCCAACAATAAGCCTGGACAGGGCAATTGGGCACCTTTAATCCAAAATCACCCCCACATTTGCCGGCTACTATACGGCGGGACGTGGTCCCCCAAAAATCTTTTTCTCAATTTTTAAAAACCATTTTTCAACTCCCCGCGCGGGTACCAACACAACACCACCCGACACAACTCAACCCAAACTCCACACACCTAAAACAACACAACTCAAACTCCACACAACCCAACACAACTCAATCCAAACTCAATACACCCAACACAACTCAACTCAATACAATTCACATAATTCAAACACAATTCATCATAGTCTAACACCATTCAATTCAACATTATTCAACACAACATAATTCAACAAAAGTCAACATCACTTAGTTCATCAACACTATTTTCAATTCAACATAATTCAAGATAAATTTTTGAGTCTCATTTCAACATTCCACAACCAAGTTTATGTCATCCATATCATTAATAAATCATTTCTCCAATCTTCCTTTCACCTTATAGCATGATTTACAATGTCCATAATAAGAGTTCAATTGCTAATTTTTAACATAATTTTGAAACATCTCCAAAACCCAATTAAACTTGTACCTATATAATTCAACCTACCAATTTCATGATTCTACTTTCAATTTGGGCAAAATCATTAATTATCATAATGAATCAACTTAGGGTTTTCAAGAAAAATTAAGATTTTCAACAAAAATTCAAACTTTTTAAACCACTACTTTTAATTCCAATTTCCCTCTTGATTATACACCTAAGGTTCATAATCTACCATATTAACCCATCAATTGAACCCCAACATCTCAAACCCTAAACCCCAATTCTCATGATATACACTATATGCTCAAAAATAGAGATTTTGCATTTATATAACGAAAATACCACAAATCTATCTATTAGTGTAAGTATTGAAGAGAACTAGAACCCCTACCTCAAGAATCAAGCAAAGGAGCAAGCTTTGATGAGATTTTTCCAAAATTTCGAAATTCCAATTGTAGAACATGATGATCTTCAAGCTTCTTCACTTCTTGGTGAGTGATATTGGCCAAAACTTAGAAGAATGGTGAGTATTTGGGATCAAAACCCAAGGGTTTTCGGACCTAGGGTGAGAGGAATGAAGAGGGGAGATGAAAATGTGAAGAATGATCTAGAAAAGTGATTTTAAACTTGCTGAATTCGTGCGGTTCGCTCGAGCGTACCTACTTCCAGCACAGATTCCAAAACTTCAAACGGACATAACTCTCCCATCCGGACTCCGTTTTATGTCGTTCTTGTGTCCAAATTGAAGCCCCAAAAATAAGCCTTCCAATGGTTCTAGTCTCACATCCAAATTCAAAGTTTGGAAAAAAAAAAAAGAAAAAAGAGTGATGGCTGATCGTAGAATGATTATCCAAATTAAAGTTTTGGTCCAATCTTACTTTACCATCATGTTACCACCTCAATCAATACCCCAAAATAAAATAAGAAGGTTTTAAATACACTAATAAAATGTCAAGGGCAATTTCACTTTCCATGCTCGAGCGTGCGTCACTTTCCACGCTCGAGCGTGCAGACCAACAAAGTCGCCCGCTCACGCAACCATTTCCACACTCGAGCGGGAATTCACAACTCACAGAATCTTGGACCGTTTGCAAAAAAATGCTGGAAGCCTCACAAGTCCGCTCGAGCATCAACTCCCCCGCTCAAGCGGAGGGTAAAATTTTAGATCCTTACAGATAGTACCTGAGACAATAGCTTTAGTATTTTGTGTCACCTGGGATGAGTGCAAAGTCTCTCCCTTCTCACATTGTGTCTTTGGTAGTAGCAGGCCTTGTAGTATTCCCCGACTTTGGGATGGATCCAGTCGAACTAGCAGCTGGTTTTCCACTTATTTGTTGCTCAGTTTGGGTACAATCCCTTGCCATAAGTCCCATTTTCCCACATTTGAAGAAATCCCTAGAGATACAGTAACAAACTCCACAATTTTTCTTAGCACACTGGTTACATGTTGGTGTCGTATCTCTGGTGGATCTCGGAGTGCTTGAGGATCCTATATTCCACTATTTCGACGATCCCCTCTTTGAGAAAAAAACCCCGTCTTTTACTTTTCCAGTTAGTTGGTGCTTTACTCTAATTGGCCACATTGGTTTCTGACATTGAAGCCTAATCCAATACATCAACGTAAGTAGGCAATTTCAACACATTCACTCTTTCTTAAATATCATTACGGAGACTACCCTCAAATTTTCTTGTCTTCTTATAGTCGGTGTTGACCATATGCGATGTGAACTTGGCCAATTCTGTAAACTTTAACTCGTTTTCTGCCATAGTCATATTGCCTTTTTTAAGCCCCTCAAATTCAGACATTTTTCTATCGCGGGCACATTGCAGAAAGTATTTATCATAAAAGAGCTCTAGAAATCGTGTCCAATACGTGCTCTTTTTGTCATCACGAATCAGCATCCACCACCTTCTTGCTTCATCTTCCAGTGTAAAGGTGGCCAATTATACTTTATGTGCTTCAAGGCATGGAAACAATTCAAATAGTTTTTCAATACCAAGGACCCCAGCCTCGGCCTTCAATGGATCTATTGCCCTCGTGGAATAGTGGTGACTTCATTTTCTTAAACTCTTTGGTAAGAGCTATTGTTCGATCATCGCTTTGCAAGTCTTACACAGGTTGTACCAGAGATGGGGGTAGTAGTTGTTGACATTGTTGTTGTTGCCTCAATGTTTTTTCCATGTCCTATATCAACCTTTCCATTCTATCTAGTCAGGCAGTAGAGGATTTCTCTATCTCATCGACTCTTGTCCTCACCATTATCTGATGAGACTTCCATTATATTTCATACAAAAACAATGTACACCATATCTATAGACAAAAAGAGCACGCATAAATAGATAGGAAACAGTTCATATATTATGTAGTCACATACTTCAGAACACAATATCATGTAATCACATATTTCATAACACTTTAACATATCCTTAATGCACTCAAGCATATATTTGTCCTATGAATGCAACTTAAGTCTTTTCTAAATACTCTATTGCTCATTTGGACAAGTGTGTAAGTTATTACTTATGCTCGGATACTACTCTGTCATGATGCGAGCCCGCCCCTATCGGTTAGGGTCATAATCGACCAGTAATCATGAAATTACCTACGACCTCAGATTATCACACCCTGAAATAAATGTCATAAATCGACTCCCAACAACATATACACAATGACATAGACAAAATAGTAATCTTTCATTAATCAGAATTGATACACAAAAGATGACACATGCCTCATATATTCACAAATTATTCATCCTGAATCTACAGCATGTGTTACAAGTAGTAATAAAAAATGAAAGTTAAACAAACATTCATATGCCCTAAAGGCTTACATCTTTCCAAGGCTGTGCTTGGTTATAACAAAAGTGGATACAAATCCCATACATATAAAGCCCTTGGCTTAAATCAAACGATAACATAATAAACAAAAAAAGCTTTCAGCTCCAATTCCTCCCAAGCTATTGTCTTGGCGGAGGCATGTCCCCAACACCTGAAAATGATTTTCCCAAGTAGGATGAACCAACGCCTAGTAAAAACAATCTAACACAATGTATGATTTTTAACAAAGATATAAATACTTCTTGGATCCAGTAGGATGCCCATGATCCTCTGCTACTCACCTAAAAAAGAATGAACACTCCGGTCGAGGGTGCCAGAATTAGCACTCTGATAGATAAGTCAGTGTATATTCTCTTGGTTGCTTATATCTTAAGTTAAACTTACTTGCTCTCACATACCTTTTTTAGCTGATGCTCTTCTTATTTATAGTCGTCATTGATGTTGATGGTTGGGCCCACCTCTCATCCAACGAACAATCGCTCATTCGGCTGGCTCTTCATATTCGGCTCGGTCTACACCTGATTCTTCGGCCGATCTGGTTATTCGGCATGTTCCTCCGGGATAGAGCCGTATATTACATGACTTGATTTCCTTTTTGACTTATTCGGCTAACCTACGCAATAATATACTCGGCCCCCACAATTGTCCCCTAAACAGCTGACTAATGTCAGTTAGCCAGCATGTTTGGTTTTGGACTTAGAGGGTCAAAAAATACGGTGGTTTCCCTTATTCCAATGCAAGTGTTACAATGTCTACTCTTTTTAGGCATGACTACAATTTCACACCCCTTCGTATGCTTCATTCATTTAATACGATTTGAAACCGTGTTGTCTCTTCGTTTGTATGCTTTTTCGAATGCACAAGACTTCTCATTGCCTATCAGTTCACCTCCCTCACTTCACGCTCTCTGCAACTTCTTTCTGTTCTTCATTGTCATCATTTCTTGTAAGTTTTTCTCTCTTCTATTTCGACTCCTTGTCCTTGTTTGTTTGCTGTTTAGAGTGTCCACTTTACTTGCTATGATGGCGAAACATTTGAGAGCCCTTCTTTCTGCGGATCGAATTTTTGGTTTTCATCGTCATTTTTCTATTCTTGACGACATCCATCTGTCACTCTTGGTAGAAACGTGATTGACACAGAGAGAACTGATGAGAGTACAATCATCTTTCCTCTCCTGTCAATCGCTAAGGGCGGAGTTCGTTTCCCCCTTCATCCACTCTTGAGGGCTATCCTTTGCCATTTGGGGTTAATCCCTTCTCAACTGAACATAAATTTTTATCGAATAATAATAGGGATTGTAGAACTAAACCGGCGCCGTAGGCTTAACCTTGGAATCCTGGCCATTCGGCATTGTTATGCCTTGGCCAAATCCTCTGGTCGGCAGGGGTGCTGTTTCCTCAGGGCCAAGGACACCGACCATCATCTAGTAACAATACTTGCCAGCTTTGGTAAGCGTGTTGATGATGTCATGGTCGTTGTTCATGGTAACTGGGAATTCGGCAAGGGCGAAGATTGTCAAGATCCAGTGCCTAGGCGAAGGGGCGAACCAGGTGGCCATTTGATCTCCCGTAAATTTTTATTAAATATTTACTTGGTTCAAATTCTACGTACTTACCGTTTTATTTGTGTAGGAAACGGTTTGAAAAAAGTTCTTGTTTCAGCCGACAATGCTATACTTGCGCAAATCAGAGCCGCACTCCAGTTCTTCCGCCGTCCGAATCTCCAGAAACAAAGGAGGGCGGCCCACATTCTTTTCAGATATGAGCCAACCTACACTACGTTTTCAATCACAGATAACATTCGAGTTCCGAGGGGTGAATAGCACCTTACGACGCTTGTTTTTTCGAGCTTCAAGAACCTTAGGCAGATTGGTTTTAAGGCTTTAGACTCAGAGCCAGCGGATGAACAAGTAGCCGAAGGATCATTGGCCGGTGAATCAACCATCCCAAGATAGATCTGACAGATTAGAAGAAGAGATTGACACGAAACTAAATTCAGCTTTTGAAGAAGTCGGCCTTAATCCTCCATCCACTTCTGGCCAAGCGGACGTGTCCTTCAAAGACATTTTCACCGACTTAGAGGACCTACCCGGCTCATTTCCTGATAACATGGCTGGCGAGTCGCTCACTCAACTGGCCAGGTAGAAAAATGCCGAGAGGATGGCTGCTCGTAGGAGAGCTGAGGCCGAGCAAAATGAACCTCCGCCCTCTCCACCCGACGTTAGGGCAAAAACTCCACCTGCTCCCATTGAGGAGGTGGTTCAAACTGATGTGACCGAAATGGAGCTTGTTGTTGATCAACAGGACCAAGTGATGAAGCAAAGGGGGGAAAAACGTTCGGCCGAAAAAGAAGTCGATTATTCGAATGACCTAGTGAATAAACGACCATGAACGGAAAAGTCGGACTTGGTCATGCCGGTTTATAATACAACCATGGATAAGGAACGCGCCGGTTGCTTCCGACGTATCAGCTGTAAAAGACCCAGCTGTGGCCTTGAGCTTGGCCTCCACCATTTCTCTGGCGGTTGATAGAGCAACCTTTAAGGCAGAGCACGATCTGCTGTCCATCGCATTAGCCGCTCAATCAGCGATATTGGTATGTGATTTTTGTTTGTAATTTTTCAAGGCTAGCCAAAAGAAAATTTTTATATTGACTTACCGATTTCTTGTTTTGTAGGCAGCGGAAATGATAGCTGAGATTGGTCGTCGCCAACATGACGCTATGGAACAGATCAGCTTTCTCACAGTCGAAGTGGAAAATGAGAAGGGGAAGGCAGCAGAGGCCTCTCTCAGAGCTAAATCTGAGGCTATGAAAGTGGTGGCAGAGAGAGCGAGGGCCGATGCCGAAGAAGATAAGGCCAAAGCTGCTGACCGACTGAGATTGGCCAACGAGGAGAGGGCGAATGCCAGCGAAGAAGCGCTCAAATTAGCCAATGAGGCAATTGCCAAGTTGGAGGCCGATTTGGAAGAGTCAAGGAGGGCGATGCCAAATGCCAAATCCAAGATTTCCAAGTCATTCCAAGCTGGCAAGGATGCGGCCTTGGCGGATTATGTAGAAGAAGTGTCGAAGTTCAAGAATAAGGGGTTCAAACACGGCTGGCTCAAAGCCTTAGCTACTGCTAACGTGGTATCGGAGTAGCCGATTCTGTATGACCAGGTAAACATTGAGCCACTAGAGTCTGACCCCGAAGACTGACCTAGAGTCCAATTATTTTTCGTTTTGTTTTGATATCCTGTGTATGTAGATTTTGTTAGATTTTGTTAGAATTTTGACTATTTATTTTTGTTAGAAGCTAACGTAGGGTAGTTTTCATTTGTAAAATGACTTCTGTTTGTGGCTCAATTTATGAATGAAAATTACTTTTGCCTTTATGCCTGATGAATGTGCTTGTTAACGGCTAAGTAAGATGTAAAAACATGAAATATGATGATTGGAACAAACTATTGAATTAATCCAGTGCAAAAATGAATGAAAATTGATTTTGCCTTTCTGCCTGATGAATGTGCTTGTTAACGACTAAGTAAGATGTAAAAACATGAAATGTGGTGACTGGAACAAACTACTGAATTAATCTAGCGCAAAAAATAACTAAATAGCACTACAACTTAGCTGAATATATTAGTGAATATGCCCTTACCCTAGCAAGTTGATGAACACGACCGCCGAAAAATGGCAGTTCGGGGATTTGCTAGGGCATACAAGCGTCCTAACGTCTAGCTCTGATATTTAGGCCGAGTAGATTGATGAATCTGTCCTTGCCCCAGTAAGTTGATGAACAGGACTGCCTAAAAATGGCAGTTCAGGAATTTCCTGGGCACAATAGAAATTCGGCTAGGAGCTCTGATATTTAGGCTGAATAGATTGATGAATCTGCCCTTGCCCTAGCAAGTTGATGAACAGGCCTGCCTGAAAATGGCAGTTCAGGAATTCACCGGGGCACAATAGCAATTCGCCTAGGAGCTCTGATATTTAGGTCAAATAGATTAATGAATCTGTCCTTGCCCCAGCAAGTTGATGAACAAGACCGCCTGAAAATGGCAGTTCAGGAATTCGCTGGGGCACAATAGCAATTCGGCTAAAAGCTCTGATATTTAGGTCGAATAGATTGATGAATCTACCCTTACCCTAGCAAGTTGATAGACACGGCCGCCGAATTAGCGAACAAGGCTGTTGATCCACGTCAGTTTGTGGCACAGAGCATTGTAAGGAATACTTTGGGAATATTGCACCCGCGATTAATAAGATGGGTGGGGGCTGCGTTCATTTAGGGTCCATATTGGTGTCCAAATTTGGAAAATCACATGAGGGGGAAGAGTAGTGGGTTGGAACTAGATGTTTAGAAGGCTATTTTTCAACAACAGAGGAGAAGGGAGAACACTCGCGGAGTTGAACGCAGAGATGAATCGAAGTGGCGAGCCTACGCGCACGGGGAGGAGGACGTCGAGGGAACATGAAAAACGCTAGTCCCCACGTTGTCGAAGTAGGTCTCCCAGAAGGGAAAAACACCAACGGGGTAGCTCCCCTCTACCACACTCGAGAGGAGAAACCAGTGTAACACCGTGCCCATTAAGTTTTATGATTTTTGTGGGCAACAAACCGATGACATAAGCAGATTCGGTTATGCACGACCCAAATGTGGCAGCCAAGTTTGCTCGACAAATTTTTCCACCAGAAGTCCAGTAGTTGATGGTCAATCGACCTGATTTGGAACTGTTTCAGGAGGGCATTCATGGAGTGGTGAAAAGGCTGTATACCGCGTATGAAATCAGCATGCATCTTTGTGCCGCATGGCTAGAGATAGAGAAGAAAGACGAACGCATTTGAAGCTTAGAAGCTTGCGCGGAGAAGGCTGAGGGTGAACTAAGAAAGGTCAAAACAACCGAGACACAATCGGCCGGCCAAGCTAACCCGATTGTGGAAGAAATGGTGACCCAATGACGTATAAGTCATGTGATTGTTGATCGAGATATGGTAAGCATGTTTGCAATAGAGGCCGCAAAGACCAGGGCTTATGAAAAAAGCTTCCATGAGGGCCTAAAAGTTGGGATACAAAAGACTAAGGAAAATCTCACCGAGGAGGTCTGCCGATGTGAGAATCGCAGATTTAAGAATGGGTGGCCAAGGCTCTCCAGGCCGCAGAGGCTCTCTGGGCAGCAGGCGTTGATTCGGCGTCATCGCTATATCAGAGTCATCATTTTCCCTTTGCAACTTTCGAAGTTGAGAAGAGCGATGACGGGGGGGATGCTGAATAAAACTGAACATATTGTATCGCTCTAACGTAGATTGGGAGTGAATTATGTATTACCGATTAATTCAATGAAACATATTATTTTAAATGTCTGCATGTTGTTTCAATTTTTGCTTATAAATTCAGTTATGATCATCTTCCATTTTTCGTCAACTACGTTTATCCTTATCAATCATAATACATGAAAAACACGCCAAATTTGGAGTCTTACTCGGCCCAATCGTGTCTTGCACAGCTGGGGCTCCGAATTCAGAGGCTTTTATCTTGGCCAATCATGAAATCCATGAAAGGCGCTCCGAATCTGGAGTCTTACTCGGCCCAATCGTGTCTTGCACGGGTGGGGCTCCAAATTCGGAAGTTTTTATCTTGGCCAATCGTGCAATCCACGAAAGATGCTCCAAATTCGGATCTTACTTGGCCCAATCGTTTCTTGCATGGGTGGGGCTCCGAATTCAAAGGTTTTTATCTTGGCCAATCTTGAAATCCACGAAGGGCGCTCTGAATCCGAAGTCTTACTCGACCCAAAAGTGTCATTCACTGATGGGGCTCCGAATTCGAAGGCTTTTATCTTGGCCAATCATGAAATCCACGAAAGGCGCTCCGAATCTAGAGTCTTACTCGGCCCAATCGTGTCTTGCACGGGTGGGGCTCCGAATTCGAAGGCTTTTATCTTGGCCAATCGTGAAATCCACGAAGGGCGCTCCGAATCCGGAGTCTTACTCTGCCCAAAAGTGTCATTCACTGATGGGGTTCGAATTTGGAGGTTTTATCTTGTGTCGTGAAATCCACGAAGGCACTACTAATCCGAGTCTTACTCGGTAATCATGTCTTGCATGGATGGGGCTCAATTCGAGCTTTTATCTTGTGTCGTGAAATCCACAAAGGGTGCTTCGAATCCAGAGGCTTACTTGGCCCAAAAGTGTCATTCACTAATGGGGCTCCGAATTCGGAGGCTTTTATCTTGGCCAATCGTGAAATCCACGAAAGGCGCTTCAAATCCGGAGTCTTACTCGGCCCAATCGTGTCATGCACCGGTGGGGCTCCGAATTCGGAGCCTTTTATCTTGGCCAATCATGAAATCTACGAAGGGCGCTCCGAATCTGGAGTCTTACTCAGCCTGAAAATGTCATTCACTGATGGGGCTCTGAATTTGAATGCTTTTATCTTGGCCAAACGTGAAATCCACGAAAGGCGCTCCGAATCCGGAGTCTTACTCAGCCCAATCATGTCTTGCACAGATGGGGCTCCGAATTCGAAGGCTTTTATCTTGGCCAATCGTGAAATCCACGAAGGGCGCTCTGAATCCGGAGGTTTACTCGGCCCAAAAGTGTCATTCACTAATGGGGCTCTGAATTCAGAGACTTTTATCTTCGAACTAAAATTTCATGTAATGAGATAAGAAGTCTTGCATTACAAAAGTGAAAGTTGTACACGGTGAATATTCAAAACAAGTTAACATGCCCCGCAAGTCGGGTTGATGAGAAAATTTATGCAAATGCGTGGAATTCCAAGGACCTAGCAGACTTCTCCCAGACATGTCTTTGAGTCGATATGCCCCTATTCCCACGATTGAATCGATCTGATAGGGGCCATCCCAATTAGGACCCAATTTTTCGTCAGCTGGATTCTTGGCAGCTAAAAGTACTTTCCTTAGGACCAACTCTCTTGGTGTATAGCGTCGTAGCTGAACACATTGATTATATGACTTAGCAAGCTGTTGCTGGTACCGTGCCATGGATGCAAGGGCACGGTCTCTTCATTCTTTAATCAGAGTCAAATCCAAGGCCAATATCATGTCATTTCGGCCCATATCAAAAGCTTTTGATTTCAAGGTTGGGAGGCCAATCTCCAGGGGGATGATTGCCTGGGTTCCAAAGCATAAAGCAAACGGCGTTTCCCCAGTGGATCGCCTCAGAGTAGCGCAATAAGCCCACAACACACTCGACAATTCTTCGACCCATCTGCCTTTAGCTTTCTCTAGCCTCTTCTTGATGCCATTCAAGATGGCTTTGTTGGAGGCTTCAGCTTGACCATTGCTCTATGGATAAGCCGGGGTGGAGAAATAGGGCCGAATACCATATGTGCTGCATAATTCTCGATAGACACCACAATCAAACTGGGTGCCATTGTCTGAAATGAGTGCTCTTGGAATGTCGAATCGTGTTATGATATTTTTCCATACGAAACGCCTAGCATCAGTATCACGAATGTGTGTTAGTGCCTCCGCTTTGACCCATTTTGTGAAGTAATCTGTCGTGACAATTAAGAATCGCTTGTTAGCTGGGGCCCGTGGCAATGGCCCGATGATATCAAGCCCCAATTAAGCGAACGGCCAGGGACTGGTGATTGAGCTCAACTCCTCGGCAGGCAAATGGGTTAAAGGGGAAACTTCTGGCACTGTTCACATTTCTTGATCTAACACTCGGCATCAACTCTCATGGTTGGCCAGTAGTACCCCTATGTTATAGCTCGATGAGCCAAAGAACGCCCACCAGAATGGGCACCACAACTACCTTCGTGTATTTCGGTCAAGAGTTCTTCGACTTTATCCGGATGAATGCATTCTAGGTATGGACCAGAAAGGGATTTTTTGTAGAGCTTTCCTTGCGGATCCAAGTAATATCGCAGGGCTTTGTTTTGCAGCTTGTGCGCTTCTTTCTTGTCTGTTGGGAGCTGTTCGGAAGATAGAAATGCAATGATGGGGTCCATCCAACTTGACCTTGCTTCTATGATATTGATTTGAATTGACTCTGTGGGGGCAATGCTCGGCTCAGGGATGAATCCTACTTTAATTGTTCGTTTAATTTCTGAGTTGATGGTGGAGGCTAGGCAAGCTAGGGCGTCTGCATGTATGTTTTGATCCCGGGTTATTTGATTTAATTCATGATGGTTGAATTTTGCCAACAAAGAATTCGTCACTTTCATGTAAGCTGCCATATGGTCATTTTTGCCTGCGTATTTCCCCTTTAATTTGTTGATGACTACCTTTGAGTCGCAGAAGATAAGCAGACGCCGAGCACCAAGGAGATGTGCATTCCGTAAGCCGGTTAACAATGCTTTGTATTCGACCTCATTATTTGATGCTTCGAAGCCCAGTTTGACAGCCTGCTCGATTATTGCCCTGTCGAGAGCCATGATCACTATGCCCGCCCCACTGCCACATTGATTGGATGATCCGTCACAATACAACTGCCAAATGTCCCCAACATAAATTCTCCAGTTCGGCTTAGGTTGAATTTGATCAAACTTAAAGTCGGAAAAACATCCAGTGAATTCGGCCACAAAGTCGGCGAGCACTTGCCCCTTGATTGAAGTTTTGGACAAAAATTGAATATCGTACAGGCTGAGTTCAAGAGCCCATTTTGAAACGTACCCTAATGCTTCTGCACTACGAAGTACTGAGCCAAGGGGGTAGTCCGTTAGTACCCCAATGGTATGCCTCTGAAAGTAATGCATCAGTTTTCTTGCTGCCATGACGAGAGCAAGGACGAGTTTTTCCAACGGAAGGTAACGTGTTTCGGCGTCAACCATTGCTTTGCTCACATAATAAACTGGCCGCTGCTCCCCTAGTTCTTCCTTTAACAGTACGGCACTGGCGACTCGGTCGGAAACTACTAGATATAAAATGAGCGAATCACCCACTGAAGGTGTTGTCAAGAGTGGAACTGATCAGAGCTAACCCTTCAAACCTTCCAAAACGGCTTCGCACTCGAGGGTCTATTCAAAAGCTTTACCCTATCGAAGGGTATGAAAAAATTGTTGGCAGCGATCTGTGGAACAACTGATGAATCTGTTGAGTGCGGCGGCCATTCCCATTAGCTTCTGAACCTCTTTGACTGACCGAGGAGAGACGAATTCTAGAATTGCTATGATTTGCCTCGGGTTGGCTTCGATTCTGCAGTAGTTAACAATGTAGCCAAGGAATTTGCTGGACCCGATGCCGAAGGCACATTTGGAAGCGTTCAGCTTCATTTTGTATTTGTAAAGAATGCCGAATGTCTCTTCCAGATCGGCTAGATGAGTTTTCTTTTCTTTGGACTTCACCACCATATCATCAATGTACACTTTCATAGTATGGCCGAGTTGCTCCTTGAACATGGCAGTGACTAATCTTTGGTAGGTTGCCCCAGCATTCTTCAACCCGAAAGGCATAACCTTATAGCAATAGGTTCCTCTTGGGGTGAGGAATGCAGTTTTGTCTTGGTCCTCCAGATGTATAGCAATTTGATGGTAGCCTCTGTATGCATCCAGGAAGCTCATACGTTGATGATGTGCCATTGTATCTACAAGTTGGTCAATTCTAGGAGGGGAAAGCAATCTTTAGGACAAGCTTTGTTTAAATACATGAAATCCACACAAACACGCCAAGTTCCATTTTTCTTCTTTACAACCACAGTATTCGACAGCCATGTAGGATAGGTCACTTGGCGGATTGCCTCGGCTTTTTGTTTATTTCTTTTGCTAGGTAGTCTAAAACCATAGCTTCAGAAAGTTCTGATATCCCCCAAGTACTCTGGACCCGTGTCTGAAGACTTTGTAAGGTCAGAGATCTTGTTCGGGGACAACCATCGTTTGCCTCACTATCACCAGTTGCAAGGCAAAGAAGGATCAGACAAAGTTCACCAGTTCCCTTAGCTCGCCTATACTCAATTCACCTCAAGCACAGTCACCTACTACTAGAATGACTCAATATCCACCATTTGATTTGAAGGAACTACTACTCCGTTTGCAGCAGACAGTTGACTCATTCCAACACGACATGACCTGTCAAGTTAAGGTCACAAATAGGTTGCAACAACAACAATAGCAGCCAGCTGTAGCTTCTACATCGTACATACCTAATGTGACTATCCCCACACCCGATACTGTTGCCAATGCTGCTATAGCTCAGGATCCACAAACCGAGGGTGTTCTAGTTTTTCTCATCCAGGCATATCCCATTCTAGGATAGACATCTAGAGCCCCAGTTTATCAAACTAAGGCACCTTTTGAATTCGAGGTTGACCCGACCGTGCTTAAACTCTACAAACTGAAAAAACTATTCAATAAGGCACATGGGGTTAACTCCATTCCAGATATAGAGGATAAGTACACCGAATCTACAATCACTTTGCCAGAGCAGTTGAAAATGCCGCATATTGACCGCTTTGATGGCGCTGGGGACCCAATGGTACACCTACGTTTGTTTCTTGATATCCTACGACCAATGAGCTTGACCAGATTGTAGACATTGTTGCTCTTCAGCTGAACCATGTCGGGTATAACTGCGATCTGGTATGCTAAGTTGGAGGACTCTGTGAAGTAGAATTGGGAGGAATTGGCCGAGCCTTTCATTACTCAATACTCTTACAACACACAGATCGAGGTCACAACTCATGATCTTAAAGTGACACCTCAGGAGCCAAATAAGGGCTTCTTCGAGTTTGTAACTACATAGAGAGCCAAAGTATCAATGATAACCACTCGACCCTTAGAGAAAGACCAAATTAGAATGGTTGTCCGGAACCTTCATGGCAAGCTGCTGTAGAAAATAATTGTTCTTCCCTTATTTACCTTCAAAGAACTTCATCAAATAGGGGTTCAGATCGAAGACGCAATAAAGCAGGGGATCATCACTGATGACAAGGAGCTGGCCAAGAGGCCTTTTGTTTGTAGTTCTAATGTTGTTGGGGGTAGCATAGCTACGAGGCCGTTAGAGGTGAGTGTTATCACCATAACCAAAACTTCCGACCCCTTTGCCAACATGGGCCCACAAACTTCCAATCCTACCTGACCTCCGGGTAGAACTTTCAACCAGCTCTACATGACTCTATCTCATGCCATGCAGGTGTTAATCAAAAAGGGGCATCTGAAACCCCTAGAACCTCGACCATGTCTCGACCCTCTTCCACCACAGCGCGATCTCACCAAATACTGTGCTTTCCATCAATAGCACGGCCACAAAATGGACCGGTGCTTCCTCCTACGTAGTGAGATTCAAGATCTCATCGACAACAAAGTCATAGCTCCACCGTAAAAGGCAAATGTTAGCACAACCCACTCCCTGTCCACAACCAAGTCGCCCCACCCAGAAATATCCACCTCATCCATACACTACCACCCACCATCGACCCGAGCATCTATATCACCCCCTCCCACTTACCAAAGCCAGTGTTGTTTATCCCTGAAGGCACAAACTTGTGTAGGATGAACACATCCAACCCACAACCTAAGCCTTACAAATCTATGGTGACAATGCCTGAAGAAAATGAGGTTTTGACCTCGGAGGAAGGTTTTGGTCTGTCACTGGGAATTCCCAAGGAATTATCTGAGGAGGGTTATGACCCGAGCCACTAAATTGTTCCCGTTACTCAAACCAAGCCTGAAGTAGTACTGCTAACCTCAGTGGACAATAATGTGGTTAAAGAAGACGGCCCAAGCCAGGGGCTGGATGATCTTATGAATCTTGAAGAAGATTTAGATAATCTACAATTCTTCGAAGAATAGGACCAAGGCAATGTGCAGATTAGTTGGTTTGATCTAGGCTTGTTGACTGACAATAGGGGGTGGTTAAGTAATGAGTCTGACTAGGAAGAGGAAACCAGCATTAAACCGGAGAAAAAGCAAGTTGGGCTAGCTATGGTAGCCGAGAAAGTTGAGGAGAAAGGGAAAATGCCAAAGGGCAGTAGTACGGAAAAACGAACCCAAGATTTGGGTGTTATAGAAACTACAGACACTGAACGAGAAGCTGTGAACAAGAGATGATCGAAGATAGCTGGAAGACAGCAACATCTTGTCGCCCCGAGGGGGATATTTGTCATGTGGGAGTGATCCAAGTTAAGCTAGACAGTTGTTTGTCGGCAGCTGATCGTGAGTGGTAGGAAAATAGTGATTTGCATCTTGCCTATATAGACGAGGATTGAGAAGACCATGTCCCGGATAGTACTTGGTATGCGGAGGAAATAGACCACCTCACCGGGAGTGGACGGTATTTCAAACCTCCATATTTGGATCAAGCTGAACCCTCAGGAAAAGGCAAAGAGGTTAAGAAGGAGAAAGAGAAGAAGCTGGAGGAGGAGCTGGTTCTCAAACAACTCAAAAAGATCCAGGATGATATTTCCATTTAGGGCCTCCTCATGGCTTCACGAGTACACTCACAGGTGGTATTGTCGGCAATAAATAAGGCTAAGTTATCCATTGATACTACGCCATAGCAACTTGTTGGCCTGATTTTCCCAAGTAGCACCAAGCCTATGCTCACTTTCTCCGATAAAGAGCTGCTGCCAGAAGGATCAACTCATAACAAGCCATTGTACATATCTATCAAGTGCAGAGGAAAATAGGTTCCAGTGGTTTTAGTGGACACTGGCTCTGCAATCAACGTCTGTCCTTCTCGCACTACCTATGCGATAGCCCTGAAACCAGCATATTTCATCCCCATAGCCAAGTGATTCAGGCATATGATAACACAAGTAGAGAAGTTATGGGGACGGTAAAAGTACATGTCCAAGTGGGTCCTTCTAAGCATGAGGTTGAGTTCCATGTACTTGATATGCCAGCTACCTTTACCAACTTCTAGGGAGGCCCTGGTTGCATTACATGAAGGTTGTATCCTCTACACTCCATCAAATGCTGAAATACCCTCATAAGTGAGGAGTGGCCACCGTTTTTGGTAATTCATCTATTCACCCACTGCCAGAGGTAACTACTCCTTTGTTAGGAATCAATCATGATGATAAGGATGTATTTCATTCAGGATTCACTCTGGTGAAAGCCCAAGTGGTACAGGCCATCTTAGCTAAGGACGAAGGCATGCATGTCAGTGCTTGGCCCATGTACTTCATGAATAAGTTACGGTATATTCCAGGAATGGGGCTCGGAAGGAGCGGGAGAAAAGGTGTTGTGGCACTAGTTGAGGTGCCACATAATCCACATGCCTTTGGGTTGGGCTATGTTCCCACCAGAGAGGACTGGAGAAAGAAAAGAGAAGAAATAAGTGAAAGGGCCAAGGCTAAAAGAGCTGAGAAGCATTACAAGTTGGTCCACAAGGCAATCTGGGAAACGTTGGACGAGTGCTTTATTAGAGAATGAGAGGATTTCCCCTTCTGTGGCTTTCCGGAGCCTTAGATGGATTCTTTAATGAAAAAGCCATTCCCTGGATTCAAAATCTTCTTTGACCACCAACTCTAAGACAGTGATAAAAAGGAGGCTAATCCAAGTGTCAACACCAGCCAGAGCAAAGAGGACAATTCAGGAAATAGTGAAGCTGTTGTAAGGGTAGTACTAGCCAATCTCTTCACAGATCCTACGACTAATACGGAGAACTTGGCGGATACCTTTACTGTCTCTATGATCGGAGAGGAACTGGTTGCGGATTCCACTAGTTGCATTCTGGACACGTCGAGGGCACCACGTCTCACTTGGCAGATGGAGAAGGGTTTTATTTCTAGTTCTGAATCGAATGATGAGCCTGAATCTGATTCCACTGAGTCTGTTGAGTCGGAATCAGATTCGAGTAAGTCCGAGGAGTCTAAGTCTGGCACTTCCGGCGGTGGTAGCCCGGGTGTCAAGGTCCTGTTTGGGTCCTCTTTTGCATTTTCTTTTGAGTCTATTGTAACTGAAGAGCCAGAACTTCTGAATAAGAATGCTACAGATTCTATTTACTTCTTTGTGCTGTTAATTTATTGCATTGACCAACATTTTCAAAATTTTAACAAAAACAAAGAGGAAGAAATTCTTCAGGCTTTGAAAAATTTGATTGACCGAGAGGAGGAGAGGCGTGCTAAGCCCTGCTAAGATGAGATCATTGCAATTCGTGGAGTCTTGAAAAGGATCCACGCTTAGTCTAAATCAGGTCCACATTGTCTTCAGAGGAACACAAGCATTTAGTCACTTTATTAAAAGATTTCAAAGATGTTTTTGGGTGGTCCTACGAAGACATGCCTAGATTCAATCTTGAGATTATACAGTACCAGATCCCTCTTGACCCCGAGGCCCTACTTGTCAAGCAGAAACTTTGCAGGATCTATCTCGATTGAGAACTGAAGATTAAAGAGGAAGTCACCAAGCAGATTAACACTGGGTTTTTGTTGGTGTCTGAATATCTGACTTGGTTGGCCAATATTGTTCTAGTTCCAAAGAAGGATAGCAGAATTAGAGTCTGCATGGACTTTCAGGATCTGAATAAGGCTAGTTCAAAGGATGACTTTCTATTGCCGTACATCGACAAATTGGTAGACTTCACTACCGGCCATGCGTTGCTATCATTTATGGATGGGTTTTCCAGGTATAACCAGATTTTAATGGCACCTGAGGACAGAGAGAATACTACATTCACCATGCTGTGGTGTACCTACTGCTATAGAGTTATGCCTTTTGGGTTTAAGAACGCCGGGGCTACATATCAGAGAGCTATAACCACTATCTTGCACGATATGATCCATAAGGAAGTCGAGGCGTATGTGGATGACATGATTATAAAATCCAAAGAGTGAGAAGGCCACTACACCACACTAGAAAAATTCTTCGAACGGATCACGGAGTATAGACTGAGGTTGAACCCCCCAAAAATGCACCTTTTGGGGTGACTACAGGGAAAATGCTAGGATATTTGATTACGCAAAGAGGAATTGAAGTAGATCAATTCAAGGTCAAGGCCATCTTAGAAATGCCACCACCAAAAACTAAAAAGGAGATGCGTGACTTTCTAGGCAAAGTACAATTCATAAGACGATTTATTACAAAATTAACCTTGGCTTGTGAACCACTGTTTGGTCTTTTTAAAATGGGAAAGAAGTTCTGATGGGATGATCGATGTCAGTTCGCTTTCGAACAGGTCAAGCAGTACCTTCAGAATTCACCTGTATTGTCGCCGCCAGAACTGGGAAAATTGCTAATCATGTATTTGTTGGTAACAGATTCAACCATGGGGTACATGATAGAGCAAGAATTAGAAGCTAAAGTGGAGAACGCCATCTACTAACTAAGCAAGAAGACGCTAGATTACAAGACCCGCTACACTCCTCTAGAGAAAGCTTGCTTAGCTTTGGTTTGGGCAACTAGGAAGTTAACACACTTCTTGGTAGCTCACTTTGTAATTCTGGTTTCGAGATTAGTTCCCATCAAATAGCACTTTGAGAAACCGGCACTTACGGGTAGGCTAGCTCATTGGTTGCTTCTACTCTCTGAGTTTGACCTCAAGTACGTCACTCGTAAGTCCATAAAAGAGAAAGCAGTAGCGGAATTTTTGGCAGACCACCCCATGGAAGGAAATGAAGCAGTAGAGTACCTATTCCCAGATGAGGAGATTCTGCAAGTAGAGGAGCAGACATGGACGATGTACTTTGACAAAGTAGCTAATCAGTACAATTCAAAGTATTACTAATAGCTAGGCGTATTGCTAATAACACCCGATGATTCCCACATACCCCTAGCATTGAAACTCCGGTTCAAAGTATCCAACAATGAAGCAAAATATGAGGCGTATATTGCTGGATTGGAAGCTGCCCTAGAACTATGGGCAATAAGGTTAGACGTCATTGGAGACTCGAACCTGGTTGTTTCTCAAGCCAATGGAGACTGGAAGGTCAAAGAAAAGAAAATGAAGGTTTGTCATCAGACCTTGGACATTCTGATTCCTAGGTTTGAAAATTTGAACTTTACACATCTGCTAAGAGAGAACAACCGGTTAGCTAATGCGTTAGCAACTCTATCCTCCATTGTAGACATACCGCTTAAGGTTAAGCTACATCTGATCATCATCGAATAGAAGTACGCGCCTACTTACGAGACAATAGCCACCATAGATGAAGTTCAAGACAAAAACCCCTGGTATTACAACATTTGGAACTTTCTGGAGAAAGACGCGTATCCACCAGGGGCAAATGCCAAGGATAAATGGGGAATACGGCGTCTGGCCATTTAGTTCATTATCTGTGGGAATAAGTTGTACAATGGAGGCCATCTAGGAATGCACAAACTCTACGCTGAAGAAGAGGAGTCGAAGCGTCTCATGGAGGCCATTCATGGGAGGGAGTGTGGAGCACACATGAATGGTGTGATGCTGGCTAGGAAGATCCTCAGGCAAGGCTATTATTGGTCAACTATGGAGAAGGATTGTATTAAATTTGTTCAGCAATGTCACAAATGTCAAATCCATGCTAATAGCATGAATATCCTGTCGTCAAAGCTCTACAACATGACTTCACCATGGCATTTCTCAGTCTGAGGAATTGACGTCATCGGGGTACTCTCGCCAAAGGGCTCAAATAGACATGAGTTCATCTTGGTGGCGATCGACTATTTTACCAAGTGGGTGGAAGTGCAGTCATACTCAGTGTTGATAGCGTCACATGTAGCCAAGTTCATTAGAAACAATATTATCGGCAAGTATGGGGTGCCAAATGAGATTATATCAAATAACGGCTCACACTTCAAGAAAGAGGTGATAGATTTGCTTAAGAAATACAATGTGGCTTTTCATAAGTCATCAACATACAGATCATAGACCAACAGAGCCGTTGAAGCTACAAACAAGAATGTCAAGAACATCCTGGGAAATATGGTAGAAACCTACAAAGACTGGCTGGATAAACTGCCTTTTGCACTCTAGGGGGATAGAACGTCAATTCAGACATCTACAAGGGCGACCCCCTATTCTTTGGTATATGGGATATAAGTTGTTTTACCGATTGAGATCGAAGTACCATCGCTGAGAATCATAGTCAAGTGTCAGGTAACAGAGACAGATTGGCAATAGAACAGATTTGAAGAATTGATGTTGTTTGACGAGAGCAAATTGAAGGCATTGTAGCACATCCAAGGATATTAGCGCAAAATCGCCAAGGCCTTCAACAAGAAAGTTAAATCTAGAAAGCCTCAAAGAAGGAGATATGGTTCTCAAAGACAACCGAGCTCCGATCCATGACTCTAAGGATAAGTTCATATCCAATTGGACTAGTCCTTACATCCTCAAATCTATTTGGTCAAGAGGAGCGATTATACTTACAAACTGGGATGGTTTGGAGTTCTCACAACTGATCAACATAGACAAGTTGAAGAGATACTATCCTTGAGAGGCTCGCTAGGCTGAAAATCTTAAAGGGCGACCTAGGGAAAAGTTAGAGCATGAAAAATTAGAAATAAATAAAAATGAAGCTCGCAAGGTTGAAAACCTGAAAGGGCGACTTTGGCAAAAGTTAGAGTGCAAAAGGAGAGAGAGTTAATACACGAGTGAACCCCCACGGAATTACATAAGGCTTGATTCCCATCTTTGGGATATGTAGGCAACTTCATCCCGAAGTTTGGCTATAACCATCTCCAACACAACTGTCCTATCCATTTGTTTGATCTGTCCATCTTTTTCTGTCATCTATTAACTTGGTTGTGTTACCTCCATTTGGCAGAAGAGCTAGTTGCAAGACAGAGTAGTGATGGTGAATCCAGTTGTGGGCATTTATAATCTTTTGATTCTGGGTTGTACATCTTGAGGATTGATCCCATGTGTGTCAAGTAGTGATCGTTTCCGAAAATTGTTTTGAAAAGTTTTAATGAAGCTGATTTTCTCAAAATTTTACCTTTTTCAACACAGACCATTCTTTGGACCAAAAAGGAAAATTTTCAATACTCATAACTTTAATTACGTGATTTCAATACAAGTACATTCTCCAACTCTCAAGTTAAATCAAAGTTGCTTTTACATCATAAAAACTTGAAAAGAAAAGTCTCTACAACCAAGGATGGTCCAACCTGTGCCTCGTTTTCAAGCCAAGCTAAACACTCGCTGGAAAGGGCGTAATTGAAGCTAGTAGTAGAGGCCAAAAACTCTCTCATCCTCCAAGCAGCAAGGTATCGAGCCAAGTTCGAAGCACAAACTGGAAATGGAGCAAGGTATTCCACTCCCTTATCTAGGCGGGTCTGATCACGTCCAAACTGGAGTCTGAACTAGAATGGAAAGTAAAAGACACTGTGTGCAAGGCCAATCAACTGTATACCTGGTTGGTGAGACATGCTGTAACTCATCTCGGTCAAGTTCAACTAGGGGCAACACCAAGCAATGTCAGTTGTGAATCTGTTGCACATCTAATCGCAATATAATCCCTCTGCAGAAAAGTGTACTAGCCGTGAGTGAAAGAAGTAGGATCTGGCTAAATACTCGAGGCAAGGGTCCATGACCTTCAGCTTATCCATCAACCATACCAAGGGAAGGAATGAAAAAGAAGAGAGATTAAATAGCAGAGAGATGTACGTTCAGAGAAAAAATCAGGAAAGGGTTTTGATAGAAAATAAAGAGTGAGTGCCAAGTGATGTAAGAAATCATAAATAAGAAAGGGGGGGAAACAATACCTGAAGAAACAGTGGACTCCTTGCAAACCAAGTAGTCTACCGTCGATGGAAGGCATCCAAACCCATCAAAGTCTTGGCCAATGCCAAACCTATGCAGCTCTTACCCTCCTTGAGGCATTGGGTAACTTCGATCAACCAAATGCTAGCTCCGCTGTAACTAGGGGCAAGTAGGAAGTGTGCAAGTAAACATAAGCAGAGGGTATGCTAACGATAACCTCACCAGAGAAGGTCACCTATGTCTCCAATGCCGAAAAAATAATGAGCCAAACAGGGTATATCTAACTCCCCGTCATGAGCCAAGGACCGAGCCTCGTATAAAGTAAGCCCACCCATCCATTCAAGAACTCGTGCTTGGACAAAATGGGTGCAGACACCCCATTTTTTACCACCCTTAAGACTTAGGCATTTTAATCCGAACACCAAATGATGAAAGTTACACAGTGCAATCCTTTGAATTCTCAGCAAAGAAATCTGGATTCAAGCTCTAATCCCAAACCTTACACCCTATTTTGGCCAAACTATTTTAGACCTTAAAACCCTCATTTTCAAAATATTTTTTCAAATGTTTCTACGATGTTCCTAGACTTGTATTTCCATTAAGATCTTGCACTTTTTGGTAAACCGAGTAAGGACAAAGTGGAGATACATGGAAGGGAGGTGAACTCTTTGAAAAATATTTAAAGCATCTTATTTATAGGTTTGGAGTTAAAGGAAATAAGAGGGGAGGGAAGAAAACTAGTTTAGGAAGAAGTTAAAACAGTTGAGAAAGAATGAGAAGCCTTCACCAAATTAGGTATATCTCTTTTCACACATTGAATTTAGATTTGAGGCCTCCACCATTGGAAGTCAAACTTCTAAGGCTTCAATTTAGACTCAAGAATCACCTAAAATCGAGTCCGCATGAGGGAGATATGCCCGTTTGAAGTCGGGCTTGAAATGCAGTCTTTTGGACTCGACCGGGTCCATTTAGAACCAGTCATGCCCCATTTAGACCTGGCCAGGTCTCAATGAAAACTTCTCTAGACTTCCTTTTTAGGCCCGACCGTGTGTTTTTTGGCCCAGCCGGGTTTCAATGGCGAGAAACAGAACAGCTAGTAGGAATTCGCCAGATGCTGTTTTTTGAAGATATTTTTGGCCAATTTGGCTCAAGTTCTATAAATAGACCCCCTGCATTCAGATTTTAAGGTTAGAAGATTTTCCTAAAGACTTTGAGGGAGATTGAGAGGTAAAACCATCCTCCTTGCTTCCCTTGATCTTCAAACATTTTTGAACAATACACATACCATTAGAGCTTGTTCTTGAAGCCTTTTGCTAGAGTTTCAAACCATATTTCATAAACTTGAGAGTGTTTGGAATCAAGTTTGATCAATAACCAAAGCTTGCTCTCTTCAAAAGGTATAAGCTTGTCACCTTTTTCCTTGCTTTCATTTTAATCTTGTTCTATCTTTTTCTTGTGTTTTCTTACTGCTTTGGATCCATTCCAAGTGTTGGAACTTGGGGTTGAAGTGCTACCAAAGGTAGAGAAGCTTAACACCCTTTCTTGCACCTTATCCCATAGTTCATACCCTTTGTTTTTGCACTCTTTTCTTTGGTTTTCACACCAATTTTCAGTGTTGAAAAAGGCTGAAAAACATGGTTTAAAAGTCTCAAAAGTGGAGGGGTTAGCCACCTCTCCTTGATTTTGCTTACTAGCTTTTTATCTCTTCCTTTTGTCTATCTTTTTGTACTCTTTAAACACACTTTTAGCCACTATTTTTGGGATGTTTTGGGACTATTCTTGGACTGTTTTGAGGCTGAAACATGTGATTTAAAATTCCAAAAAGTGAAGGGGTTAGCCACCCCTCCTTAGGCTTTGTTCCATACCTTTTTCTCTATTTTTTTTACTTACTTTTTCTTACTTTTAGCTACTACTTTTTTATATTTTAGGGGCTGTTTAATTCATTTAAATAGTTTATACTTGAATATCAAAGCTTGTTAAATTGTAAGTTTTCACATCTAGCTTGTTATATTGTGTTATGCATGTTTCGGTAGCTTTTCTATGATTAATTAAGAATCAATCTCGCAATCATGTCTGCAATCTCCTTCATTTTTTCGTTTCTCCTTGTTTGAGAGTAATTTCAACCAGTTGATGGTTATTCAAAATATGAGCTAGAGACCTATGCTCAATGGCTTAATTTCTACGGAGGTTCATCGTCAAAGGCATGGTCTCCCCTTCATATTTAGAAGTACCTCTCGAATGACGTTCTTCTCATTTAGCAGACTTAACCATCACCTTGGACAAATGGATTAAAGAATGGGCAAGACTAATGAAATTGGCTTAAAATTGGATCAACCTACGTACAGAAAACGAATAAGGTTGCTTGGGCTTGGCCAAACGTTATGCCGAGTGTATTGTGTCAAGAGTCGTCACACGTCAATTCATGGTGTTTTGACGACCCTTGAAGCATCTTTACTTCCCCCTTTGAGCTCACTCCATGATAAAGGGGAGGGGTTGGTGTTGATTCATTGTATTCATTGATTTTTGTCCAAATCGTGGCTGAAATCATTAAACAAGCAACTTGCTCATTGATGGTTTTGGAAACAATTTCATCCTTCTCCTGAGGTTTTCCATGATAGAGAAGTGTAAGAGAGAGAAACAGGGCTCAAAAAATTCTGTCTGCACTATTTTCACCTCAAAGCATGAAAATAGAGTTTTGCATAAAATTAGGGCACGACCGGCCCTATTTGGGCCCGTCCAGGCTTCATTGGCAGCTGGTCGGCCCCAATGTTTGTTAAATAGAGTGTTTTGCAGAAAACAGAACACAGTAGCTAAAGGTGAAATAGAGCAGACTCCCAAGGAGGCAGACAGAGCTACTTCTGAAAACAGTCGCGTGCATGCCATCTTTGTGCATCCTTGTTTGGATCAATGTTGTAAAATAATGCTCTCATTATAGTTGTAATTAAATATAATTAGCATTGTTGTAATTATTATACTTGTTTATTTGTTTTTGTTATAGCTAGTTAAATTAGATAGCTAGTTTCTTGCTCATTCTTATTCTTGTTGTACTAAATTAGATAGCTAGTTTATTTCTTATTCATTAGTTGGATTTGTAATATTTAGTTTAATTCAAACATTTGGATACTCATTCAAATCCTCCTGCACAAGGGCAAACTTATAATAATGTGTATGTTTTCCTACCCCGCGTCTTTCTCCCTTTTATTTAATTGCTTATAACGGATAGTATAGAGCATCATGTTTTAAATTAGCACTTTCCATGTTTGCATCCATATGTCTTGCATACATGAAGTTCGGTTCATCATTCTAACGAGCATTGTCGTTTAAATACTTCTTCGAAAACGTGTTTAAAACAGCATGCTATCAAATTAAATCACATGCCATGCTAGTAGCCCGACTTCTAAATTGCATATTGCATGTGTTGCATTAGGCATATTTCATTATCGTGCATTTTTATAACCGTTTTAATTCCTTTGGCTTACCTTGGAGTACTAGGTGAGCAGTTTTTTTTTTTTTTTTAGCATAATGCATAAAATGTGATCGTTGCCATGTCTAGCATGAATACCATGAGGCTAATTGCTTAAGTGATATACTTGTTTGAATATCTGTGGATGAAGGCTAATTGCTCAACTTGGGATAACTTGATCATTGATTGTATGTGATCACTTTTTCATGTGGTACATATTTAAAACAATTTTCAAACAAACATGAAATCAAAGCGTTCCAACTTTTGCAAATTAGTCTATACTTGTGTGCAACACAAAGTAATGTTAGCCTAATAATCGGAACAAGAGCATATAATGTAAATAAGAATCACATCATGATTAGTAGAGGCTAATCTTCGATCGGGTGAGTATGGTGCTCAATTCATGACCTTCCCCTCTCGTACCTAAGTTCCTGGGCCAAGACATTTTGGTGATGACGGATAAGTGGCCTTTGTTACGAGTCTCAGGTTTCTTAAATTTTCAAAAAATATTTAGGTGGCAACTCTAAAATCTAGCAAAGCAGTCCATTTTTGGCATTTGATTCAAACATCGATTTTTCCAAAAGAATTGCCGAATTTGGACTCTTTTTTTGTGTTTTCAATGTTTCATATTGCACTTGTGAAATCAAATTCAGAACCACAAGAGTCTGAACTGTGGGGCTAGTCATATCCGAAAGTAGCAAGAAAAGCAAGCTACAATGGGGTTGAGGCATAATCTCCTCATTGCGTCGGGACTCCATCAATGCTTGAAACTCTTCGAGAGTAGGGCACATTTCTTGTGCCCCGAAGCGAAACACATGAGTAACTGGGTTCCAACATCAAACAACGACATGAAGGAACGAAAAACAAAGCAAAGTACGGCTCAACGAAAAAAGAGCATTTATGCCAAAACCGCAGAAATTTACCTTTTCCATGCCATCTAAAGTGGCCATCCAATCCTTGAGCCTCTCAGCAAGAAATATCTCCATTTTTTAAGAACATTATAGAAAAGATGAAGTTCTGTCGAAGAAATGGTAAGAGAAGATCTTTATAAAGAATAAGGTTGCATGAGTGGGTGACAGTTGTTGCCAGCTGTCCAGCCACTAGTCTTGGTTGACCAACCACCTTTCCTAGTCGGCCGTCCACTCTAATGCCTGGCAGACCAAGCTTCCTGGCTAGGCAGCTGGGCAACAATGTTGCATTTGGTCCATTTTGTTTTTGAGTCTTTTGTTTCTAGCAAGTGTGAATAGTTGTGTTTAAGTTGTTTTTACTTTGTTTTTCCTTTACTATGTTGTACTGTGTATTTTGGTCAGTTGAAGGCTCAATATCTGATTACAAACATCATTCAAACACAAGTATTTTCAGTTTCAAATTCAATTCAATTTTTATGCAAGTGTGGTGCCATTCTCAAGATGTGGTACGAAAATAAAGCTCATTTTATAAAACTGC
Organism: Camellia lanceoleosa; assembly: GCA_025200525.1. Taxonomy (NCBI): domain Eukaryota; kingdom Viridiplantae; phylum Streptophyta; class Magnoliopsida; order Ericales; family Theaceae; genus Camellia; species Camellia lanceoleosa. The sequence continues at coordinate 93,188,895 of CM045769.1, forward strand.
AGGGTTTTACCCCGATAATAGTTTTTACAAAACAGAAAATACAAGTGTTTAGAACAAAAAGTAAAGTCCTATATGAAGTTATACAAAGTTCTAAACTACAAAGCAAAAGAAAAGAGCAAAAAGAATACGAAAATCAGTATCAATCGCATCAGGCTCGAAAGGCCCACTTCGTCTTCTTCCGCGGAGGGGACTCACGGACACTGTCACCATCAGCACCACTGTCAGTAGAGGAGTGGGACTTAATGCTTGAGCTGGTATCATTCTCTCTGCTCCCCGACTCAAAACCGGCCTCATCCTCCTCAGACTTAGAGCACTCACTCGCTGTCTCCTCAATGCTACTGGTCTCGGCATCATCTCCGCTCAAAATAGGCTCCAAGGATGAGGAAGTCTCCTCTACTTGAGACTCTCCACGCCAGGCACCCCTACCTCTGCCCCGACCTCAATTCTTGTCCCTACCATGTCCAAGAGCCTGTCTGCTTCTCCTTCCTACAACCGAAGAAGGTGATGCTAGTGCCACGCCACCAGTGCCACAAGTGCTAGTAGAGGCTAAAAACAAGAAGCAGAGTATCAGAACAGCATCAGTGTGAGTACAGATAATCAGTACAGTGTGGTGCAGAACAGTATGAATATGGAAAAAAGAGAATCAGTGCATAATAGATGAGAAAAGAAGGCTACCTAATAACCATGGCGAGTAAGCAATGCCTCCCTCCTCCGCACTATATGGACTAAAAAGGTGACCAATTGAAGCTGGCCATCTACGTAGCCCACTGGTACCTGCAATTGAGTTTGAACATCAATATCCAAAAAAGGAAATGTGCAATACAAATTACAAAATGAAGAACATATCTGCTGCACATCGGGGTCTCTGACATACTCATGCTCCTTATCCGGCTGCTCAATCGAAATCTGGTAGGCAGTTCCACTCGGGCACCAATATGTGATCGCAGTTGGAATCACAAGAAGACCTACCATTTGAACAGTAGTAGGAGCCCCTCCAGCATCAAGCTCGATCACGTGAGCAGCACCTCGAGCAGTAAGTGCATCTGCAGTGCCTCCCGAGAGAGCTCTGGTCAAGGGTGGCATCAAATGGGTCCTAATGAACTCAGCATAGTCTCCAGCCCCGCGAAAAAGATCAGTATCCTGCTCTACCATAAACTACATGATGGCCTCGATTGGTACACCATCGGCTATCCTTATAGATGTAAGGGGAGGAGTAAGAATAACAGAGGCAGGTAAACCCAAGGTCTAACGTGCGAACCTCTCCCTGAGATACCAGGTCCTGTAGAAAGGACCCCCCAAGAAAAATCCATAGCCTGGAGGTGTTCCAAGACCCGTCGTACTCATCCAGCATCCCGGCTAGCATCGCCACCCACGGCTGCCCCATAACCAGCGAACAGAGAATACACAATTGTTAGTTGTTGTTAGTTGTCTCAATTGTTAGAGTATGGGCCAAGGCAAAAGAATGGAAAATGGAAATGAAACAGAAGTGAGTATGGGTTTCAGATTACCTCACAAGCCGTTGTTGTATCAAAGAACCAAATGTAGTAAGCAAATACAAGATCATCGTATGCGTGGGATGGCACCCGCCATACCATCAAGAATAGGGCACGATCGCCCCTACCTCATCTCGTGGAACAAGGGCAGGGGTAGGGAAATATGCGTACCCCCAAAGCTACAAGAAAAGATTAGTTTGTGAGTCAACAAGCAGAAACATAAGTAAAGATAGAAAGTGCAAAGCAGAAAGAATAATATATGAACAAAAATAGAAATAGAAGGTGCAGTGTATACCTCCTAGGCTCATGCAGCCATACAGGGTGGTGAGGCCAGCACCGCCCCAGTCATAGAAATGTACCAGGGACAAGACAACTAAAGCGCTGAGCAGATACAAACCTATGGTATTCCACCTGTTCGCAAATAAAGTGGTACCGAGTAGATAGATCAAAAAGCTCCAGGTAGACTTCTCGACCTCCTCCTAAGTGTAGACACCCCATTTTGACCCACCCTAAGACTTGGCCACTTCTTTTTGATCACCCGATGATAAAAACAAGAAGGTGTTTCTTACAAAATCCTCAATAAGAAAACTTAAAATTTGAGCCCTGTTTATAACCCTAAACAGCCACAAATTACCTTTCCAAGGAAATATTCTGACCTCACAATTACGTCCAAAATGGTTCATTTAGCTAGGATCAACCTTCGCTACACTTCCGGGGGCCTCGCTGAAAAATTCTCCCGAAATCTAGGTTATAGCACAAATCTTGGAAACTTCTAGGCCAAATTGTAATTTTCAAAACTTAGGGAATATTCTGTTATACAAGGGAATATTCTGTTAAGTCAAGGAATATTCCATCCATATGCAGAATATTTCGTCAAATGTTGACTGTGATGCTGACGTGGCATGACTGGATTAGTTATTGCTAATAACGTGGTGCTGACATGTCTTTACCCAAAAAAATGAATTTAACGAATGCTTGGAAGGGGGTTTGAACACCCAACCTACTACTCAGCACTCAGTACCTTAACCACTTTGCCAAAGCTTTGCCTTGTGTTATATTTCCCCTCAACTAATATTTGACCATTTCAAACTAGCAGGCAGAGAAGGTTTTTTTTTTTTTTTTTTTTTTTGCTTTTTTTTTTTTTCTTGTGTAGGACACTCTCCTACCCCATTTGCTGACCCATATATCACCAAATACATACCTACTCATCTCTCATTTTCAAAAAGAGGTTTTGTTTGTATCCATAAAGGAGTATCCCATGCAACCACCTTGAAAATTCATCTCGTATCACATTCTTGTCTCCCGCCTTCTTTTTGACCTTAACTCTCCTTCATTGCCTATATAGAATGATCAAATTGTAAGAGAGAGGGAGGACCGCGAAATTGAAGAGAAAAGAGTGAGAAAAAGAGAGAGAAAAAAAAAGAGAAAATTCAAGTTTTGAGCGAAAAACACTTCCATCTTCCATATACACCATCCATGGCTTATATACACTGAAATTCCACCTTTTATACATCCAAAACAACTCCAAAAATTTTGAAATAGCTAAATTTCAGTAGTGATTGATCAAAGGAAAGAGTGTGTTGTTGAAAGTGAGGAAAAATAAGAGAGTTAGCCACTTTTCCACCACACATATCCAGAGCTCCATTCTAGTTTCGAATTGAGGATTGAGAACACATTTCCTAAATTTAAGGGTGATCAAGAGGAAGTTTGGAAATAAAGAAATTCAATCTTTCTTTGGAAGGTGAATTTCTAGTCTTTCATTTTCTTATATTTTCTATCAAATATTTAATTTCGTGCTTCTTATTTCATAGTGTTTTGTTATAATCCAAGTGATTTGTTTATCTCATATTTACTTTCTTACTTTATATTTCATAGCGTTTTGTTATAATCTAAGTGGTTTGTTTATCTCATATTATTTCCTTACTTTATATTTCATAGTGTTTTGTTATAATCTAAGTAGTTTGTTTGTCTCATATTTATTTTCTTACTTCTTATTTCATAGTGTTTTGTTGTAATCCAAGTGGTTTGTTTATCTCATATTTATTTTCTTACTTTATATTTCGTAGTGTGTTGTTATAATCCAAGTGGTTTGTTTAGCTCATAATAATAATAATAATAATAATAATAATATTATTATTATTATTATTATTATTATTATTATGCTTATGCTTATTTGTTTACTCTTGTTTCATATTAGTTGTGTTGTAAACTAATTGGTAGTTGTTAGTTGAGCCACCTACATATTTCTTGTTTGTTCCTTTTCTTGATTTTGCAACAAGACAGGTTTTGCTCGGCCTAATTGGCCGGCCGATTAGCTTCTTTTGGATAAGATGACATAATCTCATAATGTTGACCAATTTCTACTGACGGTTCCAAGGAACATGAAGTTTTTATATTGTTTCATTTTATTTTGAGTGTTTTGTGAGGTTATGTTTTATTTTATTGTAATATTCCCTCCTCTCTCTCTCTCTCTCTCTCTCTCTCTCTCTCTCTCTCTCTCTCTCATTTGGTTTGTAATAGTTTATTCGAAGTGTTATAATAATTTTCCGCCCCATTTCTTTTTATCCCATTCTTTTACTTGCTTTCCTTATTTGTGGATATGAATCATGTTTTTTTTTTTAATTTTATATCCTTATCGTACATCCATGTTTCATGCATTTTGATTGGGCTAATTTTGTATTTGTGGATTTAATCAATTTGTATGTGATTATGTGCGCTACCTCATGTTCTTGAGATGATTCACATGTCATATTTTAGAAGTCGAATCTTTAGTTGCATCTCATGTGTGAATTGCATTAGGATTTTGTATATAAGATCATACATTTTTGCTAACTTTGTTTTGTAGCTGTTGGCAATACGTCGGTAAATATGTAAGTTTTTATGTTTTAGCATACCGCTTGTGCGTGTCATTCTTACTACGTTTAGCACCCTACCATGAGGCTATTGGCTTACTTGATATAACTGTATGAATGCCAGTGGATGGAGGTTGTGTCGCTTAATTTGGAATAATGTTGATTTTTCTTGTTTGTAAACTCAATTTATTTGGGTTTTACATCTTCAAAACTCTTTCAACATACATGAAATCAAATTATTCCAAAATAAATGACGTAGTCTATACTTATATGCTTCACATAGTAATTTTTAGGATTGATTAAATAATCGAAATATGAACATATAAAGTAAATAAAATTCATATCATGGTTTAGTAAAGGTCGATCTTTGGATTAGGTAACCGGGGGTGCTTAATTAATGACATTCTCCTCTCATATCTACGGTTCTGAACCAAGACAACTTTGGTCATGACGAACAGTGGCCTTGGCATGAGTCATGGTTTCATAATTTTCCAAAATATTAGGTGGCGACTCTAAGATCTGATGACGCATTCCATTTCTGGCAAAAGATTTTGCAATAAAATGGATTTCTAAAAGTAGTCAAATCTAGATTCTCATCTATGTTTCACACTGCACTAGTGAGACTAGATCAAAAAAGTCGAGGGTCCGAACTGTTTAAGGCGCATGGGTACCCCCCAAGCATGCCTCAGTTGAGTACTAACTGAGCATTTTTGCTTTAGCATATTGCATGTATGTCTGTGTTTCCATATCAAACATATTTACTATGAGGCTAAATGCTTATTTGATATTTATCTTTGAATGCCGATGGATAAAGGTTATTTCGCCTAAGTTGGGATGATTTGATTAATAGACATATGAGTTTACTTTTTCAAGTGGCAGCACATTCAAAACTCTTTGCAAACAAACATGAAATCAAAGCATTCCAAAGTGGGTGACTTAGTATATACTTGTGTGCCTCATATAGTAAGTTAGCATTAATAAATCGGAACAAGAGCATATAATGTACATAAAAATCACATCATGATTAGTAGAGGCCGATCCTTGATCGGGTGAGTGGAGTGCTCAATTCATGACCTTCCGCTCTCATGCCTAAGTTCCCAAGCTGAGACACTTTACTTATAACGAACAAGTGGCCTTTGGCACGAGTCACGAGTTTCTTGTATTTCTTAAAAATATTTAGGTTGCGACTCTGAAATCTGACAATGCAGTCCATTTTTGGCATTTCTGATTATAAATTGATTTTTCAAATATTTACCAGATTTGGACTCTCATTTGTGTTTTTCTGTTTCACATTATGCTTGTAAAATCAAATTCAGATCCGCAGGTCTGAATCAGAGGGCTATCGAATCCGAGAAGACTAAACCCCTCCGAGGAGCATAAAAAGCAAGCTACAGTAGTGAGTCACACTCTGGGAATTTCAAAACAGTACCACATTTTTCGAAAATTTCGTTCGAAGGAAACCGTAAACCAGGACCCATGTAAACGTAGGCTACACAACCACTACTTTTTCCATTTCACGAAAATTTCATTCTCGGCATCGACACTCATGTATATGCGTGATTTTCGAGACTTTCAACCTGGACACATAGGCCAACTTATTTGATGTAACAACAATTCATTTCGCAAATTCACCAATTTTCTCCAAAACAGTAACATTTTCAATGTATAAGTGTGAAATAATGCTCAATGCAAATGAATAAGAAAAATAGTTTCAATTCTCGTAATTCACATGCAATTTCTACAACACTCAAAGCTAAATTTTCAAGAAGTGAATGATAATATATATCTAACTCCACCATTCTCATCAACATCAAACCAATTTCACAATTCCAATATCAATCTCATAATCTATATAAAATCAACATTTGAGGCATTTAGGGCAAAATCCCTTTTCTTCCCAATATCAATCCTAACATTCAAAATCAACAATTTGTTCACAACTCAACATCATCTTCCATAACAAAATCATTTTCAATGATCCATTTGAAAAAGCCCTCTTTTGATTTTTACCCAAAACCCTAGATTGTTCCAAATCTTCCAAAAATCTCAATATAGTTTAGAAATAACAAAAAACTAAGTTAAAACTCATAAAAAGTGTGGAAAGTATCCCTACCTCAAGTTTAGAAAATGATTAAAAGAGGGATGGAAACTCAAAGATGCCAAAATTTAACTTTGCTCCGATTAGAACAAAGCCCTCGCCAGGCTCTACCTTTTTAAGAAAGGCACGCAGCTGAAAAGACCGACGGATCTAGGTGTATTTGAGGGAAAGAGATGAGTTTTAAAGAGAGAGTGAGAGATATTAGGGTTTTGAAATGTTTAGAGAGAGAGAGAGGTGAAAAAGTCACCCAGAAAAGTGTTTTTACGAACTGATATACGCACAGTTCGCTCGAGCACAAGATGTGTCACTCAAGCGACTAGACACAATATGTTGTTTCGCTCGAGCACAAGAATCTTTGGTTGAGCGCAAGAATCTTCACTCGAGCACATAATACAAACTCCCAGTAGTTTTACAGGCAGAAGATCGTCGCTTGAGTAAAGAATGCAAACTCCCAGTAGTTTTACAGACCTGCAAAAGTACTGGAGGTTCACATAACCGCTCGAGCACAAGAAGTGTCACTTGAGCAAAGGAACAAAATTCTAGGCAACAACCATTTGAAAAACATGCTACCAACCTACTCCAAACACAACCAACACAACCCAAAAGCCAAACACAAAGAGAAATAAGGGGAAACAAGACATGAAGAACTGTATAAGACAATAAAACCTACATCCAAAATATAAAATGGGTTAGGTCTAAACCAAAAATGCTATATTTTACAATCGAGCCAACTTTTTGGTCGCTCGAGCTAGGACTGAAAATAAAGGGTGGTCGTTTGAGCCAACCTCCAATGTCTGCAAAAGTACTGAAAGCTCAAAATATACGCTCGAGCAACAATTCTATCACTCAATTAACGCTTCAAATTCTAGAATTTCCATAATTCTGTTTGAGCTTCAAAACACAACTTCAAGGCTCCAAATTCGTGCATGACTCACTCAACTAGGCAAGAACACTCCAAAATACGTATGTTTGAAGCTAACTTCAACCCATAGTTCAAAACACCATGAATTCAACAAGATTCAAACCTTAAACTTTATGTTTTAAAAATCCATGTTTCATAGCTTGCATTCACAAGCTTCAAGAATTAAAATTGGGCTTCAAAACATAACAATTCATGCATGCATGTGTCAAACAATTCTCAATTCCACATGGATTATATGATTCATGCTCTACAATGAGATTTCATAACAAAATCATGCATGCATGTGCAAATTGATATCGAATTCATCAAACATAGCTTGATTCATTTGCTTAACTTCATAATCTTCTTGATTCATACAGTTATGAACTTAAACTCACAAATTATGTTTCAAAAACTCACCTAGAGGCTTCAATTCTCCTAATTCTAGCAAGAACTTGAGTTATCTTCTTCAATTCCTTAATCCCTTGAGCCAATCTTTAAGTTTTCCTTCTCTTTCTCTTGAATTCTCACTTCTCTCTCTCTCTCTAAATGGTATTTTCCAGCCAAATGTTGAAGATGGACTCAAAATTATAACCCAAGGCACTTAGTTAACATATATATATAAGGTCATTAACTTAACTTAATTAAACATGCTTAAGGTTAGTTAATCTCATTTAGTTTTAATCTAATTAATTTCATCCAAATTATTCTTTAATTAAATTTTACTGTAGGCTCTAAAAATTATGCTGATCATAATGATACAATCAATTTTGATTTTTGTCGCCTCTACTGCCCTCAATTTCAGTTTATTACCGAATACCGAACAGACTTTCCTACAATGAACAGATATGAATTCAAAAACACCTATAATCACATGATTAGCATCCAAATTCACGTTAAACACATAATCATAAATATAACTAAGGATTAACAGTATAATATAGAACGGGGTTGTCACATTTATCTACCCGCGTGCTTTGGGATTAAATGTAAAGCTTGAGGAGGGGGTCATTTTGATCTGAGAAAGTTGGGTTTTTATCGTGGTCACTTTTGGGGTGTGCTTCCATTCTTCTTCTACTATTGAGGTAGGGATTTCTTTAATAGGTTGCATGGTATTTAGCCTCATTATGTGTTAGTTGATTTAACTAGACTTTGAAAAACTTTAGGATGATTTGGGGCATGATTTGATTCAGGAAAGAGGCATTTTGAATTATTTTTCTTAAATATGTTATGGTATGATTTAGTTGCTGAAAGGTATTGGAAATTATGGAAATTTCTTTTAAAAGAAGGTTGTTGAAAGAAACAAATTTTATTTTGGCATTATGGCAATTGTTAGGGATTATGGGCATTGAACAAAGAAAGAAAAATTAATGAAATCTTGCAATAACGTTATGATTCTTGTTTGAGTTAGAAAAGAGAAGATTAAACATGTAATTGTTACTCTTATGTTGAAATGATTGAAATATGAGATTATGAGTTATAATTGTTTCTTGAAATCTATATATTGAATAGAGATATCTGTTTGGCTATCGGTGGAGGATAGTGTTGATTGTTTTAGAAATTGCATGAAAATTAAGTTAATTGAAACCCATTCACTCACGCATTCCATTTGCATATTGATTTTATACTTATGCATTGAAAGTATTATTTTGAGAAAAATATGTGAATACCATGGTGACTCTTGTTAAGGGGTGTGGTTGTGGTTATTTATGTTGGCTTTTGTGTTCTTGGTGAAAGTCTAGAAACTCGCGTGGTTAGGTGCTAATCCTTCTGGTTAGTTACCAGCAAAATGGCTTTTGGTGGTGCTGTGTAGACATATATCAAGAGATTCCCAATTTGTGTTATTGCCCTGTTTTCTATTTTGAGACAACAATTTATCCATTGTGATTTGAACTTCGCATAGCATTGTTTTAAAAAGGGAAACACATGTTTTGGTAATGAAATTTATTTGCATTCACCATATGACTTTGTAAAGCATCATACAGATCATTAAATCTATCTCTACTAGGCTTTAACTCACACTATGTGGAAACTAACTCTCAGGTGGTAATGGTATGTGACTAAGGGGATAGCTTGGGAGGACATTGGAGCGGGTCACTCATTTTTGTTTTTTAAGTATGTTTTGTACAAGCCTAAGGTTTTTCTTTTATTGTGCTACAACCCACTTTTGTTGTAACAAAGCAAAGTCTTGGAAACTTTGAGCCTTTGGGGCATATCTTGTATTTATTTATTGTTATTCCTATATATCTGTCACATCTATAAATTCATAATCTATGATTGATGAATGTATTAATGCATGTGATGACTTTTGTAATATTTTAAAGAAATTAAGGAATGAATGATAGTTTTGGAAATGTTTTCGGTATTGAATGATTGAGATTGTTAAGCTTTTGCATGTATGTTCGAGAGATATAATGCATATCAATTATCATTATTTTCGAGGCGTTACACCTGGCCCCTACAAACTTTTGAAAATACACTCTATATACTAGGCATCTTGTATATATTTTCATGGCATTGCAATAAATGGCCCCTCCAAATTTATTTTGGCCATCCATTCCTTATCTCTAAGTGAATTGCCTAAAAGATCTCAACCTTAGGTACCTTGTACTCTCAAAGGAGTTTATTAAAAGGGGAATTACTCAATAGTGGGACAGAGAAAAAAAAAATTACAAAAACATGGAGGATGCAAGTCATTTTGTGGTGGGGTGTAAGTGAAAACAGTAGGGGTGCAAGTTTGACTTGCAGGCCTTCATATTCGTGTATTTTCTTTTTCTCTGTCCAACTGTTAAATAATTATCCATTTATTAAACAAAATGTTCTCTATGTACTTTTGGAGCAGCTTTAAACCTTTTTTTATAATACAATTCATTTCTTGCATTTTAATTAGCTTAGCAATGTTACAAAATCAGAAAAAATAAAATAAAATAAATAAAAACTATAAAAAAAAAAATTAGGAAAAAAAAACAATGGACTATATGCATGGTAAGTGTAGTGCAGATCTCACTAATCTAAATCACGGATACAATTTTGAGATAAAATTCAAGATACATTTTCATGTTTATAACATTTTTATTTTCTTTTTTCTTTGCCTCTGTTTGTCCTTTTTCAGTCTTTCCCTCTTGACTTAGCAACACATCTTCATATTGCTATGATTTGCATTCATATTTCTTTCATTCATTCATCAATGATTTACATTGTTATTACTTCTTTAAATTTCAAGCATACAATTTTCATTTTATTTTCTGTATATTTACATAATAAATGTTTGTGTATATGTGAGGCGTATGATAGAACCCATCATGACACATGAGAAGTTATATAAAAGTAAAAAATTTTGATAAAATATTTAAGAGATATATAACAGCCCTATTAAATTTCATATTAATTTACCTTTATTTAGTTCAAATTTTATTACAAACAAAATAGATCCAACTAAACTCGTATGCTTGATGTGACTTATCTCGCTGCCATTATTTTGGTCCTCCCAATGATCGAACTCTAGCTCTACCTCTGTCCAAATTGCTCGAATTTGTGCATGTTAGTCGTCTAGGCAATTATCTAGGCAGATGTCCATTGACACACTGGTTGATAAGGATGACAGTCACAATTAACAATGATGACACCAATCATCTAAAAAATCGTTCGACTGGTTATCCGGTTGACAAAATCCGATACATCAATTATTTTTCGACCTAAAAATACGTGAGGTTGTTGGCATCATTATCCTAGAATCTCTCCATTACTTGTTATTGAACATATATGTATTATTAAAGTGTGAAAAGAGCTTCAGGTACATCACCTAGTTAAAGGAGAAAATGTACATCAATAGCTCTTCTTCTTTTATTTGCTTTCCAAACATGCTGGCCACGCGCACGCGCACGCACATACACATATTGTGCATGTTTGGTGCAGCTTAAAAGTTACTTATTTCAGCTTTCAACTTAATTTAAGCTATTTTGATGTGTTCGGTTTAGCTTATAGCTTATAACTTATAGCTTTTTGGAAGTCAGAAATCAGCTTATTCTTTGAGTGGGGCATGAGATGCTTAATTTATAAGTCAAAAATCACCTTATATTCATAGTTATAAGCTATAAGCTGTTTAGGCATAAGCTATAAGTACTTTCCCACAACTCTACCAAACAGAACCATTATTTCATTCATAAAATTTTAAAATCATAAAATTTCATTCAGTACGAAGATTATGATTAATTTATACCACAGATATATCAAATATGGTAGTATAGATACATGATTAGTGAAATTTGGAAACCTAGAAGAGAGAAAATAAAAATAATAATAAAAAAAAAAGAGAAGAAGAAGAAGAAGAATTGAAAATTAATAAAGAAAAGAAAAGATAATTAAAGATTGTGTTTTCTTTCCTTGTTGATAAATGCTGGGAAAATAGATAAATGAGTTCAATTTTTTCTTTGTATCTTGTTTGGAACTTAACTTATATAAGAAAAATAAATAAATAAATAAATAAATAAAATATTGTTCTATGTTATATTATTAAAATAACTTTTTATGAGTGTCAATTTTGTATTTGGATAAAATTTACTTTACCCCTTATGATTGGAGTTCAAAGTAGAAAATAACAACATAGTGGGGACAAGAAAAAAAATTATAAATCAATGGTAAAGTTTAAACAATTTAATAATTAAAATGTTATATTCTTTCATAATTTTGTAATTTTTTTATTTTTTTTAATTTTACTTTTTACTATCCCACTATTCTGTTATTTCCCCTAGTTTAAATATAGGCAAATAACTCCCTTGTGCGTTTACACTAAACTGCAACATTTAACTTTTCTATCCAAATTGACAGGAGGTGCAACCATAGTCCTAAAAAACAATCGGTACGCTATGTACCAGCCATACATATACCATAAAATCAAGGCACCGTTTTGAATACGGTCTGGTATTGTGATGTGAACGAAACTCACCGGCGAACCGGCCTGTTCCCGTTACGTAATAGGTCATAACTATTTTTTAAATCATTATATAAATTGAGATGGGTCGATACTCACCAGTTCAAAAAAGAAAATGTTAAAAAACCTGTAAAAATTGTGAAGATATTTCATGATTGGAACACTCGATTCTCGATACGTACCGGCCGATATTACCAATACTTATACTCCGCGATCGTTATTATTACGTTATCCGATACCGTGATTTAAAAGGGTAACACACTCACCAATTTTAAGACTAGGCACAAATTTTTCTTCAAATTAAAATGAAAATCAGAATGGAAAACATCATTTTCATCCTTTATCTTCGTCATCACTTCATCTTCATCATCTTCCTTCAAACCCTAACCCTCCTATCATACCCACACTCCCTTCCAGTCACCTGATCTCTCCTCTCAGATCACCATCGTTCTATTTTGGACCACCATCACAAACCCGTCCTCTCTCTCTCTCCTCCCAACTATTACCGTTATCATTCGTTAGTCCCCTCCTTGATTGTCATAGACATCTATTTTATTGTTCAAAATTTCACTTCAGAACTAGTGGTTTGCATTTTGGGTGGAAGTTGAGATTTGGCTTTCACTATATGCACTATTGTTGATAACTTGAAGTTCTTGGATTTTTTTTTTGAAAAATATATGTTTCATATAGGATCTGTACATCTTTTTCATTTTATCTATTTTATCAATTCGAAGCATCATTGCATCAGGCAGTTCCTTAGCTCCAACGAACGTTTAATTCCAAACTTATTACTGTGTGAATATATATAAGAATTTTGTTAGGTTAAAACAATTAGTAAATTCATCTTACAAAAATACATAAATTGCACACAACTTAACGTAAGTAAAAATTTAAGACTTGTGCGAATTTGTATTCAACTCGAGTATTTTTGTGAGATCATTTTATAAATTCGTGAAAAATTATGCAATTTTATAATAGAATTGCATACAAAAAGGAGAATTTCCTTAAACTCTTTCATCGAGTGTTGATTAAGTTTTACCGCTATATGATACAAATTTTCCGTCACCAATTCCCCTCCAGTTAATGATTGAAAAAACATGGTTAGACTCTTTGACACGAAAGAGATGAGAGTAGAGTAGACACACTTACATGAAGGCATTTAATCTTTAGTTTGTTTATTAGTTCTACTAGTGTCCTCTTTGATTTTTTCGTTAACTTTGTACTTAGTTAATATCTGATCTTTTTCACTTTAAAATCCCGATTCTTTCTTCTGTCTTTTTGAATGCGTGGCACTTAGATGGCAATGCTTTGGAAATCAATCAATGGATTTTGATTCCAGCAAAGTTCAACAATCTGGTTTGAATGTACTTAAACAATTTATTAGTTGCCATTACTCTCTCTCTCTCTCTCTCTCTCTCTCTCTCTCTCTGAATTTTGTTCTTCAGTGCTTTTTGCTGAAGTGGATCACAGAAATATAAAAAGATGTCCCCTTTGGAATATGTTTATTGCATGACTTGTATGCAGAGTGGGGTCCTATGGATTCCTTTCATATATCAGAAGAAAGCAAACAGCCATAAACTATTTATATGTGCAACTTTTTGTCATTCTGTATACTTCACTTTCACACTGTGTCTGTGTATGCGCTTCATAGAAATCTTCACTCTTTATTTGTATTGTATATTGGTTTCTATTCTATTATTGTACCACACAACTTCCATAGATTTTCCGGATCAATTTCAGATGTAGTTTCTGTAATTTTACGGCAACGACATGTGTTTAGTTTCATCGTCTTCGTTCACTGGCAGAAAATAAATGCAGGACTGGCCATCACTTGTTCAATCACTTTTCACTGGTTTGGATGGATCTTATAAACCAAACTTTTGGCTCTGTTAGTTATATTTTTTTTTTTCTTTTCAATTTGTTGTTTTACACTTAATTGGGAAAAAGAAACCAAATCTTAAGAAAATAGAAAGTTCAAAACATTGGGTTTTTTTTTTTTTTTTTTTTTTTTTTTTTTTTTTTTTTTGTAGTTGAAAAATCTAGAAAACCTCCTAGATGTTGATTTGTGATTATGTACCAATTTTAAGCAAAATATAACAATCCCAATCAAACAATCAAGAGAAAGAGACACAAAGATTTTACGTGAAAAAATCACAATTGGACACCTTCCAATTGTGATCAAAAAACCACAGGCAACTGCCACAAGAACAATCCACTAAGAAGATTTAAAAGAATTACACAGGTATACTCTCAATTATCTAGCGAATTCACAACGCCTAATTGAACCAACCTCTATGTGCCTCTTCCAACCCCATCTTCGGCACGGAATTGTCTTTCTGATGAGCCACTCCGGATTCCACCAAAGCTTCAAGCTCGAATTCTTCAGAATTCACAACTGAAGAACAACTCTCTCTTTTGTGTAGAACAAACAAAACCTTTGATGTACTCTCTTTAAACCATGAGTTGAATACTCAATAAAACATCAAAGAAAAATAACAAAATATCCCCAGATATAAACCTTTAAGAACCAAAAAGAAGATCTGGAGGACTTCAATCAATTACCTAGTTTTGGGAGAAAACCAAGTATTTATAGAGAACCAAAAGTAATCCAAGATTGGGAAGAAACAAACTCCTTGAGAAATCCGGATTCTGAGGCTCGTTCGAGCGAAGCTTTCCTGGCTCGAACGAGGAGAGTAATTTTCATGATTTCTACTAGTGCCTTGGCTCGAGCGAGGAATACACTTCTTCAGGTTTTTGTATGGACGCAATCCTTGGCTCGAGCGAGAACTCATTGGATCGAGTGAGCAAGCCTTCGCTCGAGCGAGCTCTTCTTGGCTCGAGCGACCAATAGCAGACATGCAATTTTGAATGTAATTTTACATTTTGCTTCGGCCGCGAGCTGACCGGTCGGCTCGACCCCCGTAATAATCAGCGAAGTGGCAATCTTGAAAACATTAACATCACAAACTTCTTTGCATGGCTCGATTCGG
Organism: Camellia lanceoleosa; assembly: GCA_025200525.1. Classification (NCBI taxonomy): domain Eukaryota; kingdom Viridiplantae; phylum Streptophyta; class Magnoliopsida; order Ericales; family Theaceae; genus Camellia; species Camellia lanceoleosa. The sequence continues at coordinate 93,204,159 of CM045769.1, forward strand.
GTTTAGATTTGCATCTAATAAACTCATAGCTTCACTGAAATAAAAGTGCAAAAATAAATACATCTAAAAGGAGTTTTGTCAAACGGGATTGCCAAGAATAAAAATCTAACAGTAGTTAATTTTTTATTTTGTGCAAAATTACAATTTGAAACCCCAGAGAACAAGTTTAAATTGTTACTTAGAAAAAGGTGTTTTCAAATATATATACATATATATAAATTCTCAAAAAGAGTTTGTCGAGTAAATTTTTTATGTCGATTTCTGTTTTTTAATTTTTTAGAACAAAAAGCAAAATCAAATACATAATAACTCATAAGAATGATTGTGAGAATGGATTTGTTCATGGACAAAATCATATTTTTCATCTAAAGTTTTAAATTTTACTATTCAGAACTAATTATAAATGTTTTGTTCATATACTTTGTCAAAGTATGTGAACAAAATTGGATGAACGATTATCGGGGCAATGAGCTTCATAAACCTTATATGTAAAACAAGTGCCTCATTACATGAACTTTTCAAGTTATAAGGGATTGTTTGGTTTTTGAGTTGGGCTAAAAATCATAAAAGAATTAAACAAAAAAAAGTCAAAAAATCACAAAAAGTCAAAAATTACAAAAGAACAAAAAAAAAATTCAGTATTCCAAAGTTAAAAAACTAAAAAAGTCAATTAAGAATACTAACGAACAAAAAAATTTCAAGTTAAAAAAATAAAAGTAGTCAAAAATCAACTAAAAAAATTATTGTCAAACGAAAGCTAATTGTGGATAAATGGCCAATTTGCATGACTGATTATAGAAGTTTTGTTGATAACATAAAATAGGGCAAAGTTTGTCTCAAAATCTTAGGCCATATTCTTTGATTCCTCCATCCCTACAAAGAACAAAAAGAATCAGCCAATCCAACCACATCCTTCTCACAATAAATAAATAATAAAAATGAAAAAGGAAAAGGAAAATCTTAAAGACGGAAAGACGTCTCGTTTTCCCATTCAGCTCAGCCACTATACAGAAATATCCATTAAAGCAATCCCATTCATTTTTTATTTTTTATTTTTTATTTTTTAAATTTTCCTGTTCAAATTTTCTTATAGTTCTAGAAAAGTAGCAACCATTATTCATCATGGTGGGGCTACCTAATTCAGCAGGGAATCATCAAGCGAGAGAGAGAGAGAGAGGGAGAGAGAGGGTAAAACAGCATCATAGAAACAAACCACACACTTTTCCCCTTCTCTTCCTTTGAGACATTCAACTATAATTTATTTATTTATTTATTTATTTTACTTTGAAAATTTGTATGAGTGCGTATAGTATAATTGTTTTTTACACTTTTCCCTTTCGGGGTGTTTGTTTTGGAAGGATTGGGCATGAGATTGAATTATTGTTTGTTTTAAAAGTTTTGCTTCGGATTAATAGTTCTTCCGGACTATAAGTCTTATATTTGTGAGACTGTGATATTTTGTGAGACTGTGATATTTTATGAGGGATGGGATAGAAATTATGGGATAACTCATCCCATGAAATTAGCTAATAAAATTACATTTTTACCTTCTGATATTTAATTATGTATTATATTTAATAAAATTCAATAAAATTTAAATGTCTCAATTTAAAAATATAATAATTTTTTATAGATATTTTATTGATGTTTTATTTTAAAATTTTGTTAATATTTTATTTAATTTCATTATTTAAATTTTAATAGATGTTTTATTTTATTTCATTATTTAATTATTATTATTTAAAATAAATTTATTTAAAATTTTATTAAAAAATAACATATATTTTTATTGATATTTAATTTTTTTTAAATAAATTTATTTAATTGTGCAAAAAATAAAATAAAATAAATTTTTATTTAATCTAGCTAAAAATAATTAAAATATTAAAGCTATGTTTAATATTGCTATTACTTTAGTAAATAATTGAAAATGATAAAATAGTCATTTGAACATTTATCTTTTTTCATAATATTCCAAACAAACATTGGATTCACTAAAAATAATCCAATCCAGACATCTAATCACATGACTAAATAAACATAGCATACAAATCCAGTCCAACCAAATAGTCCGAGAACAATATATCCGAGGACTAATAGTCTGATGGATTACAATCCCCCATTATCTAGTCCGTCCAAACAAACACACCTTTTATGAGATATAAATAACTTAAAATATAAATTGATAAAAATTAATTATTGAAAAGCAATGAAAGATGTCCTTCTAATTTATGGTTTCAAATTGTCAATTTTGAGTTTGTAAGATAGTGCACCAAATAGAAATAGACTTCTAAACGTGCGATTTTTTGTCTTAAATTTCTTTATCCATAATACTCACAACTATTGAATTATATTTTAAGATCTTTGTATTTTGATTTTTTTTTACATAATTAAATAATTATGAATGTTTTGAGAGACGGAAGAAAAAATTTGAGATAAAGATTCTTTCCACCACTACCAAGTCAAAAAAACAAAAACGAAAAGAAGAAGAAGAAAAATGAAAAAACTCAGAAGAAAAGAAAGTTGATGGAAATATGAGAAAGGAAAGAGACACAACTAATGGCATATATTCCCCCAACATAACCCCACTTATCTATATTATTATTAAGTGAAAGTTTAAATTCATTTAGTAAGGTTTTCTTCTGCTTATGTCACGTGACAACTTTATATATATTAAAATTTTTATAAAAAAAATTATTATACACATCGTATGCAAGTTTTGAGCTCAAGATCTTGGATTTTATTAAAAACATACTCATCACTTAAGTAACAACATACATATTATGATATTAAATTTTTTATTATTTATTTTTATTATTAGTTATCTAAATTATACACCTATCGCGTGTGCCACATGCCAACAACTCCAAATTATAAAGGGAATCCAGATGCCAATATATTGAAGCAGAGCTGGAAGGATCAAAAGCACATATATTTATGATTTATCCATTGATATGCAAATCCATAAAACAGAAATGGGTCATCAACATATGCAAAACCAAGACACCAACTTGAATTTATCCAGTGATACAAAGCCAAGGCTAAAATGGACTCCACAACTTCACCACCAATTCGTCGATGCAGTCACTCAGCTTGGAGGAGCAGACAGTTATGTTTACAAGCTCTAGGATCACTCCATTTATTTATTTATTTATTATTTTTGTCATTCAATATATGGCCCTTCTATATTCTAATGCCATTGATGTTTATGTATTGACAGATGCAACACCTAAAACCTTGATGAGGATGATGGGCATTCCTGAACTTACCTTGTACCACTTAAAAAGCCATTTACAGGCACTTCTTTGTTTGTTTCTTTCTTTCTTTCTTTTCTAGTCTACCAATGAACTTAACAATCTTTGTTATCAAAGTATGTTGTGTTCTTTGTTGCAGAAATATAGGCTGGGGAAAAGTCAACAATCAGAGACCTATCATGACAATAAGCAAGAAGGTGAGTATAATGGGAACCACGAAATCTTCTGTCTCCTATATCAAAACACTCACAAACGTTACATTATGAATCGAAAAGTTTCTCATGATCTAACGGTTGTAAGTAATTTGAGACACTCACAAACATTAGATTATTAATCAAAAAGTTTCTCATGATCTAACCGTTGTAAGTAATTTGAGACACTCACAAACGTTAGATTATGTTTCGAAAAGTTTCTCACGATCCAACGGTTGTAAGTAATTTTGAGATGAGGAACAGAGCAATTTGGGACAGCGGATCCTTGGCTAGTATAAGGGATTAGATTACGAAATCATAAGGTCATGACAGTTGTGATGGGTATTGATTACAGATTTCTTTGCTGCAGACGGCAAATTGAATCAGAGAAGAGATGATCATTTCAGTGGGGAAGTTGGTAATGCAACCCAGAATCAGAATAATGGGTAATAATAGTCGCAATTTAGCTGTGGTGTTTGGTGAATTATGATACAAATTGTAACAAGAAAAAGGCATCTACTGATTAAGGGTTTGTGTTTGACAGAAGTATGCCGATGGCTCGGGCTCTACAAATGCAAATGGATGTGCAGAGGAAACTTCATGAACAAATTGAGGTCAAACTCAGTAGAATGTCTTACCTTTTTTCCATTTCTTTTTGTTCCAATCAAGCAACAAAATAATTTTTTTCCAGGTGCAAAGACATTTGCAGCTGCGAATTGAAGCTCAAGGAAAGTATTTACAGTCAGTACTAAAGAAAGCACAAGAAACACTTTCTGGGTATGATTCTTCTTCAGTTGGAGTGGAACTTGCAAAAGCTGAATTATGTCAGTTGGTTTCAATGGTTGACAATGGGTGCCTGAGTTCTTCGTTATCAGTACTGAAAGATATTAGATGCTCGAGCTCAAAATATTTGGAAAAGAATCCAATGGGAGGCACAGGATGTTCACTGGAAAGCTCCTTCACATCATCTGAGAGCTCGGGGCAAAAGGAAAAGAAGAAATCCAAGCATGAGAGTGGAGGAGATGCCAATTCGGTTGTACTGTCACTAACGGATATGAATCCAAGGCCGAAGGAAAAGGGTGTACCAAGCAATCAAATAAGCGGAAGGAAGAGAAGTGAGAGAACCATTTCTGATGGTGATTGGGCAGAACAACCGTCTGGTAAACACACACACAAAACTGGTGACCAATTGACAAGGTTTGGATTAATGGAGACCTTTGATCTGAACATGCAGTATCTGACCGACTTTGATTCGGGTCCAAAAGCAATAGACTTGAACTGAGAAGGTAATAATTCAAATGACATTCAGTGCTTTGAGGCATTGATATCAGATGAGATTAAGTAATATATACAAATATAATGCATTGCTTATATTTGCTTATAAAAAATTATGTATATTGTTCGTGTATGGACCCCAAGTCACTTCCCAAAAGTATATCCATATTGAAAGGTAATAATATACTTGTGTACTCTCCCCCTGAGACACACAAACTCACCCCAGTATTCCATTTCGGAATAGCCAAGTCTCTGGGAAATTATTCTTGAAACTGATAAAGTTCATTGATTAAACAATATTGCAAAAAAAATCAGTTAAATACCCAACAAGAAACAAAGAATCATTAGCTAAGACATGTGCCTGGTGGGCATAATTACATAGCTGACAGAGAATAATTGCATAATCCACACAGCTTAACAAATAATATGTTCGTCTGTAAAAGCCATTGCAACAGAAACAGCAGATACATGAACCATATGTGGTTATTCTTTGATACAGCATTTATAGTTGTAGGCTTTGAATATTGTCGGAAAATACGTACTTGCATGACTTCTGATGTAAAGTCTCAAGGAGGGAAGCTGTCAGCAGCAGAGCACCCAAGCACTGTTCAACGGATGGATACTAGGTGCTTCTAGTAGGAAAAAATTTCTTTTTGAATCAGTGGTTGATTTTCGACCAATGAAATTCATCAGTTGCACGATGATTCGTGTGCAAGGATTGTACTATGAAAGAAACAGAGGAAGAATGCTTGGAGATAGTGTTGGCTCTATGCTAGCTAATGAAGTTTATGGTGAGGGAAGTGGTGCTATCAAAGTCTAGGTAGTTTTTACACCATAATCGACCTTGAAGTCTAGACACCAAAAGATGGCCTCCCCAAGACAGGACTCTGTTATCTTTCTCATGGTTTCAGTTAGGAACATCTGAAGTGTGTAGTGTTAGAATTTCATGTGTTGTGAATCCAATTTATTTGGAAAACCGAATTTGTTGTTTGGTTCGATAAGGTGCATATCACTTAGATTTCATGATGAAAAAAGAGTTAACAATATAAAAATAGCTTACTCTACTCTCATACAAGGCGTTGCTCAGCCCTATTTGTAAAATCTCTGTATAGATAATACTATGATATCAATTATGCATATAGGTTTCATTCTTCAACCCTTGCATAAAATTAGAATTTGGAAGAATTTGGAAGAAGAGACATCTCAGCTGTATTCTGTGGCCATAAATCCAGGAAGTCTTCATAAATATGAGAATGTTCAGCCATAGTAAAGGCAAGAAAGCAAATGCACAGATACTTCTTGGCTGCACCAATTCTTGAAGGATAGCACCTTTTACGAAATGGCTACAAGGCTTTTTCAATAAATTCTAGCCATCCACAAATTATTCAATACTATCGTAGAGTTCTAAACCATTTCTCACATTCATCATCGAGCAATACTCCCTTCCCAAACTGAGACCAACCATTGTACCATAAAAATTATTATTCAAAGTAAGACGAGACGACTCTACTCATGTTATTATTAATTTATTAGTGCTCCTATTAATTGATCCAGCTGAGAAGCAATGTGATATATACATCATGAATGGCATTTGGCAGTCCAGTGCTTCACGAGGAGGCATTAATTCAATCCTCCAAGCAACAATCAAAACTTCCAAGTCCCAAGGGGCTGGAAATAGACTCAAACCAGCCCTAACCCAGGCCTGCCCGCCCTTACAGCCTTGGCCACAAACTCACCAAGCAGAGTCCTCCAAACTGCTGCTGTTGCATTCTAAATGATTTCAAGATCGGGTTTGAGGCACAAATCCAACCTTCAAGTCCCAATGCAACTGGGATAACCATTGAACGAAACAAACCCATCGGAAGCCCTTCAGTGAAATTTGAATTACTAAGCAAACGGTTCGTTGTATGTGCAAAGTGAAAAACACTTTGTCAAGTAGTTGCAAGGTTTGATTCAATGACTCCTCTGGCTGACCCAACACGTCCAATGAAAAGGACTTGAGAACTTTTATAATGGCAATATTGCAACCGCTTCAGTAGCTCACCATGATTACATTAAAGGGCTAGTTGTTGAGGGATTGACAAAAGTAGTAATTAATTAGATGCTCAACGCTGCTGAGCCACTATGAGTCATATACTCGGTCTTATTTGTCAACTATATATCTTAGTTAAAAAGTTAAAAAATCATTATAAATTATCACATTATTTTTTTTTACTTTTTTTATATATGTTTTCATAAAAAATTATTAAAATAATTTATTCTCAAACCAAACCTCTTTAGGTTCCTCATCACACAATGTCAGGATATTCTAAAATAAAAAATCTAAAAACTCCTGAGGCATTAATTTGTGATTATGATTTAATTTTAAATAATAAATAATAATCCTAATTAAATAATCAACAACAAATCAATACAATAATTTAATATGAAAAAAATCACAATTGAACTCTTTCAATTATGATAAAAAAAAAATCACGAATTAAAATCACAAAGTAATCTACTAAGAAGACAAAGAAAGAATTATACACTAGAACCTTTAATTACCTAGCGAATCAAAGGCCGAATTGAACAGAACTCAATATGCCTCATACGTCGCCATATTCACCTTAGAATTGCTTTACCTAATGTTAAATTCACAACGCCGATATCAAATCCACAATTATAAATCACTTCAAAATCTACCAAAACTTTAGACTCAAGTTTTTCAAAATCCACTAATGAATACCTATCTCTCTTTGTGAAAAAAAAAGTAAAACCAACCCTTAATGTTTATCAATAGATAATTCATTGTTTAATCAATCACCTTCTATGCATTAACGAAACTCATATAGGCCTCGTTTAAGAAGTGGCTATTTTAGAGGCTTTTTGACTTTTTAGCTGTTTTAGTAAGTTATTTTAGTTTTTGTGTTTGAAAAAATGAGATGAATTTTTATTTGAGTTGTTGTATTGAAAAGTGTGTTGAAATGATATTTGAATTTAAAATGACTAATTTGTCCCTAATATTATAATTTTTTAAATTGATGTAAATGGGCAAAATTGTAATTTCTCAAGTGATGTAACAATTTGACACTTTGACAGTGTAGGCTATGCCTACACTGTCACGGCAGCTGAGGCTATTTTTTTTTTTTTTTTTAATAAAGAGGGGTGAATAGTGAAACTTTGTGGCTTATTTTTCATTTGAGGTTATAATAGCCTCCAATTGCTCTTCCCAAACAGCGCCATATAAACACACTCAAATATACAAAACTTTATTTCTTGTTCATCTCTAAGAAATATGAATGAATTAAATCCTAAAAATAACAAATATCGCACTTTATACTAAAAAGCCCCGAAAAGACTGCTCGAGTATTCACTTTACCGCTCGAGCGGTGCGACTAAAGACGATGCTCACATATATGCGAATCGCTCCAGCAACATCTACCACTTGAGTAATAAAACATGCGTTTAAAAATTCAAAATGTAAACATAGATAATGGTTGAACGAACTTTTTTTTTTTTTTTTTTTATAAGAAAATCTTCCGTACCTTTCCGCAGGTACAAGGCAGCGCCCTTTGAAGAGATCACCAGAGTATTTTGTTAGCTGTTCCGCTCGAGGAGACTATAAGCTAAGAACTTACCCCGACCTCTCAAGACAAACTCCGCTTTGTTTGAAGAGTGATTATTTTAGCTAAAAAGTCAAAAAATTATTAAAAATTGTCACATCACCTCTCTACTTTTCTATATATTGACCCAAAAAAAAAATAAAATTTAAACATGTGACCTTAAAACTTAAACCCCAAACCTTAATCACCCTGCCTCCCCCCTTGGGTTAATGCCACCCACCCTTGGTTGGATGAACGAACTTCACCGTTCAAGCACACTAAAAATGGCTCAACCAGTTAATCAACTTTCATTGACAAACAAAAACAAAAATAAAATATCGCTCAAGCAGTTAATAAATTTTACCAATAAAGTGACAAACAAAAAATAAATATTCAAATCAAGATACAAAGCGTATGTTTGGTTTGAATTTGAGAGATGAATTTGAGAGATAAAAAATACGAAAAGTTGTTTAATTTAATTTTTTTAAAAAGATATTTTAAAAAATTATTTTGTGAGAAAATTTTGAAAAAAATAATTAATTTAATGTGTATGAGAAAAAAATTTGTTTGAAAAACTTGTTTAATTTACAAGTTTTAAAAAAAAAAATTTTAAAATTTGTTTAGTTTGAATTTTTTTGAAAACTCATTTGTAGAGAAATTTTTCTAAAATTTTTTAAGAAATTCAAACCAAACGAACCCAAAATGTCTGCACAAATTCCTAAATCCCTCTACACAAATACACCTCAAATTAAATTCACATTCAAACTCTCATAACTCATACATAAAACAAACAAATATATATATATTTATCCAACGAGATTGTCCATCACAAAAACTAACATAAAAGAAAAGTTGAAAATCCACGGCAAACTCTAACCCTCAACTTGAAGAATTTGCATCAGTGACTTGAAATTAAACCCACATTTCAAAACTTGGAGTGATCTCCAAATCCAAAATTTCCTTTAATAATGAGGTAATACAGCTTTGGAATCATCATGAGAAATGTATAATTTATTCATAACCTCGATAACGAAAACTTAAAACAAAAAAAACAAAAAAAAAATAGAAAAAATAGAAAAGAAAAGAGTCTTCCTCTATGTACATATTATTCCAAAATAAAATCAAATCTGACAAGAAGGGGTCTAACCCTCCATTTGATGATCAGATCCAGGAGGATCTGATGATAAGTCATTAGAATCACTAGTGGGTGTCTGATTTGATTCCCCATTCCTACCTCTGTTGAATGAAAAATTCACCCAAATCTCTCTCCTCCTCCTTTCTCTCTCATCACCATCACCAACACTCTTGTTGATCACCTCTTCGTGATCCACAGGCATCTTAAACCTACAAACAGGGCAAGACCCATGAATCCCCAACCACTTCTCTATACACCCCCCATGAAATCTATGTTTACAGGGCATTTCTTTGACCACCTCACCAGCCTCCCAGTCCTCCAAGCAAATCACACACTCACCCCCTTTATCTTCCCCACTGATTTCCACACTGGGCATGGCTTCAATGGATGCTTTGGAGGCTGGTGGTTGACCACCGTTGCTCAGTAGGTCTCGAAGCAGAGAATCCAATCTCGAAGAACTACCCTCGATCACCACCATCCCCTGTGTCAAAGGGTTGATGAAGATGATCCTGCCACGTGACTCGCGCGTGGTTGGTGTGTCTGGTGATTCTTGATCTGGGTCTGATGATGAGTCAAGTCTTGTGCTTGTGAGGCCTAAGATTATGGGCAAGAACAGAGACAGATCTCTGTTCCTTGAACTTATTAAACGTTCTAGCAAAGATGGTTCATTCAGCTCTGTTGCAGAGGCCATGGAGAGATGGGAATTCTAGAGATAGAGAGAGAGAAGTGGGGTTGAATTTAGAGAGAGAAAGTGTGTGCCAGCTAACAAGAAGTACCGTAACAAAAATGGGTTTCGCAAGGTGGGATTGGACTTGGAATATAATGGAAGAGAGAGAGAGAGAGAGAGAGAGAGAGAGAGAGAGGGAGAGAAGGGGGGTCCACAGGGAAGGTTGTGGAAGGATCTAGAATTGTGTTGGGTGAGATAATTATTCAGTGATTTTAATATTTTGAAAATATGAGAAGTCGTATTAAATAATGATTAATTATAAAATATAAACATATGATATTTTAAAAATATTTATAATTTTTCGTTGTGCTTTGTTGATAGTTAGAAAATGATCACGTTGCGTTTTAGATTTGTCGTGATGGATAAAGTGAGATCTACAAAACAAATATTTTAAATATTTATTAATAATTTTATTAAATTTCTCACAAATCATGTAGGTCTTATGTATTATAATTTTTGATTGGTTAAGGAAAACTTGATTAAAATGTAAAAATTAACTTTTAACTTATTTTAATTATATTATTTCTTTATTTTTTTATATATTTTTTTCTAAAAAAAAAATTAAAAACGTAATTTTTAACTAATTTTTCAAAACAATTCTAAGACATCAACATGTGACTCCAGACCAACGAATAATTGTTCTAGACTTTGATGTTTATCTATGATTTGTGTGTGTGCATACACTGCAATCGTGATGGTTACAATTGTTTCTGTTGGCTATTCTGGTTTATTCAAACCCAGCAATTATTGTCAGGGAATGGAAGTCTGTGGCTCTAATTTTTTATAAAAGAAATATTAAAAATTTTAAAAGTTTATTAAGGTTGTGCTTCATTTATTTTTAGAGTCATAATTTTAAAGATAATTTGTAAAGCTTAATTTAAAATTCATAATTAAACATTCAATTCAAAAAAAATTCACTGATATAGTGCTGAAAATGATTAGGGATAAGATTGTTAAATTATTTTATAAAAAAAATTTAAAAAATAATTTTCATATTTAAAAAATATCTAAAACAAATATATATATATATATATATATATATTTCAAATAACAGGTTGCAATTAAAAAAAAAAATGTACTATTCCAGTCAACCGACTGGCCGTTGGGCGAACGACTGGATAGACCCAATCCTCTCTTTTCATAATTTAAAATTCAAAAATATTTTTCAAAATTCATAACTAAACAAATTTTCTTTTTTCAAAACTCATCTTACAATTTCACAATCAAATCATAAATCAAAAAAAGAGAATTACAATTATAAAACTAAACTAAACTTAACCTAAATTTTTTTTATCAAATATTTTATTTAGGTATGAAATTCACACAATGTAGATCTTATGTCAGTTCTACATTCATTGTGAAATATTTGATTGAAAATTTGGTGAGACTTTTAGAGTCTCTAATAGTACTCAATTTTTGAATCAAACACTATTATTATACATACATCATATGTACTTGTTATGTATTTTTATGATAAATTTTATATTTTTATGATAAATATTACATATTTTTTATAGAAATTATTATAATTTGTGGTTCAAAAATAAATTACCTATTTTGTTGTATTGTTATACATTTTTATAAAGGCGAATTACCCAAATAGTCTTTATAATTTGAGTCTTGTACCATTTGGGTCTTTAATTTTTCAATTGTGATTCGGGATAGGCGCGGGTCAGTTGCAGCCACGAAACCTCTAATCCGTCATCTGTCTGTCAGATTGATAGATTGGATAAAATCAATCCGCATTCGTCTGTCAATTCAGCAGATGTGAGTTGAGCGGATTGGCGAATTAGCGAATGTATGCGAATCAGTTTACCAATTTAAAATTTTATAAATTTTCAATATAATTTAATTTATGCACTTTCTTAAAAAATAAAAAATAAAAAATATTATAATCAATAATTTAAAAGAATATTACAATTGAGGGATGTGAGTGCACGGGGTTCACGTGCCCGTGACTTTTCAAAATTTTTTTTTTGTTTTTTTAGCTTACATGTAATGCCTTATATGCATAACACATAGCAACCCATTTGGCAGCACACTTTGACTACTGACCCACGCACACATGCACCCAATTTCTAAACACACTAAGGCCTTGTTTGGGAAGACTAAATAAGTGTACTTTTTGTCTTTTTGGACAAAAAAATTGAGGTTGAAAATATGGATGTTTGGGTTAACTTTTTGACTTTTTATGGAAAAATGTGTAATAAAAAATTGTGAAAATTGGTTTTTAGAGAAAAATTTGAATTGAGAGTTGTGCAGCCGTAATTGTTGACTTTTGGTGAATAGTGTTAACTTTTTAACTTTTTGAGTAACTTTTTGGCTTTTTAGATTATTTGGGAGTACCCAAACTTGGCCTAACACACCCAAACGCACCTTCAATTCAATTATTTTTATTTTTTATTTTTTTATTCATGAGAAAACGGTAGCAAGGATTTTTTTTTTTCTATCTTTGTTATTTTATAATTTATGAACTCGCGATTCACCAAATTATGATCACATAATATAGATTTGAGATCACACTACAACCTTGATATACTCTCTTTATTGTTTACAAGTAACTATATTTATAATTTTTTATTTTTAAATAAAAATTATGAATATTAATTTATAATTATTTGTTAAGTTTTGATTTGTAAAAAATTTTCATTTGTTATTATTTATGTTAAAATAAGAGCTTTTGATATGTTAAAATTATAATCTTAATTGGTGCCGATTTATATTAAAAGTAAGGATTTTAGTTTGTTATTGTTTATACTAAAATTAGGGATTTGATTTGTGTTACAATTAAAAATACTCCATTCGTCCCAAAATATTAGTCTCTTATTCCATTTTTCATTGTCCTAAAATATTAGTCCATTTTCAAAAATCAAGTATAAAAATAATATAAATTTTCTATTTTGCCCTTCTTTTAAATTCATTAATAACATAAAAAGTACAATTATGACATTAACATTCCCCAAAAAATGTACTATCAAAGGGTAATTTTGGAAAATTAATTTTTTTAAAGTGCAATAATTATACTACCAAAAAAAATTAGATTCCTCAAAAGAGACCATTATTTTTGGACGGATGAAATATTAATTTCTAGTATTTGTTATTTAAATTATGGACGTTCATTTGTTATAATATTGGTATATTAGAAATTTTATTTGTTGTGATTTGTGATAAATTTAAATTTTTTGATTTGTATTAAAATTGGAGATTTTCATTTGTGGGGATTTGTGATTTTGATTATGAATTTTTATTTTTTAAAATAGTCATGGAGAAATATTTCAAAAAAAAAATCAAAGTTTGAATCATCTCTTCTTCAAGAAGAATATTTTAATTATTCTTCCACAAAACAAAGTCACATAAAAATTTTGATATTATAATTAATAAGTGCCCCTTCTACGTTAAATTCCTGACTTCGTCACTTACTGCATGCCTCATCCAAAGAAAAAAAATTTGAAACTTTAAAATATTACAATCATTACATGCCTTATCTATATATTACAATCACAACATGTCTAATCCACATAAAGTATTACAATATGTAGTTATTAAAATATAAAAACAATTCTGATCACTAAAACCATGAATAGAGCAGTAGTAGAGATTATATGCCTTTATATTGTTACATCTATATCTATTTTTGAAAACAAAAATCAACCGGCATATATCGTCTTTTTTATTTACTATTTTTAGAGTTAGATTTAAAAACAAAAAAAATATATAGATAAATATTATGTTTATTTTTTTCAATTCAAAAAATATATTCAAGTTGAAAACTCCTTTTCAACCGAATATATTTAATAGAATATTTAAACTCTTTTTCAATTGAAAATACAAACAGAATATCTAAACAAATTAAAGACATAAAGTTTTACAAATTACTAGGGGTGCTTGCGGTTTGGCGGTTCGGTTGCGGCTAAACGAACCTCAAATCCGTCATCCATCCAAAGCTAGGCGAATTGGAAAAAATCAATCCGCAATCGTTCGCTGGTCATCACGTATCCGTTCAAAATGTGGCGGATCGGTTCGATTCGGTCGTTTTGGACGGATCGGTATATCCACTGCTCACCTCTAATTGTGATACATTTGACCATAAATTTTGAATTTTGTTCCAAATAAAGATATTGTAATTGAAAATGTTGTTTACTTTACAAATGAAAAATGCTCTATTTCAAGGGCAAATTTGCCAATTTAATAAATATAAAATAGTTCGACAAAAATAAATATCAGAAAGATATTTTTAAAGTTTTAAAAATTATTTCTATCCACTAAATATAAAATTATTTATAAATAATAAATCATTTATAATTTTTTGATGAGAAATTTGGCCAAAATCTCATCATAATAAAACTTTAATGCATTAAGGGCAAGCACCAAAAGTTTTCGTGAAAAAATCGAACACATCACTATTACCAAAATATACTTACTGAGTAATTTAATATTTTAAATTTTAAAATAATATAACTTTTAATCTAAATTTTTGTTTTTAATAAAATTAGTATTTTTATAATCATTTCATCAAGATTTATCAAACAAGGTGTATATTGATTATGAAATTCTTGAAAAATAAAAAATTTTAAAAAATATCGTCAAAATTGACGTAAACAGTAATATGTTATTATGTCTTACAGTAACATGCTACTCTGGTTCAAAAAAATATTTTACTATTACCAAAAAAAAAAGTACATTAGCTAAATGAACCAACCAAAAATGCACGTACAGAATATTTTTAAATTTATTGTATAAAATAAAACAAAATTGTTCCTCATCAAAAGAATTTTGTGAGATATATATATATATATATATATGCATGGATAATATTGTCCAAGAAAAAAAATTACATTGCCTTTGCTCAATTATGCATTTTCTCCTTACGAGATTTATGAGGTATAATAAATTGGGTTGTTATTTTTACCAATTAAGGGTCTAATGGAGGGGTTTTGGCTAAATTTCTCTTTTTTAAAATTTTTTTTTCTACCAATAGATTATTTTAGTAACTTTTTGGCTTTTTAGCTAAAATATGAGGTAAAAAAAAACTACTATGTTTGAGATAACTTTTTGGCTTTCTACGAAAAGATGTGCAAAAAGTAGAGAGAAAATGAAATCTTTGACTTTTTGATATAAGTTGTTGGCTTTTTGATTTTTTTAGTAACTTTTTGACTTTTAAGCTAAAACAACCACTTGCCAAACGAGGCCTTAGTATATGTTTGAATGATGATCATGTAATGGTTGGTTGTTTTCGTTGATAATTTTGGATGGTTATAATGAAATGAATAGTTATTTTTGTTGTTAATAGATACTTTTGGATGGTTACCATATAATATATGATTATTAGGCTTTTAATGAGTAATCATATGTTTTAATGGGCAAATTACAAAAAATAAAAAATAAAAACAAAAACAAAAGAACCAGTGTTTCAATTTTGACAAATTAAACCCTGGAGTTTCATCAGTGTTTCAATGTGAACCTCCGTTCATATCCGTTTGATTGAACTAACAAAATCTGGGCAAAATTTTAAATTCAAACACACATCTTCAAGTACTTGTATTTCCATCGTCATAACTCTGTTTCACCTAATTTTTGTATCATTGGATTCATCTCATGACCTAATTTTCACTCTACCCATCATATGCCTTGTTCTATTTCTTTTTACATGCTATTAGAGTTTCGAAAATTGTCTAAAAATAAGATTTTTCTCTCTATGGGCAAAATTTTCAGATTCAAAACACAAATGTTCAAGCACTCATATCTCCCTCATCGTAACTCCGTTCTGCTTCATTTTTGCATCGTTGGGCTCTCCTCATGGCCTAGTTTTTACTCCATCCCTCATATGCTTTGTTCCACTGCTTTTTGAGTGCCGTTGGAGCTCCGAAATTGGCCAAAAATAAGATTTTTCTCTCTTTGCGCAAAAATGTTCAAATTCAAATCCAAATTTTGAAACCCTTGTATCTCCCTCGTCGTAACTCCATTTAGTTTCATTATAATTATAATTGCAATTTGATGGCATGCAATTTGGCTTTCAATGAGAGAAAATTTTATTTTTGACCAACTTTTGAGGCTTTGACGGCATACAAAAAGACGTGGAATAAGGCACATGAGTGTTGAAATTAAAACTAGGCTATGAGGTAAATCCAACAATGCCAAAAATGAGGCGAAACAGAATTACAATGAAAGAGATACAAGTGTTTGAATATGTTAGTTTGAATATGAAATTTTTGCCCAAAGAGAGAAAATTTTTATTTTTGGCCAACTTTTGGAGCTCTAACGGCATGCAAAAAGAGGTGGAACAAGGCATATGAGAGGTGGAGTGAAAACTAGGTCATGAGATGAATCCAACGACACAAAAATAAGGCCAAACAAAGTTACGATGAGAGAGATACAAGTGCTTGAACATGTGTGTTTGAATATGAAAATTTTGCCTAAAAAGAGAAGAATCTTATTTTTGGCCAATTTTCGAAACTCTGACAGCATGCAAAAGATGTGGAACAAAGCATATGAGTGATGTAATGAAAACTAGGCCATGAGGTGAATCCAACGATGCAAAAATGAGGCGAAATAGAGTTGCACGAGGAAGATATAAGTGCTTGAACATGTGTGTTTGAATCTGAAAATTTCACCCAAATTCTATTAGTTCAATTAAACAGATACGGGCGAAGGGTTCACATTTGAAACACGAATGAAATTCTAGGGTTTAATTTATTGAAATTAAAACCTTGGGGTTTAAATTAAAAAACATGTGAAACTCTGGACTTTTTTTTTTTTTTTTTTTTTTTTTTTTTTTTTTTTTGTAATTTGCCCTATGTTTAATATATGAAATGTGTTTTAGTTTTGAATTTTTTGATTTAATGAATTGATCTAATAATGATATCCAAGTTATCATAATGTTTCACTTGAGTTTTTTTGACTATTTTTAGAATTTGTTTTTTGAAAAAATATAAACCTACGGGAGCCAGAAAAAAAAATATACCAGCTTATTGGGCCCAGTCCAGACAATGGAGCCCATGAAGTAAATATCACACCCCCATTTATAAAAAGTGGGCATCCTACGGAATGATGGTATGTCTCATATCTCTGCACCACACAACACACTCACCCTCTTTTGTTCTTCATCTTCTCTATTTGATTCAAGTTGCTAACTTTATCATCGGAGTGTCTTTGGTCGGCAATCCTGATTGGGTGGCGCCGACCATGCTGATCTTTGCAGATCTACAAGGGCAAAAGTCATCTCTTCGTTGGATCTCCACAATCAATGTGAGAGCATTTTTCTAGGTCTCACAATTAGCGCCATCTGTGAGAAACGTCTGCAAGAGTTCAATGAAGAGAAGAGCAAACATGTTATTGTAAGTAAAAATTTAACAACACTTTTGATCTTTTTGTTCTCTGAAAATTATTTTAAAATTGGTTCTTGAATGGTATATACATATGTGTGTGCTTACAAACTCTCTGGAAACTTTTGTTCATGGTAAATCTTGATGAAATGTTTTAACATAAAACAGAGCTCATGAATTCACTTTTGCATCTTCATTTTCTCTCTCTAAAAATGAGTTTCACACTTTTATTTGTGAGAGCTTCTTTTCGGCATCATCAAAAGGGTTGCTCAGTCAAACCTACCTCTAAGATTTTTATTTATTTATTGCCTCACAGGAGTTTACTTTAAAATTGATTCCTGAGATATACATGTACCTATACTAGCAATTTCTATGGAATCTAAAGTTGGGTCTTTACTTTCTCTCTCTAAAAGTCTTTTGGCCAGCAAGATAGCACAAGTTGCCGAGAAAAAAGTGAAACTGCGTCCAAACGGCTGGTTTGTTAATTAAAGATGTTTGGCAACACTGTCCTCTCGGCCAAACTGAAATGTGTAACTGAAAGACCCATTTAATTCGGCACTTTATTTGGTTTGCCTATCCAATAACTCAGCAAGTCTCTTTATTGAACTTTTTTGTTCAGCTCACAGACCATATATTATAGGCTGGCCACTGTTTTCTCTCTCTAGCGCCATTAATGGCAATCTTTAATTTTTGGCAAGCCAAAGGTGGAGTCGTTGCTGACCAAGTGTTTCGGAAATCAAAGAGCCAAGAGGATTTGCCTTCCAAATGTCTCGGCAAGACAAACCCAGCAAGGAGGCTGACCGAGTGCATCCGGCAAGCAAAAAACATAAACAAAGTTGCCGACTTAATTGCTTCGGCATCGAAATGATGTTACCAAGCTGATAATTCTTTTAAAGACAGCGGAACACAACGTTCTTCGGCCAAACCACTCAAGTTTCTTGGCTTTCCATTAAATCAGTTAGGTTTACATTAGTATCACAGGTTTTTCAGCAAAGATTGCTCGATAAACCAACAATGGAGCTATTTCGGAAGCTTTACATTTATATCCGGCTCCGAGCCCATGCATATGCATTTCGGCAGTGTCGTGACACATAGCAATTTGCTCGGCAAAGCTCCAAAATTACTCAACAGATGTATAACCCCGAGCTCCATTCTTTGGCAATGAAAACGGCCTCGATTATTCGCTGCGGAGAGCATATTCAACAATGTGAACCACCAAGCTCTTTTTCCAAGCACATTCACTCACCAAGCACATTCTTCAGCTGACCACACTTTAGCCAATGACGAGAGCCGAACGAGGAACAAAAAAAAAAAAAACACAAAAATAGTAACCAAACCGTTTTATTATTGGTCAACTTTAGGAGGCCCAACGACATTCAATCAGTGGTGGAATGAGGAGTATAAATTATGGAATGAACACCAGGCCGTGAGCTAAAACCAACATTGCAAAAATAAGGTGAATCAGACTTAAGACGAAGGAGATAGCAGGGCTCAAAGTGAGGAGTTTGAACCTAAAGAATTATGCCTTCCACGAAATTCTGTATGAAGGTGCTCCATCAAGATGACACAAGGATTTATTGTGCGCTTTTCACTGTAAAGTGCTACGTTGCATCTTAGCTTGTTCAAATTCATTGGGTGGTCCGATAACTTCGGGGATGTCTACCCTCGCATTTTTCACCGTGTAAAATCCATTTTTGGGGTCCAATTTTGCAAATTCTAAGTCTCGTATTGGGATCATTAACCAGCCAATCGGGAACATTAAATAATATATTAACGGTCAGATTGTGTCTGATCAGCATGCAATTTTGACAGCAAGCCCTGGAGCTAGGCCACAATTTTCCATCTTCACCGATCATTTATTCATCTCTTGGCCATCAACCACTACATGGGGCAGGACCCACAACTTGAATTTCTTTTGCATTCGGCTTCGCACATTTGTCATCTTCATAATAATAATAATAATAATAATAATAATAAATAAATAAATAAATAAATAATAAAACTAAACAAGCAATAGCTTAAGTACATTTACAATTATTAATTCCTTTATCTCTTCTGTAACAATCTCATGATTTAATTCTTAGAGGTGCCGCAATAATGCTCAGCACTATTGTCGCGGCAACATTATTCGGCAACATTGCTTATTCGGCCAACATTGCTCACTCGGCAAGACTACTTGGCCACACATACGTCAATCGGCTCCCAAGTTGAATACGCACAGCTGCTAGACTATTTTTGGACACTCAGCACCATAACTCCATCACCACGCAGCAATGATATATATCCTTAATCATGTTGGCTACAACCGTGATGTCGAGAACAAATTTAGTCACTCTTTTTTGAAGTCACATCTCAGCAACATACTCCACAACATTGGACATTTTCATAACAAAACCTACAGTTATTAATTCATCTACCTCTGCGGCACGAATCTCATGATTTAATTCTTGGCAACACCATTGCTCGGCGCTACTAGCTCGGCATAGAACTAGTATCTCGGCTTGCCGAAATCAACATTTGAATATACCAACAGATTCGTGTCAACTCAAGAAGTGCAAACCCACCAACCTGAGGAGACAAGAGGTAACCGAAGTGCACTAGTAGTTGTGAAGTAGACCTAATATTCAAAAAACTAAAATTTTCAATGTTGTCGAACTCAAGTTTTGACTATACTAGTGTGAAGTACTCATCGAGACGAGTCTAAAACCACAAACCGCGTCGAAATCAAAGCTAAAACGAAGCCATACGAGCCAATCAAAATTTGCCCATAAAATACACTGTTTCACTGGGAAAGACAACCCAGCCAGCCAACGAAGAAATTATCATGTGCTTTGTAGTTGAATTACACCCTGTTGATTTCAACCCTCAGATCCATTTTGGGTAAAACTACGTCATTTGGAGTCCGATTCGAACAATCCAACAGTCATTTTCAACTATTTGGAACTTTTTGAACACATCTATATGGTTTGATTTAGCAAATTACATACCAAAAATTTGTAGATTTTATATGCCCTACCCTAGATCCATTCCAGCTTAAACAATACTTTTGCCACTACCCCTAGAGTTTGGTCAATGCTGAATTCAACAATTTTGGCGTCTTCCCGCCTATATCACAGCCCATATCATTCGACAATTTTGGCTGAAGTCTATTCCGACTTCCCTCTAACTAACAACTTTCATTTGCAAGCAATGGGGCAAAAAATTGCGCCGACAATTTGTTCTCGGCTTACTCCTCGGCAATGTTGACCAATGTCCTATCTGAATTCCTTTCACCTAACAACTATCATTCAAAAGCAATGGGGCAATCAATGACACGAGATGCATTATTCACAATCCTTACAATATTGGCTCCTGATCGCCACTTAAAATCATCAAAAGTCTCTGAATACGGTGTAAACTTTGCACTTGGCACGGAGCGCCATCAGCAAAGGTTTTCGAATTCGGAGCAAATCATACATATAGTAATTGTGGCATCTTTAGTGTAGCCCTCAATCGGGGGTTATAATGTCGCGGCCTACGGCCCTCTCTTGGAGGATATAATACCATGACATACGACCCTTACCCGGGGATATAATACCACGACCTACAGTTCGTGCTCAAGGGTTATAATATCATGGCCTATGGCCCTCGCCCGAGAGATATAATACTGCGACCTACGACACTCGCCCGAGGATTATAATACTGTGGCCTACAGCCCTCGCCCGGGGCTAATAATACTATGGCCCATCATTACAAAGATCTTTGATGTAGACCTAAGGGGTCCCTATGTTAGACCTATGATAGACATCATTTATTTAACCTCTCTATACTAGTATTACTCACTAAGCTTTAGCTCGGCCCTCGCTCGGGGCTAACAATACCGTGGCCCATGGTTACAGGGATCTCTGATATAGACCCAACGGGTCCTTATGTTAGACCTATGATAGACATCATTTATTTAACCTCTCTATACTAGTATTACTCACTAAGCTTTAGCTCGCCCCTCTCCCTTATATTACATTCAAACATACATGCATTCATATAGTCATTCATTCATTTTTTTCATTTATCTAGAGTGTTTTTTATCAAGAAACTTAACATCTGTTTGAACAACGTAATTCAGCAATAAAAACTATCATTCCTTCTACCGTAGAGAATGAAAGTTGTAGGGCAATTGTGGGAGTCGGGAAAAAAAAAATACCAACTTATTAGGCCCAGCCCAAACAATGGTGCCCATCAAGTAAATATCACACTTGCATCTATAAAAGAAGGGCATCCTATGGAATGAGGGTATGTCTCATATCTCTGTACCACACAACACACTCATTCTCTTTTGTTCTTCATCTTCTCTATTTGATTAAAGTTGCTAACTTTATCATCAGAGTGTCTCCGGTTGGCAATCTTGGTTGGGTGGCACCGACTATGCTCATCTTTGCAGATTTATAGGGCAAAGCTCATCTCTTCGTTGGATCTCTACAATCCATGTGAGAGGATTTTCTAGGTCTCACAAAACCAATTTAACAAAAATAAATATAAAAATAATTTTTAAAAAATAGTTCTACCCTTCCAAAAAGATGAAATTATATAAAAATGAAGTGTTTTTAATTTTTTTCACCAATTTAATTTTTAGTTTCGTAGAAAAAAAAAATTGAAAATAGATTCTAAAAACCAAACAAAACAAATCTTTATAATCAAAAAAGTTGCTAGCATTATTCATTTAAAAAAAAAGGCCATTACATTTCAAATAGCATACAAGTTAACTGAGAGTATGGTCCATAGTCTTGGGCTGAGCTAAGTTTGTTGACATGAAAGGTTGAACTAGGCTACGGATGTTGACTAGGCAGACGACGTGTGCATTTCGGCTGGGCTATGATGCCTATTTAGTTCGTTGACCGAAGTGAAGAACCTAACAAGATGGTTGAACTAGGCTAAACTTAGCTTGGTCTTTGTACTGAGTTTTAGCTCGGTAGTCTAATTAGAAGTTAGTAAGGCAGCTATTACGGTTGTGCAATTGACCTGCAACCGGGTTGGAACCTTAAGATAGCTCGGTTGTCGGCCTGGAAGTTAGGTCGTTTACTTTGAATCTGATGATAAGGGTGTTAAAGGATAGGCTTTATCCTTTAAGAAGATAAGTACTAGTAGGATATGAATTGACTTAGGCATCGGGGGTTTTCTAGAATACACCTGCTGGGTAGCTTATCGGAGTTGTTTTGCAAGAAGAACAATATCATTTGTAGAGGTTCAAGCTTCATCAGAAGGAGTACATGTGTAGTGAATATTTCATGCCTGTACAATTGGCGCCGTCTGTGGGAAACGCAGATTGGACCTTGACAATCAAGTTTTTCTTAAAGTTTTGAATGGTCAATATTGATGATAACCCATGTTTGTCGTTGATGGAACCACACTTAAGCCAACCAGGAAGCGCGAGGATTTGCCTCATATTTATTCAATGGTGAACCTTGATACTCCCAGGGAGAACGTCAGAAGAGGTCCATATAGAGATGCTCTAAACAAGTGAGTGCTCTCCCATCAATGTTTTTCAAACCTAGAGAGGAGTAGCGAAGAACATCTCACGGTGATTGGGTCTTAGAGGAGGTGATGAGGCACCAAGATGAGGTAATACAAAGAATAGTAATGGAAATGGAAGCGTTGAAGCATAGAATGAAGGGAAAAAGTGTTGCTAGGGTGGAAATCCACAATGCGTGTACTCAATCCCATTATCTGAAGAGCGAAGGAGGCATGCCATGCCTATGCTTTCTGGTAGCATGAGACATTACAAAACAGGCGACTCACGCTCAAAGATATAAATGTTGACAACTAAAGAGAGCACTTATCATCCTTCACATACATTTGCAATGTCCATATTCTCTTACTCAGCTAGATCGCAGCATCTGATGACAGTTCTAGATAAAATAACGCGTTTGAGAGAAGCCTAGAGGATACCATCTTTGTAGAGGTTGGCTCCTAGGATGCATGGTATTATGGAAATATCAATGCTAGCGCTACGTGTTGTTGTTCGCATGCCAGTTGATAGAGAGTTGGCAAGGCTTCAGAGTTTGCCATTCTCCTAAGAAATTGATAATGTTCTTTTCTAAGTTGGTTTTTATTAACCTAAGTTCACCATCTACGAGGGAAAATTAATCTCTACATGCACATTAGCCACTATCGCAAGTTGTGGCTGTCCATAGGCAAAATGACGCCTTAATGTGCATTTTGTTTACATCAAGCCTGGGAGAGTTAGGCTTGACATGGTTTCAAAGGTTACTAGAATGTAGCGTTGAGACTTGGACGTAGCTGGCTGAAACTTTTGTCACTAGATTCAAGTCAAACATCGGGACACCAAAAGAAGTTAACTACTTGTTGAAGTTCAATATGAAACTATGAGAGGCATTGAAAACATACAACGTCAGGTATTGGGAGATATTAAATGAAATTAGCAAATGCCCCACTAACCTAGCAATTGTTTAGTATAAGCAAGGTTTGCCAGTCGAACATAGACTGAAGGACTTGCTGACAATGACTCTTACTCAAACTATGGAGGCGTTGATGGAAAGAATCAATTAGCACATCAGAGTTGAGGAGGATATAGCCCGACCTATTGTGAAGACAAATCCAATAGTGGCAGGCAAAAAAAGTGCGGCAAAGGTCAACACAATTAGGAGAGAAAACAACTATAACATCCGTTGTGACGTTCTAAAAATCGGGAACATCAAAGAATACATTAACAAATAATTATAGGGTTTTCCTAAGGTTGTAGGTCTAGGAAAATGTTACTAATAAGTCCTTTGGTCAATAACCAAGTAAGATCTCAAGAAGGTTAGAGGATTCAATATATCATCTCTTTAAAGTCTAACCACCTCGAGGAGACTAATTAGGGAGCCAATCCCATCCTCAGCTAAACCCAGCCCTGGGTTGTAGCCTAATTGAAGAAGTTGTTGAGCTTGTGCCCAAGCCCGCCTTTTTATAAAATCTCAACGTGGGATAGAGGAGGTTTGGAACCCTCATCGCGAATTTCATGTGGGATATCCACAAAGGATACCAAGGATGGTCGTGGATCAATACAGGATCGAGAAGAAGGGACTGAACTTGAATGAAGCTTGGGTTGACAGGGTCGCTATCAAGGTAGGAAGATCACTAGTGAACCAATCTTGGGAGTAAAGCATGATGAATTCTTTCTCAACATGAAGTTCACTAACTGTAGTGATAATGGTTTCATTCATGGGAAACTTGATACTGATATGATATGAGGATGCCACAACCAAGTTGGCGTGGAGCCCAGGTTGTGCTAATAACATTTTATATGTTTATAGTATGTATATCCACTACATGGAATAGAGTTGACTGAACAAGGGATTCCACTTGGAGATTAAGTCGAACTATACCTTGTGCAGTTCGAGTGGTCTCATCATATGCACGAACATCTATAGTGAGGAGCAAACCAGAAGGGGTCCAAATTCAACTACCTAGCTGTACTCAATGTGCGTTTATTAAATTTGCATAAGTTTCTATCAAGACTCTCTTGATTTAGTAGTGGTTTACCAAGGCCTCTACATATAGGGGTGAAGTATATGGATAGTGAATGTAAAGTCAAAATCATTTTGAGTCAAGGTAATTGGTTAGGAGAAAATGGACTTCCCACCATAGCTTGCAATCCCTCAAATGGAATGGAATTAGGTAAGCTTGCTTATACTAGCCTTTGCCAGCCCGATGGACTTGTGAAGTGGACAAAAGTTTCGTAATTGATATCTCGGTAGGAATACTTTCTTCAACGGGTTTGTAAGAGATATAGAAGGATGGCTTCGACAAAGCAGGTTGAGTCCCAACTAGTTGAGATTGTGGCTACAACAGAAAAATTCTTCCTGATCTAGTGGTTGACTAATGTTATCTATAGCATAATGGAAGGGTATTGTTGGAAAGATCATCAAGCCTCAATGGAATGGACCTCGCCAAGTGTAGGATAGCCGTTCTGCTACGCTTGCCTGCTATGTCGATGGGCGCCCTGACTGCTGCTTGAAGTGGAGTAGTGTAGACGCGCCCGTGGGCTTCCATCTAACAGTTCGGACTCAATTTGTGTCACGGTTCTAAATCTGAACCAAAGAGTCCAACTTTGGCAAATCGTTTTGAAGAAAAACAGATTTTGAAAAAATAGTGCCAAACATGGACTGCTTTGCCAGATTACAGAGTCGCCACCTAAATATTTTAAAATGGAAAATTTAGGAAACCCTGACTCGATGCCGAAGGCCACGTGTCCGTCATCACCAAATGTCTTGGCTCGGGAGCTTGGGTACGATTGAGGAAGGTCAGCTATGAGCACCCCCTTTCGCCCGGTCCGAAGACCGGCCTCTACTAACCGTGATATCCGTTTTTGAAAACATCATGTGCTCTTATTCCGGTTATTAGCCTAGAAATACTATGTGATGCGCACAACACAAAAGTATAGACTAGATTGCCTAATTTGGAAATAAACATTGCATATCCGTTTTGTCTCGAAAAACGTTTTGGTTTTTACTACTCGCAAGTAGGCTAAAATACGGATTTCAATGAGTTGTTCCAACTCACGCAATCCAACCTCCACCCACAGGCATTCAAGCAGTTTATCACATAAGCACTTAGCCGCATGGCAGGCATACTGTCATGTTAACATTCACACGCATGCGACATGCTAAAGCATAAAACTTACATCGTACTCCGTGCCAAAACAAGAAACCAGTTAGCAAAACATGCATGACCTAGTTTATGTTAAGTGAATAATGCATCGCATACGGAATGTAATCTAGACAGGCTCGGCTATCCTAAGCATGGCACATGGAATGCAACAACTATCACGTATTCAATTTGGAATTGAAAGTACGATGCAGTCTGTATGATGTACCGAGCCCAGTGCATGTCAACAAATGCATGGATGCACGCATGCATAGCATAAGGTATGCTAAAATAAACGTGCCCTAATCTACCATCATAAGCAGGTAAATAAAAGGGATAGAAAGAAATGGGGGTTGGAAGACATACACCCACTCACACACACTTATTACAAATTTGCCCTCACTCGGAGGGACCAAATAATAATACAGTCCAAGAGAATAAATGAATAAATAAATTATTACAAAATTCTAAATATTAAATCAAGTAGATTATAGAAAGGGGGCCTCAGCCCTGTCTCGGGATGCGCGAATGATGCATGCTCGTTGCGACTTGCCCGGAAAAGCCTACACCGTGCCACTGCCACCTCTGTTTTTACTGCCCCGTCTCTCCAAAAAATACCAAAGTTCCAGGAAAGCTTCCTTGTGTTCTGCTGAGTGCCACCGGCTGGAGGGAACTACCACCGGCTTCTTGTGGTGGCCACCGGCTGCAAAATAGTCCATCGGCCAGAAATACAGTGCCGGTCGGCACTCTCTCCTGCCGGTCGGCACAAAACTCCTGCAGAAGACAGTTTGACAGCAACAGCAGGCAGCAGTGCATGGTATTGGATTTTTGAGCATATTTATGCATGGCCAATGCTTCCTATCATGAA
This sequence comes from Camellia lanceoleosa, assembly GCA_025200525.1. Classification (NCBI taxonomy): domain Eukaryota; kingdom Viridiplantae; phylum Streptophyta; class Magnoliopsida; order Ericales; family Theaceae; genus Camellia; species Camellia lanceoleosa. The sequence goes on from CM045769.1 coordinate 93,231,134, forward strand.
TGGGACTCGAGGAAACATGGCTCTTGGTTCTAGGGCCATCAATTGTGCACCTTGGTGCATGATAGCCTAAGATACCAAGATTGCATTTTAATGTAAAAATGCATGCAATACAACAATGATGACTAAGTCCCTATCATGCCAAAGTCAAGGGCCCTAGTAACATGGGAATTGAGGTGTGTTTTGTCACTTGGAGTACAAACACCCCTCATTTCCCACACTTGGTTTGACACCCCAAACCAAGTAATGAAATGCAATCCATGCAAACATGCATCAACAATGCAACATGACACAAAGGCGTAAGGCATGCCAAATACTATGTAACACATCATGGGAAGTATACAATACTAAGCATGCACAATGCAAAGTGTGATACAAACATGAACACCTAAGGCAATAGGATTGTCTTATTTCAAGACCATGTTGATTAAGCATGCAACACACATATACTAAACATGCAATGGTAGATTAAGCTACAATGGGACAGCCCTCAAACCTCCCTAAAACAGTGGCAAAACATGCCCAAAATGATGACCAAAACTCATGCAAGCATGCAAGGCAATAGGCCCAAAACCAAAGGCCCCAAAGAGAGCAACTTACCACCATTATCAAGGCCACTCATGACATGTATCTAACAACCAAAAACAGACTTCTATCATGCAAAATGACACCCAAATCCCCTTGATGTCAACCCAAAAAAAAAAGGCACTAAACAAACAAGCATGTATGAAGCCTATTCCTAGGCATAAAAGGGCACACCCTTGGAGCATGAAAATGGTCACATATGTAAACATACACACATGATTTATAAACTGAAATAAGGTCACAAATGATGCCAAATCATGAGGATGATCAATGTTGAACATGCTAGGGGGCAAAATACATAAGGCTTACAAGCCTAAAATACAAAACAACCATGTCAAGCACACTATACATGACAAAATCAGTGGCTCACAACCCTCATACATGGCAATATGATGCTAATACCCTCATGAAACCAAGCTAAGACATGCAAAGAACATGGCCTAGATGCATGACATACTTTTAAGCATTAGAGAGCATTTCAAAGCAAGTATGAGAGACATGCTAAGGACCATAGATCTGACCAAAAACAGAGGTATAACATGTCATGTTAAGCACAAATATGCTCTGAAATGAAGCCAAAACTCACCGTACACACATGCTATTCTTTAGGCCCAAAACAAAGGCAAACAAAGAACCAAGGGGAGAGGGGTGTCCCTCCCCTATATGTGACCTAAAATCATCTTCCCTACCACTGAAAACCCACTGGTTTTCAGTGGTGAGAAGGCCAAAAACACCAAGTAAAGGAGACTTTAGGAAAAGGCACCAAAAATGGTCAAATGGGGCTTAGTAGGATGAGCCTCTACCCAAACCACCAAATGACCTTAATGAAGGTTCAAGAACAAGTAAAAACAAGAGTTTTTTATGTTAGACACAAATCCAAAAACACAAAGCAAAAGGGGTAGAAACTAGTTGCAAGAATGGGAAATCTAAAGCAAAAGCTCACCCTTGAAGATCCTTTGGAGAACAGGTGGAGCAGCCCTCCTTTAGTGGTCAAAACCAGTCCAAGATCACACAAAACAAACCTCCAAGCCTCTCAATCTCGGATTAGGGTGTCGTAGTGTGTGTAATGGTGCAAAAGTAAGGTAAAATCACACTTTTTGGTCCAAAAACACACACACAAGGATGATAGATATAGAAGTATAGATATATATGGATGTATATCAGAGATATCTGTATAAGCTCTGGTTTTTAGGTCTAAAATGGCTAACCCTTGTACAGGGAGATGAGATGGACTTATATAGGCAACAAAAGGCTCTAAGCTTAATGGCTAAGCAAGAGGAAAGGGGTCAAGGGACCATAGGTGCAAGGCTTCTTGGAGAAGCCAAAATACTGCCAAGCTTCTCCAAGAAGCTTGGCCAAAAGGGGTCAAGCTTTTAGAAGCTTGAGGGGGTTCAAAGGGCAAGGGGGTCAATCCCATGCACGGGGATGAGTGATAGTGCACACCAGCTGGCACAGATGGAATGCACCATGACCCAGGTGCAAAAGGTCAAACTGCCAGCCAAAAACAAATACCGGCAAAACATCGCGGTCGGCAACATATAGTGCCGACCGGCCAAGAGTTTGGATAAAATAGTGCCGATGGCCACTAGGGAGTGCCGGTGGAGGTGTGGGGCAGCCGGTGGGCTTTAGGGATGGCTAACAAGCCTTCCCCTACCCTCAAATGCAAAAACACACAAGTACTTGGTGCACAACCAAGCATAAAACAAGCCGGTTGAGAGATCCTGAGGCACGGCACGCAGCCGGGACCTCCGGGAACTCAAAACGAACACCAACATGGGTAATCACCGAGTGTTCAATCAGCGACATCCAAGTCTTGAGGTCGGTCAAAAATTGGGTGTCTACAGTTGCCCCTCTTTGACAGAACTCGAAAGTCATAACAATGACGGGAGTGAATGTCAAAGCCCAGAGACGACCCATTTTTGACAAGGCCGAAGACTTAGACAAACATGCACGGCAAGTAAGATTGTCTTTACAGTTGTCTTTACCCTCTGGTCAAAGTCTATCTTGTCTTTACCACAAGTCAATTTCCTTGGCTAACAATAAAGAATTTAAGTTTTGCACATATCCGCGGGCTTTTCAATTTGCTTTCTCCCTTATAGATGAAATAAGTAAGGTGGTATACTATATTTATCTGCTTATTGGAACTCTTTCTAATGACCTATACATTCTGTTATCATTTCCAGATGGACGATCTATTACAAATTTTGGAGGAAAAAACAAACTCTTTCCATTTTTTTTTTAGGGCTATTACCTTTTAGTTTTTTAGGGGCACCTTAGATAGCAAGGTTACCTTTTTGGCAGATCTTAACTAGGTATTAATACAAGATATACATAAGTTGATAGAAGGGTGATGATAGGTTCTCAAAAGACATGTATATAGATATAAGTAATTGAAAAACTAACGTGATTCGTGATTCGTAATAGATTTAATTGCAACAAATGCCAAACAATTAAAACTAACAATCTAAAACATCTAGCATTAATGAAAGTGATTTAGATTGTTGTTTCACAATTAATAGATCAACACAAACGATTTTTACATGGAAAAAACCACAGTTGGAACACCTCCAATTGTGATATAAAAAAAAAAAACCACGGACAAAACGCCACAAATCAATCCACTATGAAGAATGAAAGAACACAAATTTATCAAATAATTTACCTGAACTCTGTAAAATTGTCTTCAACAATTCGTGCCTCTCTCACCAACGCCTTCATCTTGAAATTGATCAGCTTGATGTCGAATCCACAACATCCACGTCGAATCCATGACCACAAGCAGCTTCGAACTCCTTCAAAGACTTCACACTCGAATCCTCGGAATCCATTGACGAATAACTCTTTTGTATAGAATGATCAAACAAAATCCTTTGATAATAACCACTTAATTCATGAGATACACTCACGCAATTATCAAACGAAACAAGTAAAGAAGCTCTAAAAGAAAACTCTAATACCCAAGAAGAAGATCTAGAAGCCGTACCCTAGAAACTGACTTGATCACAACTTTATAGTAGGAAAAATCGTGATCATCGCTCAAGCCGTGGAATGGTCGCTTGAGTGGTGTGACTTAAACGTAGCATAAGTGACTTCGCTCAAGCGATGGAAAGTTCGCTCAAGCTTGAAAACTCATCTCCCAGTATTTTTGCAATCAGTTCAAACTTCTGTAAGGCTTGCATCTTCGCTCGAGCAATGCTTTCACCGCTCAAGCAATCAAGCCAAAAACACAGGCACATTTACAACTCAATGAGACAAGTTTGTTTGTGGAATTGGCAACAAGTAAGGACCTAACAATAATAATAATTACAAAAGTTGGGATTTAGTTACAACCCAAAGTTCCATGAATATTACATTCAAAAGACAAAGTATTACAGATGGATTTTAAACAAAATATCTTCTAGTTCTTGTTAAGACAACCAAAAGTCTTCAAAGGTCTTCGGTTCTTCGTCGTCTACGAACGTCTCTTCAATATCTGGCATGAAACGCCATGAGCTTTTAATGTCCAATAAACTCACATACACCCCACCGATTTTCCCAATCCAATACATAATCATAACATTGGCAAGAACATAACTTACAAGAGAGGCAATAATCAAGTAGAGCTTATAATTGGTTTCATTTCCCTAGGTTAGCTATTCATTAAGTTAGTTGTAGGAAATTCCGCGCGGAATCACCATTCCTACTCAACCATTAAGCATTGGATATGATGCTATTCGAACCTCTCCTTGGCCCTATACTAGGATAGCGCCAAGGATGCTTACGTACCAAATTATATATTGGAGTTATAATGTCAATGGCCTATCAAGGAGCAATAGCCTCTAGGGATACAAACCTTGTGTGAGATCATCAATGACACCCTTATTCTACATCCAAATCCATAGACAGTTAGAATACGTTCCATCTTGGGCTATGGTGACACACTTGCTGAAGATTTAGCTCACTTAGGGAAATTGTCCCACCATTAATTCGATACCAATTCCTTTCATTACCTATTCATCAATAAAAATCATCTAATCAATACTTGAAGTCACGAGTTATTATTCCATAAATTTACTTTAATGATCGAAAGCCCAATTACTACCCCAATTAAGTTTCCTATTGTGTTAAATGTTTTAAGCTAAGGTTAGAATAAGTTATTGAGACAATAATTTCCATATAAGTATGAGCATCATCAAATCATCATGGTAAAGAAATATAGACACAATAATGTAATTATCATATTAAGGCACAAACATGTGATGAAATGGAATATCCCTCAATTCCAATTCAATTGAATATTTTTTTATTTAGTTAGGATAGATGATTAGGGACCCTAATTATGTATTGAAACATGATCTAGTTTTGATTAAGTCAATGTAGAACCAAATTGATGTGAAGTACAAACATAATCCCTTGATTCAAGGGTACTTGATCAAAATCTTTTTGTATTTTATGAGATTTGATCACAAAAGTACACCTATATCTATATATATAAAGAAGGGGTGGCTAGCCATAATAATTATATTTGGGGAGGGGGGGTGGAGAGGGATTTTCTTTGATTAGTTGTATACAAATTGTAGATTTTTTTTGAATATATTTTAGATGCAAAGTTATTTGTTTGAGAACAAAAACTACAAGTATATATATGTGTATAATGGTACTAGTTTCAAGTCAATGTGTGAATCTAATAAAATGTAAGGGAAAAGGCTTAATTAGAACATTTATTTAAGTGTAGACAAGGGTTTGGGAATTTAATTTAGTTTGAGTTTTTTCATTTCGTATTAAACAACAATTAATCAAACGATCACAGTGAGAATTGGAAATCTAGGGCTTTGGGTAATCAATCATTAATTAGAGACTTAATTGATTATTATTATTAAGGTATTAGAAATGATTTCTAAGTTATCGGGACTGGTTAGGGTTCGAATCGGGACACAATTTTATTCTAGGGTTCAAATTGCAAGTAAGCAATGAATCAAGGGTTTTAATTGAACTAGTCCAAAGGTAAGGGCCTTAAATGGAAATACAAAGGCTAGGTATCTCACAACTGCAATAGAAAAAGCCGCAACAACAATGATCAGGCTAACCATCCCAAGAATAATGAAGAAGAAAGCGCAAGAAAATTGAATGCGCACTGGCATTAGTATGGTCTTCAGGATGCCCATCTATCATATTTTGAGTGAAATACGTGACAAGGCATATGTTCTATGGCTGACAAAGTTAAGTAATGCTCAGAGGGGTTACAATCCTAAGTATCGTTGCACTTACCATGATGAAAAAAAGGGCACTGTACTGAAGATTACATGCCACTCAAACAACACTTGGAAGAATTAATGGCAACAAGCCACTTTTATTATTACATTGAGGCAGGAGCCAGAGGGGCTCCATAGGATCAAGCTACGCCAAATGGCCTAGTAATTGAAGACACTCCTTCTCAAGGAGTGATAAATGTAATTCATGGGATCATTGAGCTTGAGTGAGTTTGTGAGCTTAGGGGGATGATAAAGAAGGCAGAGCACATAAGAGAGGTACTTAGCATGCAACCAGTGAATAAAAAAGGAAAGATCGAGCAGAAGGATGTGATATCCTTCTCAAGCAAGGACTTGGAGAGGATCTATAACCACTATAACGACACGCTGGTTGTCACTTTGTGTGTTAAGGACTTTGATATAAGAGGATCCTAATTAACCAAGGTAGCTCAGTTGAAATAATGTATTATGACACCTTCAAGTAGTTGAACCTAGAGGACAAAGACTTAGCGCCAGGAACATCTCCTTTAGCTAGCTTTAACTCACAATCAGAATAGCCACTGAGGAAGATCATATTGTTGGTCAAAGCTTGCTCAGTTGTGAAGCAAGTGGAGTTTTGGGTGTTGAAAGTTCCATCTACTTGCAATCTGATTTTGAGAAGAGGGTGGTTGCACGTCATGCATGCAGTCGCATCACCTTACCATTAAGCGATCTGCTTTCCTTCGACAACATAAAGATTTTAAGAAGTCTAGGGAGACCAAGTGATGTCAAAGCAATGCTTCGTAGCAGTGAATGACAGCCGTGTTGATAAAAGTTATGTACAAATGATCAAAGGACTAAAGAACAAAGAAGTTTGGAAGACGTCGGCAAGAAAGCCAAGGGAAAAGCTGTAGAAGAGTTAGTTGAAGTGTGGATCGACAAAAATGATCTAGAGAAATTCCTTTTGCTAGGTTCACCTTTATCTAGGAAAAAAATATTAGAGATCATGGATTTTTTGATTTCTAACATGGAGGTGTTTGCTTGGATGCCTTTTGACACGTCTAGCATTGATCCAAGTTTAATCTGCCATAAGTTAAACGTCTTCCCTCATACCAAACTAGTCTTACATCGAACATGTTGTCAGCTCTACATCATGCCGAGATAGTGACAAAAAAAGTTAAGAACTTCCTAGAAGTTGGGGCAATCAAAGAAGTCCATTACTCTAAGTGGATTTCAAACACTATCATTATGCCGAAGAAAAATGAAAAATGGCACATTTGCATTGACTACAAGATGGTTAACAAGGCTTGCCCTAAGGATAGTTTCTTTTTACCAAGAATTGATCAATGGTGGAATCAACAGCCAAGCACAAACGATTGAGCTTTTTGGATGAGTATCGCAATTACCATCAGATAGTTATGCATGAACCAAACCAAGAGATCACGTCTTCCGTAACTCCAAGAGGGTTGTATTGCTACAAGGTTATGCCTTTTGGTCAGAAAAACGCAGCGGTCACCTTTCAAAGAATAATCACCAAAATGTTCGCTCCTTTGGTTTGTAAGACCATGGAAGCTTACATTGATGACATGGTGATTAAAAGCAACAGTGAGTCGGATCATCTCATTGACTTGACAGAGATGTTTGGCATCATTAAGACTCACAGGCTGCGTTTGAAAGGATCCAATTTGGTATGGGGTCAAGAAAGTTTTTACGCTTCTTGGTGACTAATTGTGGAATAGAAGCAGATCCTAAGCAAGTCAAGGCAATCCAAGAGTTAGAGAAACCAGATTTTCCAAATATGTGTAGCATCTTGCTGGGATGGCAACCGTGCTAAATAGATTTATTAGCCAATCATCAGATCACTGCGGACTTTCCTTCTAGACGTTTAAGTCCAAGTTCTTTTAGGACAAAGAATGTAACCGCGCTCTAGATGAGTTAAAGAAGTATTTGTCTTTAGCCATGCTTTTGGTGACTCCAAAACCTAGAGAATAACTTTTTCTTTACTTGGCAGTTTCTCAATATGTTGTTAGTGCGATACTCATTCATGCAGAAGGAATACAACACTTGTCAATCTTTCATATGAGCAAGACTTTGATCGGTACTGAAACAAGGTACTTACCATTGGAGAAGTTAGATTTGGCCTTAATGATGACATCCAGAAAGTTAGCACATTATTTTCATGCCCATACAATAGTCACGCTAACAGAAATCCCTTTGAAAAGAGGGCAAATTTTTCTAGATAGATTTTGAAATGGGCGGTTGAGTTGGGATAGTTTGATGTCAAGTTCCAACCCAGAACCCTAATAAAAGCGCAAGCTTTGGCAGCCTTTGTTATTGAGTTCACCCCTAGGACTCATCTAGTTTCCCGGTTAATCTTATAGAATTAGTCAAACAAAGAGATATAGACATCATGAAAGTTGCACGGCCTACCACTGCTTTATAAGTTGAAGATCAACCATAGTTAGAAGAACCTAGCAGTGCACTGGCGGGTTTGGAAATAGTAGTTCAACCTATTGGACACAACAATGCATCACTGGGGGGGAGGGGAAAAGGTCATACAAGTTGTGGAACCTAGTAATGGTGTGAATGAAAGGAAAATAGTAAGGCAAGTAAGTAAAGAAATGGCCACACAACCAGAAGCATTAAGCAAAGACGTGACATTGGTCTAGGTGTCATTTTGATTTCACTAGATGGCTTGACCGTAGAGTAGGTAGTCAGACTTGGGCTTCTTGCGTCCAATAATGAAGCAGAGTATGAAGCACTCCTACCTGGGCTAAAAAGCACACTCCGAGTGAAGGCAACCGAGATAATAGTCTACAGTGACTCAAAACTTGTAGTTAATCAAATTTTTAGAGAATATGAATCAAAGGACGACATGATGGCTAAGTACTAGGTGCTGGCAATAGAGGAAATCAAGAAGTTTGAAACAATTAAGATAGAACAAATTGGCTGTGAAGAAACTAGCAAGGCAGATGAGTTAGTCGGGGTTGGCATCCATGACAGACACGTCGACGCTTAATTCTTTACTGATAGAATTCTTACCAAGGCCCAGTATTGAAGAACTTGAGGAAGATGAAGTATTTTGCACCGAGCTAGGACCATCTTGGATAGATAGCATTATCATCTTTTTGAGAGACTGAATCTTGCTCACTGAAAAGAAGGAAGCTAACAAGATCTGGGCAAAATTTGAGCGATTTTGGCTTTCTCTATTTGGCGCACTATATAAGAAAGTCTTTCATTAGGCCATAGTTGAAATCTGTACGTCCTAGCAAGGTTGTGGCTTTTCTTTTTAAAATACATGAAGGCACGTATGGAAGTCACCTTTGAGGGAGATCTCTAACCTACTGGGCTATTTTATAGGGGTATTGGTGACCATGCATAGAAGTAGGTGCACAAAAATACGTTCGAAAATATGAGAAGTGCCAAAATTTTGCATACCAAATTTATCAACCAGCCAGAGAATTATAGCCCATGACAAGCCCTTGGCCATTCATTCAGTGGGGCTTAGACATACTGAGACCTTTACCAGTTACACCGAGCAATAAAAAGTTCTTCATCATAACCACAAACTACTTCACTAAATAGGTGGAAGCAGAATCTTTAACATCCATCAAAGAGAAGGACGTTAAGACGTTTGTTTGGCAAACCATATTTACTCGGTTTGGAGTGCCAAAGGCCTTGATATCTGACAATGACACACAATTTGATGAAAAGATCTTTCAAAGTTTCTATGAAGAATTGAAGATAAAATTCTTCAACCCTACACCAACCTATCCTCCGTTAAATGGCCAGGCAGAAGTTTCAAACAAAATAATCTTAGATGGACTAAAAAACCGCCTAGAGAAAGCCAAGGAAAAATGAGTTGAAAAACTACCAAATGTACTTTGGGCAAACAGAACTACTCTAAGATGATCAATTGGGGAAACACCTTTCACCTTGGCATATGGCATGGAAACAGTCATCCCTTTGGAAACTAGGATGTCCATAATCAGAAGCGAAAACTTTGATCCCTAGCTAAATGAATAAGCAATTGCCTTGGAGCAAGATTTAGCCGAGGAAAGAAGTGAGAGACATTGATTGACATCACAACATATTAGCAAGAGTTGGCGAAGAAATACAATAAAATTGTGCATCTAAGACAATTTCTGATTGGAGATTAGGTTCTGTGAAAAGTGATGGGCAACACTGTTGTGCCTTATGAAAGTAAGGAGCAAATTAGGAAGGAGCATACAAGATCGTGGGCTTAGCTGGAATAGGGTCATGCAACTTGGAAAATATATATGGTGAGCAATTCATTAGCCTTAGAACACTATCAACCTTAATTTTTTTTAGTTCTAGCTTTATTATTGCAATCCTTCCCATTCTCATTAATAAAAACAAGTAGACAATTTCTTCAACATTTGTGTATTTAGTTATTTATTTTTTAAGTTGTGAGAAGTTCAATTCTTTGCCAAGTTGATTTTGCTTGACAAGTTTTATTCAATTTTGGAATTCCTTACTGAGTTGATCCGCTCAGCAAGATGAACATTGAAGGTTTTATTCAACTTTGGAATTTTTCGCCAAGCTGATTTTGCTCGACAAGATGAAAGTTGAAGGTTTTTATTCAACTTGGAAATTCCTTGCCCCTTTTCTTTTTTCTTTTTTTTTTTTTTTGTTTGCTCGGCAAGATGAAAGTTGAAGGTTTTATTCAATTTTGGAATTCTTTACTGAGCTGATTTTACTCGACAAGATGGAAGTCGAAGATTTTATTCAACTTTTGGAATTCCTAAGATGAAAAGTTGAAGGTTTTGTTCAACTTGGGATTTGAAGGTTTTGTCCAACTTGGGAATTCAAACGTTTCTATTTTATACTCTTCAATTTTTGAAAATTTAATTTGATTTATTCTAATTTCAATAATTAAGTTGTTAGACTAACTCTTAAAAATGTATAATCAAAGAGGGGTGACCTTTGGTATTAGATTTTAATGTGTCGAGACCCCAGAGGTCACTCTTAGATGGTACTACCTAGTATGGCCACTCAATTATGTAGCGGAAAGTCACAAACTTGCACATAGGTAGAAATTCAAACTCACACCTCTGACACTAAGTATGATTCACTTAAGTCTGAAAGGTTCATCTTACCAATTGTCCGAATGACTGGCCTCGCAGAGAATGAGATCTGAGACCTTAGAACTTATAACTTAATATCATACCACGTTGGTACGATCCCTTGACTTCATTGTTAGACTGGGTGGTTTGGGATGTCCTAAATACTTTTTGACTTTTTATGAAATATGGGTTGGGTATAGGTTGGGTTTGAAGTGATGTGGTAGAGAGGTGATGTGACTTAAATAAGATGATGTGATTTAAATAGGATAGTGACTTTTTGACTTTTTTGTATTTTTTAATTTATTCCAAACAAGGCCTAACTCTTGTTTCGCTGTGATGAGTGACTCAGCATTAAGAAAAAGTAGACAGAACGTTATAAAGGGATTAATGAAAAAAAATTGTGCAAAATTACACCTTTTTACAACTTTCATCAAATTTTATTTTGACAATTTCATGTTTGGATGATACAGTTTGGTGACGTCTAAATAAGTAATCTTCTTTTTAAATTATTTTTTAGTTGTTTTTTCTTAAAATTATGTTAAAATTTGTTACTTTTCTAGTTTGTATAGACCAATATAAAAAGTTTAAAAAAAAATTAAAAAATTCCAAAAAAAATTTAAAAAGCAAAAATAAGTAAAAACAAATCTACTGTTTTGACTTTTTTTTTTCTTTTCTTTTTGAACTTATTTTTTTGAATTTTCTTTTAAAAAATATAATTTTTCGATTCCCCTCGTTGAATATAATCTAAAATCCTAAATTTTTTCAAATTTTTTAAAAGAAGTTAAGTAAAAATAAAATTGTAAACTACCAATAGGTTCTAATAATAAGATTTTCATCATATCTTATTGAAAATAAGTCTTAATAAAATCATCATTAAAAATAATTTTTTATGATGATTTTTTACATATGTCACTAAAAATTGACAATTTGTGACTTTTTTCTATTACGATTTTTTAAAATTATCGCTAAAACTTACAATTATTGATTTTTTCTGTGATAAATTTTTCAAACTGTTGTTGAAAGTTAAAAATTAGTGACTTTTTTATGATAATTTTTAAATTGTTGCTAAAATTTATAATTAGTAATTTTTTTATGATAAAATTTTTAAAGTGTCGTTGAAAATTAACAATCAGTGACGTTTTTAGTATTGTTTGATGAGAATGTCAAGCTTGTTTGGTTTTGCTTTACAGAAAACACTTTTCAAAAAAATTTTACTTTTTTATTTTTCGTATTTTTTTTTGTTTTCAATGCATTTTTCTAATATTTTAAGTAATTTTTTTTAATTTTTAGACACACCTAACATATATGTGAAAAAAAAAATCTTTAAAAACTTCACTAAAGATCAAAAAAAAAAAAAATTCAGTACATTTTTCATATTTTTGTGTATTTATTAATTTTTTAAAAATATTTTTCACAAATATTTTACTATTTAGATACATTTAAGTAAGGTGCATCTAAAAAAGTTTAAAAAAAAAAATTACATAAAATTTTAAAAATATTCACTAAAAACAAAAAAACACGAAAAATAAAAAACTCAATTTTCAAAAAATTATATTTAGAAAACTGAAACAAAACACACTGATTAATTCTCACAGGATCTATTCAACAATAAATTTATAACCTACATATAAATCTCCCAAACGAAAAATCACCAAAACACACCCATTCGTGGTTCGGTTGTGGTCGGAAACCTCCAATCTGCCATCCATCCACCAGATTGGTGGATTGAAAAAAATCAATATGTATCTGTTCGTTAGATTGACGAATGCAGATTGAATGGATTGGCGAATTGACGAATGGATGCAAATCGATTTTGCGGTTTAAACTTTTACAAATTTTAAACATAATGCAACCTGTCAATTTATATATATATATATATATATATTTTGATAACAATCTAACTCAACATAACTAAAAGATTATCATATAAATTGTCAAATACCAATAATAAATACATATAAGAAAACCATACATTATCAAAATTATTTCATTACTTAACAAAAACAGAATATGTAAACCAATTGAAAACACAAATTCTTATAAATTATTAGGGGTGCTCGAGGTTTGGCGGTTTAGTTGTGGCCAAAAAAAACTTCAAATCCGTCATCTCCTCAAAATTAGGTAGATTAAAAAACTCAATCCGCAACCATCCAGTCATTATCACACATCCATCCAAAATGTGACGTATCAGTTCAATTCGATTGGTTTAGGTGAATTAGAATATCTGTTGTTCCCCCCACCAAACACCCACACCTGTTAGAGTATGGTCCAGGAAAATACGAGTGATCTTAAAGACTAAATTATTATTATGATTTAAAAAAAAAAAGTTAAAAATAAAAATAATGTTAGGTATCTTAAAATTTTGTGGCTTAAATGGCTCAAATCACTTAAAACGACGTCGTTTTGAGGGTAAATGAGTGTAAAACGACGTCGTTTTGATAGATTTGAGCCATTTGAGCCACAAAATTTTGAGCTACCAAACATTTTCCTAAAAATAAATCAAATCGTAAAAGTTGTAAAATCAAATTAATTCAACATTATTTTGGTTCAATCTGAAATTATAATTTTTCAAAATTAACAGGTTAGAGATACCTGAATTATCAAAAAAAAACTTGCTCCAGTATCAGGTAATGTGTTATTATTTTACAAATAAGAATATTTTCAATGATTGTTTAGAATTAATTATACAACTGTACAAAATATATTTGCAAAAGTAAAAGGCTAACAACTTTACAAAATAAGATATTAATTAGGTACTTGAGTGTCTACGTGCAATAAATAATAAATTATATGGGTACTTACCAATCAGTCTTGTTAACTAGATTTATTTACCTACCGGTTCTAACTAATATATTTAACATTATAAAAATAAGAGACTGATAAATTTATCACTATAAATTTATTCATAAAAACAAAGAGACTGATAAATTTATCACTATAAATTTATTCATAAAAATAAAAGACTGATAAATTTATCTTTATCACTTAATAAATTTATCAATAGGACTTAATGGGTAATAAAGTCTCAAAAGTAGGACCTATTGATAGTTTACCCAAAATTTTATATATACATGCTAAACTGTCTTATTCGGTTTGAAATCAGAATCCTAATTATAAAATTATATACTCAATTGTGAAATACAATTCATCTATTTTAATAATTAGGACTGAACCATAAATTAAGAAAAAAAATAGACAAACAAACAAATTGCACAATTTAAACTAGATCGAACTAATTTTTACTACTTTTTTCTCAACCTAAGAGGGTAGTGATACCTTGCATAATATGTATATTATCATGGTGTATTTCTTTTGGGGAATTCTTCGGTCCACCCCTTATAGGGTGTGTGTCATGTGTATCCCCCGCTTTCTGTTTTTGTGATATTTGTTGCATATTTTTATGATAAATGTTATGTATTTTTTTGATAAAGTTATAATAATTTATGATTCAAAAATAAAGTTACGTATTTTGTGATAATACTATATATTTTTGTGGTAATGTTATATTTTTTTAAGATGAGCTCTCCTTTACACTTTTATCTCTCCATACCTATCCATACTTTTCTTGTGTGATTCAATTTGTAGAAGCGTAGAAATTAAATATGGACTTAAGTGCTTGTTGGGTATATCTTTTTATTGGAGTGTGGGACCCAATTGATTTTGGAAAAAGAGTTTTAATTTGGCTTGGTTTAGGTATAATATTTTTAGATATTATATTTGTGGAGGCCCAATCCAATTATGATACAATTAGGGTTTGATTACAAAACCCTAAATTCATTATATTATATTTATGTTGGAGGTATTGTTGTTGGTTCTATACACACACAAGAAAAAAGTGGACGGCGGCTGCTGTAGCTTCGGTAATAGTGCCATTGGTGAAGATTTGTTCAAGTTTTTTGTTTCTTTGTGTGAGAGCTGATTTGGTTCGTTATTTTGGGTCTTCTTCAACTTTGGTTCTGAAAATTTTGATTCTTCTGTTTGGTGAGATCTTTCCTCTTGTTTATTTGTGATTATTTGGAATTCACCTAAGGGTGGTTTTGTGAGACCATTAGCGTCTTGTTTGTAATCGTTTGGAACTTATTTGGTTGATAGTGAAATCGGATTTCGATCCCGTGGACGTACCTCACATTGAGGGAACCACGTAAAAATTCTTGTGTTGCCTTTGATTTAATTTTTCCGCATTAGTTTTTATTCCCATTGATTGATTTACTTGTGGGGAATCATCGATTTTCCCTAACAACTGGTATCAGAGCTTACGGTTTATTGGGGTTTATTTATTTGTGTAAATCAATGGAGGGGAATGTGGGTCGTATGTCTAGCTTCAATGGAAGCAATTGGGTAACTTGGAAAACTAAAATAGAGGACCTATTATTTTGTAAAGACTTGTATGGATCCATTGAGGGTGATAGTGGCAGACCTGCTGATATGAAAGATGATGAGTGGAAGAGGCTTAATCGAAAAGCCGTTGGCGTTATCCGTCAATGGATTGATGACAGTGTGTTTCATCATGTTGCTACTGAAACTTCAGCACATGATTTATGGAAAAAAATTAGAGAGTCTTTATGATAGAAAATCAGCCACAAATAAAGCTTTTCTGTTTCGTAAGTTGGTTAATTTAAAATATAAAGAGGGCAGCCCTATTTCGGAACATCTGAATGAAATAAAGAGTATTGTTAACCAACTTGCTTCTATGAAAATTATTTTTGATGATGAGTTGCAGGCTTTGATGCTACTTAGTTCCTTACCTGAAAGTTGGGAGACTTTGGTTGTGCCAGTTAGTAATTCGGCGCCCGATGGAGTTGTCACAATGGGCCAAGTCACTAGTAGCTTGTTGAATGAAGAAACTAGAAGAAAATCAGCCGGTTCCTCTCATTCGGAAGTATTTGTTGTGAGAGGCCGAAGCAAAACAAGGGGGAGGAGTAAGACTTCTCATGGTCGTGATCAAAGCCGTGACAAGTCAAGGGATGGTTCTCTTTCAAAGAAAGATGTTGAGTATTATTATTACCATGAGAAAGGACACATGAAGCGGGAATGCCAAAAGCTCAAGAACAAGGAGAAAAGGCGTAACAAAAGTGTGGATAAGAAGCAAGAAGACACAACGGCAGTTACTACCGATGATATCATGGTCGTTTGTGAAGATGATTGTATCAATTTTGTGGGCCAAGAGAGTCATTGGGTGATTGATTCTGGTGCTTCTTTTCATGTGACTTCTCGAGTTGATTTCTTCACTACCTACACTGTAGGAGATTATGGTTCTGTTCGAATGGGTAATGAAGGTTTGTCCAAGATTATTGGTATGGGTGATGTTTGCTTGGAAACAAATTTGGGCTGCAAATTGTTGCTTAAAGATGTGAGGGATGTTCCCGACATTCGCCTTAATTTAATCTCTACTGGGAAGCTAGATGATGAAGGCTTCAACAACAAATTTGGTGATGGAATATGGAAGCTCACAAATGGTTCTTTAGTGGTGGCTAAGTGCAAGAAGACTCATACATTTTATTCGATGCAAGGAAAAATTTGTAAAGGTGTTGTCAATGCACTTGAAGATGATACTTCTACCGAATTGTGGCACAAGCGGCTTGGCCACATGAATAAAAAGGGGCGGCAAGTTTTGTTCAAGAAAGAGCTTCTACCCGGTTTGAAAGGTACACATCTTAAAACTTGTGTTCATTGTTTGGCGGGTAAACAACATAGAGTTTCTTTTCATAAAAATGTTGCTTTTAGAAAAGAAAAGGTTTTGGAGTTGATTCATTCGGATGTTTGTGGTCCTTTAAAAGTTAGAACACATAGTGGTGCACTTTATTTTGTTACTTTCATTGATGATTATTCAAGGAAAGTTTGGGCTTATCTACTAAAAACTAAAGATCAAGTTCTAGAAGTATTTAAGCATTTTCGTGCCATGGTTAAAAAGAAAGCAGGCGAAATTGAAGTGCATCCGATCGCACAATGGTGGTGAATACATTGGGCCATTTGATGAGTATTGTCGCAGCCCAAGGTATTCGGCACCAAAAAGATTAAGAAGACTCCTCAACAAAATGGCGCGTTGAGAGGATGAACCGCACCATTGTAGAAAGAACAAGGTGTTTGCTTTCACAAGCTAAATTGCCAAGATCCTTTTGGGGTGAGGCAATGAGTACAGCGGTTGACCTGATCAATTTGTCTCCTTGCTATCCTTTGAATGGTGATGTTCCTGAAAGAGTTTGGACTGGCAAAGATGTGTCTTATGAGCACTTGAGAGTGTTTGGTTGCCGAGCTTTTGTTCACATTCCAAAGGATGAGAGGTCCAAGCTTGATAGTAAGTCAAGACAATGTATTTTTCTTGGCTATGGGTGTAATGAATTTGGGTATAGATTGTGGGATCCGGTCGACAAGAAAGTCATTCAAAGTCGTGATGTTGTGTTTCTTGAAGACTAAACAATTGAAGACTTTGGTAAAGGTGATCAACCAAAGCCAAAAACTAGTGATCTCATTGATATGGATCCATCTCCTTCATCTTCAGTTGATGATGAAAATGGGGGAGATGTACAGCCACATATTGAAGATGTGGAGGATGATGCAAATCCTAATGAAGTTGAGCCAGAAATTGAGGAAGAGCATCCAACTCAAGAACCGCCACCACAACTTGAGTTGAGGAAATCTACAAGGGACCGACAACCTTCAAGAAAGTATCCTCCCAATGAATTTGTGTTGATTTCTGATCAAGGGAAGCCGGAGAGCTACCAAGAAGCAATTGAGCATGCAAAGAAAGATGATTGGAAAAAGGCCATGGAAGAGGAGATGAATTCCTTACTTGAAAATCACACTTATGATTTAGTGAAGTTGCCTAAAGGGAGGAAAATTCTGAAAAATAAGTGGGTTTTCAAATTGAAGAATGATAGAAAGAATCTGAGGTACAAAGCGCGCCTTGTTGTGAAAGGCTTTGGGCAAAAGAAAGGCATTGACTTTGACGAGATTTTCTCGTCGGTTGTGAAGATGTCTTCTATTCGGGTTGTACTTGGCATGGCTGCAAGTATGAACCTTGAAGTTGAGCAACTTGATGTAAAGACCGCATTTCTTCACGGTGATCTTGAAGAAGAAATTTACATGGACCAACCGGAAGGTTTTGTGGAGAAAGGGAAAGAGAAATTTGTTTGCAAATTGAAGAAAAGTTTGTATGGCCTCAAGCAAGCCCCACGACAATGGTACAAAAAATTTGACTCTTTCATGATGAATAATGGTTTTTCTAAAACCACTTCGGACCATTGTGTGTTTGTGAAAAATTTTTCGGATGGCAAATTTATTATTCTTTTGCTTTATGTTGATGACATGTTAATTGTGGGTCAAGATTCTACCATGATTAACAAGTTGAAGTTGGAGTTGAGCAAGTCCTTTGCTATGAAAGATTTGGGGCCGGCAAAGCAAATACTTGGTATGAAAATTGTTCGTGATCGCAAAGAGGGACTGATTTGGTTGTCTCAAGAGAGCTACATTGAGAAAGTTCTTGAGAGATTCAACATGGATAAAGCAAAGCCGGTTGGTTGTCTACTTGCAGGTCACTTCAAACTTAGTTCGAATCAATGTCCTACAAGTGAGAAAGACAAAGAAGAGATGTTGAAAGTTCCTTATGCTTCAAAGCTGGTTCTTTGATGTACGCCATGGTTTGTACAAGGCGGATATTGCTCACGCCGTTGGTGTGGTGAGTCGGTTTCTCTCTAATCCGGGTAAGAACATTGGGCAAGGTAAAATGGATTCTAAGGTATCTTCGAGGACTTGAAGGTGTGCTTGTGTTTTGGGGATGGTGTCGATGCTTGATGGGTTCACAGATTCGACATGGCGGTGATGTTGATTCTAGGAAATCTACTTGAGGTATTTGATGACTTTTGCGAGGGGCTGTGGCATGGCAATCTAAATTACAAAAATGTGTTGCTCTCTTAACTACCGAAGCTGAATTTATTGCCATTACAGAAGCTTGCAAAGAAGAGTTATGGTTGAAGAAATTTTTGCAAGAGTTGGGTTTGAAGCAAGAAAAGTATGTGCTTTGTTGTGATAGTCAAAGTGCTATTCACTTGAGTAAAAATTCTACTTTTCATTCGAGATCGAAACACATTGATGTGAGATACCATTGGATTCGTGATGTGTTAGATTCGAAATTGTTACAACTCGAAAAGGTTCACACAGATGATAATATTTCAGATATGCTGACTAAGACTTTGTCGAGAGACAAACATTTAAAGTGTCGAACTTTGGCGGGCATGGTTGATGTCTCCACCTAAGTCGGTAGGGGGAGAATTGTTGGGTATACCTCCTTATTGGAGTATGGGACCCAATTGGTTTTGGAAAAAGAGTTTTAATTTGGCTTGGTTTAGGTATAATATTTTTAGATATTATATTTGTGGAGGCCCAATCCAATTAGGATACAATTAGGGTTTGATTACAAAACCCTAGATTCATTATATTATATTTATGTTGGAGGCATTGTTGTTGGTTCTATACACACACAAGAAAAAAGTGGACGGCGACTGCTCTAGCTTCGGTAACAGTGCCATTGGTGAATATTTGTTCAAGTTTTTTGTTTCTTTGTGTGGGAGCTGATTTGGTTCGTTATTTTGGGTCTTCTTCAACTTTGGTTCTGAAAATTTTGATTCTTCTGTTTGGTGAGGTCTTTCCTCTTGTTTATTTGTGATTATTTGGAATTCACCTAAGGGTGGTTTTGTGAGACCATTAGCGTCTCGTTTGTAATCATTTGGAACTTATTTGGTTGATAGTGGAATCGGATTTCGATCCCGTGGACGTACCTCACATTGAGGGAACCACGTAAAAATTCTTGTGTTGCTTTTGATTTAATTTTTCCGCATTAGTTTTTATTCCCATTGATTGATTTACTTGTGGGGAATCATCGATTTTCCCTAACAGTGCTGAGGTTGTTTCTATTAGATGAGCAAGTATGATTAAAGGAGTATGGGCTAAAACTAAAGGGAAGAGGGTCAACCAGAGGGTCAAACCAAGGCTAACTCGCCGACGGTCCGAATAGGCTCCATGCAGCAAAATGGCTAAGTCAAGTTGCAGAGGCAATACTTGCAATGGTCAAGTTACTGAGACACTTTGCCTCAACATTGCAATTACTAGTATTGTCGGCTCTGCCATCTCTAGTATTGTTGGTGTTACGCCCCCAAAATATAACAATAGATAAACCCATAAGGTTTCAATCTTTCATTAATTTTCTAAAAAACATTACCAAAGGGGCCACATGAATTCTACATTTATAACCCTAAATTTTGAATCAAAAGCATGTGACACATAAGGTGGGCTAAAACCCAGAAGAAAATGTCTTAACACATTGTATGATATTTAACAAAGTCGTATGGTGAATGCATATGAATGACATTTACCAAAACGTTACACTTTCATCTTTCAAAACAATGCAAGGGCATGATTATAAATCAATTCATAGAATAATACTTTTTAAAAATCAAAAAATAGGACAATCAATACACAACACTTGGAATCTTTATGTATGTGTTTGCCAGTAAGCTATACAAGCATTACCAAACCATTTTACCAGTACTAACCGGAAGGATCGACATCTAACCGTGTGGGTTTTTGGACTTTCACCATAGATACACAGGCCAACATAGAAAATACTATAACCACACCCCCTAACCAGATAAACTAAGGTATTCACCCATGTTTCTCAAAATCATACATTTTCAATGTATAAATGTGAAGCAATATTCAATCCAAGATGTATGGGTAATTGGTTTCAATTAACGTAATCTTCATGCAATTTCTACAATAATCAAAGCTATCATCCATCGATAATCCAAAACAAATAGCTCTATACAAAAGATAAAACTCCAAGCAGCAGATATAATTTCATAATCTCAATATAGGAGTGATAATATATTCAACTCCATTCTCATCATCAACCCATATATTAATATTATCATTTCTAAAGCTCAACATCTTTCCCTTTTTTTCTTAGTTCAAAAATCAATGATTTCCTAGATTTCCAACAAAATATATATTCCTTTCAAAAACACATTTAAAGGAGAGATTTTCAAGATTTCAACGCAACCTATCAATATACTCATCTTCACCACATTTCCTATGAACCTATTTGAAAACCCCATTGTATACTTCCAAAACCAATTCCAAATTGAACCCTAAATCAAACCTGTTAGGACCTTTTGTTGTCAAATTCCATGGATCAAAACCAAAGTTGTAACAAGAGTTCTTTAAGAAGTTGGTTTCCTTCAAAAACAGGATTACTTTGGAGTTCTGCAAGAAGTTGGTTTTCTACAAGAAGTTGGTTTTCTTTCCCAACTAGGATTGCTTTGGTTTTCTATAAATAGTTGGGTTTCTCCCAAATCTAGGCTATTCATTGATTCATTCATTGAATCTCTCCAGATCTTCTTTTGGTTCTTAAAGGTTTATATCTGGGGATATTTTGTTATTTTTTCTTTGATATTTTATTGAGTATTCAACTCATGGTTTAAAGAGAGTACATCAAAGGTTTGTTTGTTATATACAAAAGAGAGAGTTGTTCTTCAGTTGTGGCTTCTGAAGAATTCGAGCCTGAAGCTTTGGTGGAATTCGGAGTGGCTCATCAGAAAGACAATTCCGTGGTGAAGATGGGGTTAGAAGAGACACATAGAGGTCGGTTCAATTAGGCGTTGTGGATTCGCTAGATAATTGAGAGTGATACCTGTGTAATTCCTTTAAATCTTCTTAGTGGATTGTCTTGTGGCAGTTGCCCGTGGTTTTTTTATCACAATTGGAAGGTGTCCAATTGTGGTTTTTCCACGTAAAATCTTTGTGTCTCTTTCTCTTGATTGTTTGATTGGGATTGTTATATTTTGCTTAAAATTGGTACATAATCACAAATCAACATCTAGGGTTTCTAGATTTTTCAAAACCCACAACTCCAAAATCACCACTCTTTCTAGCTTCACATAACAAGGCTAAAAAACATACCAAGAGGCTAAAGATATCCCCATCTCAAGATTAGAAGGAGAGATGAATGAGATCCAAAGTTTGACGGAGACAAAAACTAGAACTTTTCCTATTGAAGCATTCACCTCTACGAGCTCTACACTTTTTCCCAAAACACTACAGTGGTGAGACCAACAGATTTGAGTGTGCAAGGATATTTAGACAAGACCGAGAGAGAGAGAGAGAGAGAGAGAGAGAGAGAGAGAGAGAGAAAGAAAGAGAGAGAATGAGTGAAGAAATCTGATAAAGAAACCTTTTAGAGAAAGAGAGAGATCAAAAAGTGAAAGAAAAGATCCTTTTCCTGTATTGATATACGCATAAACCGCTTGAGCGATCCAAACACTACTTGAGCATTAGATACAAGGAAACGCTAGAGTGACCAAACCATGGCTCGAGCATACAATGACCCCCTCTCAGTAGTTCAGAGTTGCAAAGATATCGCTCGAGCAAAAGAAATACCGCTTGAGCATTAGACAGAAAATACCTCTTGAGTGACCAATCCATGGCTCGAGCAAAGAACACCCCACTCATAGAAGTTCAAACTACAAACACAGATACTGGGAGGAACCAAAGACCGCTCGAGTAAAGAAAAGACCACTTAAGTGAATCCGAACAGAACTAAGCGTAATCCCTTTTGCAAAACTAACTCTGAACCTATTTCAAACAAACTCGAAACCATAATATCAACTCTCCAAACAACAATTAAAGAAAAGAATGGGCATAGACAACCACAATGAGCACCAGATTCTGAATCAAAGAGTATAAAGGGTCAGGTTTTTACCTGGGCCACTATAATCTCTCATCTTTAGAAAATTTTATCCCCGAAATTGAACCAAAATAGCGACAACGAAAGATGACATCCACAACAACATAACTCATGCTCAACAACATAAAGAAAAAACAATCCAACCCTAACATATTGATCTCAAATCTCCAAAACATCCATAATGTTTACATATATTATAACACAAGTGAAATTTAGCACAAAAGACTTAAATATCAACAAATAGATCCGAGTACTTCTCTTGAACTTCAGCCCCATGCTCTCAAGTCTCCTTCTCAACTCTATGGTGTTGCCACAACACCTTAACCATAGGAATAGTCTAGCCCCTCAAGACTTTATTTTAACTATCTAACATCCGAACCGGTCTCTCTTCATATAAGGCATCCTCATCTACCTCTAAATCGGTCCAATCCAACACTTGTGTGAAGGATCAGGCCCGTACTTCTGGAACATACAAATATGAAACACATCATGAACCTTGAAATGTTGAGGTAGCAAGGCTAAACGATGAGTTACCTTCCTAATCTGCTCTAGAATCTCAAAAGGCCTAATGAATCTCAGAGACAACTTCCCACTCTTACCAAATCTCATCAAACCCCACATCAATCAGATTTTAAGAAATACATGATCCCTTACCTCAAAAGACAAGGGTCTCCTCTTTCGGTCAGTATAACTCTCATGACGAGTTTGAGCTAAAACCAACCGGTCGACAACTACCCACATGGCATCATTACCCCGTTGATTTCTCAAAAGACCTACAACAAAATCCATCATGACATGCTCTCACTTTTACTCGGCTGTAGGTAAGGGTTACAATAAACCCGCAGGTCATTGGTGCTTTTTGTTGACAAGTGAGGTACCTTGAAACAAACATTCACATCTTTTTCATCCCCTCTACCAAAACTGGCTGCAAAGGTCGTGGTACATCTTCGTACCTCCCAAGTGTACCGTAAGGCATGCATGGTAGAACTCGCAGAGTGCCTCCTCTTTACATGACTCTAGCACGAAAATGTGGTCTAGATATCTCACACTCAAGTCTGAATGAACATTCATACCTTTCTCTACCTTCCTATTAGAGATCTTCCATTGGATAGTCTCTACTTCACGATCATGCTATTGTGCCTCCATAACTCGGCTAACTAAGGTAGGTTGTGCAAATGTGGTAAATAAAATGGAAAAGTCAATAGACTCGCCGAGGTTCAAGTTAAACTCACTGATAACACCCAATATCTCCTACTCCTGGATGACAATACTTGCTACTCTACTTATAGATTTCCTACGCAAATTATCGGCTGGTACATTGGCCTTCCCCGGATGATAATGTAACTCAAAATCATAATCCTCAATAAACTCCATCCACATTCCTTGCCTCAAATTCAAGTCTTTCTGTGAGAATAGATATTTTAGACTTTTGTGATCGAAAAACACCTCAAATTTCTCCTTGTATAGATAATGCCTCCAGATTTTTAAGGCAAAATCACTGTTGCTAGCTCTAAGTCATGCGTACGATAATTTCTCTTACAAGTTTTCAATTGCCATGAACCATAGGCTACAACTTTTCCTTCCTACATCAACACATAACATAAACCTTTTCGAGATGTACCACAATAAATTGAATAAGCCAAACCCCTCTCGGAATAATCAAAATTGGAGCAGTGGTGAGTCTAATCTTAGGATCTCAAAATGACTTTTCGCAAGTCTCACTCTACATGAATCTAACTCCTTTCTTTGTCAACCTAGTTAATGGCGAAACCAATCTAGAGAAATCTATTACAAAACGGTAGTCAAAGGCATTCTTAGGTTCCTCCTAATCTTATACTACGTCTATTTTAGATGAATCTATAGTCACCCCCTTCCTAAACACCATATGGCCTAGAAACTTAACTTCGTTGAGCCAAAATTCACACTTTCTGAACTTAGCATATAGACGGTGTGCTCTAAATAGCTCAAGTACAACTCGCAAGTATTCCTCACGATCCTCCTTGGAGGGTGAATAAACTAAGATATCATCAATAAAGACAACAATGAATCGATCTACGAACTCATGAAAAACACGATTCATCATGTCTATAAACGAAGCTGGTGCATTTGTTAGCCCAAAAGGCATTACTAATAACTCGTAATGGCTATACCACGTATGGAATGTCTTTTTTTGAATATCCTCCTCCTTCAACCTCAACCGGTGATACCCCGATCTCAAATCAATTTTCAAAAACCAACACGACCCCTTCAACTAGCTAAACAAATCATTCATTCACGATAATGGTTACTTGTTCTTAATAGTTACTTAGTTCAACTTTCGATAATCAATGCACAATTGCAATGTGACATCCTTCTTCTTTGAAAAGAGAGTTGGTGCTCCCCAAGGCAAGGTACTAGGGTGAATAAAGCCCTTATCTAATAAATCTTGGAGCTGTACCTTCAACTCACACAATTCGACTAGTGCAAACCTATATGGTGCCAAGGAAATTAGAGCTGTGCCCAATGCCAAATCGATAGAGAACTTAATCTTTCTATGTGGTGGTAACTCTATAAGATCCTCTAAAAAGACATCTGGATACTCTTGAATTATTCTCGGTCTCCCCGAGCTGTACTACCCTCGTCAACTACCGAGATGCAAAAAAAGGAAACTCAACTCTTTTCGACCCTTAAGGTCATATAATGGAGGACTAAAACTATCACCTTGGTCACACAGAAACTAGAAACACTCTCCTGATGGTGTACACACTAACACCCTCCTACGATGACAATCTATTGAAACCTGCAAATAAGTCAACCAATATATGTCCATAATCACATCAAAAGCATGCATATCAAGAACAACAAAATCAAAAGAGAGTCGACGATCTGTGACCTTAATCTCATAGGAGCTGCATACTCGACCCAGTGCCACTCTATCTCTAATAGATGTCTCAACAAATAGAGGAGACTTTAACTGATCAAACTCTAACCCTAAACTAGATGTAAAAGACGACTAAATGAATGAATGAAATGCACCCGTATCAATCAACACATTGGCTAAGGAATTGAATAGCAAAAAGCTACCTCTTACGACAGGAGGTACCGATAACTGCTTTAGTGTGATTGTAGCATACACAGGCCCTAAAGGTTTCTGATCAACTTGCTCATCCTTCGGAGCATAGGCCTGAAGAACTGACTGAGCCAAAGTGGCTCTCTAGTTGGCTCTCGAGGCTTGAACAAATTAACCTAGCTGATGGGTCTGTGTTTACCTTTAACTAGAAGCACCAAATGTGCCACCAAACTAAGGGAAAAAACTCCTCAAATGCCTAGATTACTCACACTGATAATAGGTACACTGCTATTCTTTCCCTTGGCCCAAACTCTGAGAATGAGTCAAAGACAATGCGCATCGCTTCTTCTTCTCTCTGTGGGTAAGCTAAAGACTTGTGGCCTAATTGACCACACTTGAAGCACGTGAATCTACCTTGGTTTCCCTTTCCTTAACCAAAGTTCGACACAGGAAAGGTAGATCTAGATTGCAAAGCCTAGGACTATTACGGGGTAAAACGCCTCTGCCTTCTGTTGTCCCTCATATTTCCCCGAGACTCCTGCCCTTTTAGCCTAGAGCCTCTCACCTATTCCTTCTCCGCCTGAATCACGACCTCCAAATAGGTCATTGATTCGATAAGGCACCTATAGTCCTGAATCATAGACCCGACCACTTTGAAAATGAGCATGGTCCTTAATCTTTTCTCAAACTCGATACAACAACGTTCATTCGTCCCTACGAGTTCTGGTGCATACCTAGAAAGGCTAATGAAAGCCGTATCAAACTTGGCCACCGGTGTGTTCAGCTGCTTGAGCTTTAAAAATTGCTCTTTTAACTTATTCCTTTTATGGGTGGTAAAAACTTATCCTAGAAGGCATTAACAAAAGCTTCCTAAGTCACCTCAATACGGCCCCTCACGAACTTCCGCCATTGACCTGTGTTGCACTTCAACTGAAAGGTTGCCAAGGTCATCCTCGAACTGTCGTCTTCGATGCCAAGCATCTCAAACATCTTCACCATCTTCTTGAGCCACTCATTAGTCTTCAGTGGCTCCTCCAGATCTCCCACAAACTCATTTGGATTCGACCGAAATAATTCTCTCTTTGGAAAAGATAGCCCTATCTCTGTAACATAGACCTGGACTTGATTCTCAACTTTGAGAATGTCCATAGATTCTCACAATGCTCCTTCCATTTGACGGGCCAAGGCACCCATGGCTTGTTGACCTATTGACTCGCCATGTTTGCATGGCTATCCCCCTCCTCTTGTGTCAGAATCTCATCTTGAATCTACACTTTTTGCCATGTAAAAATGTCAAGCCTACCACCACCAGGTCCGCTGGACATACTAATAAAGGTAACACAATTTTTAGCATATTCACAATGTACCATAACTAATTCACATATGTCCTAATATAGTGGACTACACAATAATTCACTCTACGTAAGCACTGAATCACGTATTCACAAACGAATTTTTTTTCACAAATAATGACCATTTTGCGACTTTGCCAGAGTTCCTATTAGGATTAACAGTGATCGAGTGCTCTTTTAACGGGACTTCTAGGAATTCGTAGACACAACCAATATCTTAGAAACTAAGTTCCATACTCACTTAATCACATAAACACCCCTAAAATATAACAACAGATAAACCCATAAGGTATACCAGATAAGCACAAAACTAATATGGTTTAGTCTTTCATTAATTCTCTGGAAAACATTACAAAAGGTGCCACATGCATTATACATTCATAAACCCTAAATTCTGAATCTATAGCATGTGATACATAGCACTATATAGAAATGAAAAGAAATATAGACAAGTTCATGCCTTAATGGCTACATATTTCCATGATGATGCTTCGTTACAACAAAAGTGGGTCAAGCCCAAAACAATTAAAAATTTACAACACAAAAACAATTGAGCCTTCATCACCAATATCCTCTCAAGCTAAGTCATTGGCGAAGGCACACCATAAATACTTGAAAGTTGGTTTCCACCGAGGGAGAGCTAAAGCCCAGTAAAGAATATCTTAACGCATTATATGATGTTTAACAAAGTCATATCGTGAATGCATATGAATGTCATTTACCAAAATGTTACACTTTTCTCCTTCAAAATAAGCAATGGCATGATTATAAATCAATTCATAGAACAATACTTTTTAAAAATCAAAAAATACGGCAGTGGATACACAACACTTGAAATCTCTAGGTACATGTTTGCCAGTAGGTTATGAAAGCATTACCAAAGCCATTTTAGTGATACTAACTGGAACGATCGACACCTAATCGCTTGAATTTCTGGACTTTCACCAAGGACACACAAGCCAATATTGAAAATACCACAACCACACCCCCTAACTTGATTCAACAAGCTATTAACCATTTTTCTCAAAACCATACATTTTTAATGTATAAATATGAAGCAATGTTCAATGCAAGATGTATGAGTGATTGATTTCAATTATCCTAGTCCTCATGCAATTTCTAGAATAATAAAAAACTATTCTTCACCGATACTCCAAAATAGATATCTCTATATGGACAATTAATCTCCAAGCAACATATATGATTTCAAAATCTCAATATAGAAGTGATAATATATATTCAACTCCACTCTCATCATCAACAGATATATTCATATTATCATTTCAAAAGCTCAATATCTTTTCTTTTTTTTTTTCTTTAATTCAAAAACCAATGATTTCAAATATTTTCAACAAAACATCTATTCCTTTCAAAAACACATTTAAATGAGAGATTTTCAAGATTTCAACCGAACATATCAACATACTCATCTCCACAACATATCCTATGAACCCCTTTGAAAACCCCACTTTTACACTTCCAAATCAAATCCTAAATCAAACCCACAACTCCCAAATCACCACTCTTTCAAGGAACACATAACAATGCTAAAAATCATACAAACAAGTTAATGAAATCCCTACCTCAAGATTAGAAGGAGAGATGAACAGGATCCAAAGTTTGACGGAGCTGAAAATGAACTTTTTTGATTAGAGCGTTCACCTCTACGAGCTTTACACTTTTTTCTAAAGTACTACAGTAGAGAGACCAATGGATTTGAGTGTATGAGGATGTTTCATCAAGAACTAGAAAGAAAGTGAAGAAATCTGATAAAGAAACGTTTTAGAGAGAGAAAGATCAAAAAGTGAAAGAAAAGATCTTTTTCTCGTATTGATATGTGCACAAATCGTTGGAGCAACCAAAACACCTCTCGAGCATTAGACATAAGGAACCACTCGAGTGACCAAATCATGGTTCGAGCACACAATGATCCCTTTTTAGTAGTTCAAACCTACAAAGATACCGCTCGAGCGAAAGAAATATTGCTCGAGCATCAGACACAGAATACCGCTCGAGTGACCAACCCATGGCTCGAGTGAAGACCACCCCACTCTTAGAAGTTCATACTGCAAACACAGATACTAGGGGGAACCAAAGACTGCTCAAGCGAATGAAAAACCGCTCGAGCGAACCTGAAAAGAACTAGGGAGAATCCTTTTTGAAAAACCAACTATCAAGTTATTTCAAACAAACTCACATACATAACATCAGCTCTCTAAACAACTGTGAGATCCAAAATAATCCCTCACATGGACTGTTGTTGAGATTCAACGAAGATAATCCCATGAAGCTGCAAGAGATAAGTATGGTTGATGCCACCCAACCGGGGTTACTGGTCGGGGACACTCCGATGATGAAGTTAGAATCCATGAATAAAGAGTATAGATCAAAAATAGTCAAGAGTGTTATGTGTAGAGTCCAAGGGAAAAAGACATACCTCTTGTGTATAGGGTCTCACACTTTTATATGGGACATAAGATATTTGTTTGGGTTGGGCCCATTATAGGCCTTGTTTAGGTTAGCCCCAATAAGCTGGTATATATATTTTTATGGCTCTCACAATAGCCCTAAAACTTTCGCTTTCTTCGGCAAAAGAAGTGGAAGTTTTTTGCTCTGAGTTTGTGGCATAAACAGATGCTAGATCTTTGATGCATAATGCGCAGTTGATGTAGGTCTTACTTCAGGACCACATTATCGAGCGATGTTGGTTAAATAAATATTAAATCCGCTAGAAAAGCATTTTTGATACATATATATGTAAACAAAACAAATGAAAAATGCACGTATAATTGCATGTATGAATGTATGCAGGTTTGAATGTATGATTGCTGCAAAACTGTCACTTGCTGGGAGCTGTGTGAAAATGAGTATGAATTTGCAACTCAAGTAATGCTTTGTAATGCTTGTACCAAGTTGGCCAAGTATGCATGTATAGTAGAGGTGCTGAGATGATGATTAGCTGAGATGCCCTAATTGGAAAGCGGAAAACTAATTAGGATGTCCCAGTTGGCAATAAATGGCCAAGGTAACGAAATGAATGATCGGGGAAGACGGAGGTTTATTTCCTAGCCCCACGATCTTGCTACTGAAATTGCATATTGATCAGATATGGTTTGACCGTTGAGCAATCTTGTAACTCCTGAACTTTTTAGGTCGTTGATCCCAATATTAGGCTCGGAATTTGTAGAATCAGACTCCAAAAATGGATTCTACTACATTATCTGAGTCACGTTATTGGTGGGATTTCGAATTTATAATGGATTCTAATGGATTTTGTGGGATTCTAGAATTTTTGTTAATACTCGGCTATGAACTGAGCTTGAATGTTCCGACTGACTTTCGATCGATTGTTGATGGACGACTTTAGGGCTGAGTAGAGCGAAGTACCGAACCATGACTACATGAGCATGTTCGTGAAGCCTTCACCAAGTATGTAACATCTACAACGGCTATCATGTTGGTTCAAATTGTGTTCGACGATGATATATTGAACCACTTGAGGTTGATTTATCCTAGTCTTGACCCATTACCTATCAACGACTATTATTTATTCAAAAGAAATTTGGAATTTGCCGATGAGTTGAAATTTAAATGTGGGTTGGGCTCTGTTGACATGCCACGGTTGGCATATGCTAGGTGCAACGAAGTTGCCAAATCCATAAACAAAAGCATTAGTGTTTCTAAGATAATGGCGACATAAAGTTCAACTGAGATAATAGGTTGCTGAGAACAGTAGATGTGGTAGCCGAATCTTGAATTTGTGAGCTTATCATCATAAGGATTTTGTTGATGACTCGACAAGCTTGTTATGAGTTCCAATCAATTTCTTTATGGAATGTAAAAGCTTTTCGATGTACTAGAACTCTTGGTCGGCAACTTCTCTGAGGTTCACGGTATGTCAAAACATTTGGTCGGCATCTCTTTGTGCTTGGCTTGGCTTGGCTTGGCTAAGAACTTGGTCGACAAGACTTCTTTATGCATGCAACACGAATTTGATCTTCAGTTTTGCTGAGATTTTGGTGGGCATCAATATGAGCCATTCATGACAATTGATGTTGCTTTGAGATTAACAATAACGTGTTTGCTTTTTTTTTTTCATATGAATGAATGACTGTATATACAAATATATGTGTACAAGGGACATCAGGGACCTTTGTAATGATGGGCCAAGGTATTATATCCCCCGAGCAAGGGTGTAGGCCTGTGGTATTATATCCCTTGAGCAAGGGTCATAGGCCGCGGTATTGTACCCTTCGGGCAAGGGTGTAGGCCTGCAGTATTATATCCCTGGGGCAAGGGTGTAGGCCTACGGAATTTTATCCCCCAAGCAAGGGTCGTAGGCCACTATATTGTATTCCTCGGGAAAGGTTGTAGGCCTGCGGTATTATATCCCCCGGGCAAGGATATAGGCCTACGGTATTATATCCCCTGGGTAAGGGTCGTAGGCTGCTGTATTGTATCCCTCGAGCAAGGGTGTAGGCCTATAGTATTATATCCCTCGGGCAAGAATCATAGGCCGCTGTATTGTATCCCTCGGGCAAGGGTGTAGGCCTACGATATTATATCCCTTGGGCAAGGGTGTAGGCCTGAGGTATTATATCCCCCGGGCAAGGGTCATAGGTGTAGACACCCCATTTTTGACTATCCTCAAGACTTAGACGTCACCGTTTGAACACCCGGTGATCATCCACGTTTGTGTTCGTTTGGAGTTCCCGGAGGTCTCGGCTACGCGCCTTGCCTCAGGATCTCCGAACTTGACTGTTTAGTGTCTGATTTTGCACCAAACACTTGTGTTTTGCCTTGGAGGGGGAGAGAATGTCTTGTGAGGCATCCCCACACATCACCGGCCATGGCTAGAGGCCACCGGCTGGTATTTTGTTGCCATCGGCAATGTATATTGCCGGTCGGCATTCTTTGTTGTCGGTCGGCAGTCCATTTTTTCAAAATGGCAATTTTGAGCAGCCGACTACTGTTCATCTACTTTTGCAGATATTTTAAAACAGCTGGCTTGCATTTTGTTCCCCTCTATACACGTATATGGAGGGATAGCCTTCTTGTTAGCTTCCTTGGTAAGCTTTACAAGATTGGCTCCTCTATAAGAGGAGCCCTTCCCTCTTGACTTTAGGGTTAGAAAAACTTTGGTGAGAGAAGTTGTGAGAGAAGCTCTGGATTAGGTTTAGGGTTTTATATCTATCCTATATATATATCTCTCATTTTCTTGCATTTGTGTGTGTTTAGGCTTACTATTGCACACAAACACATAGTGTTACACCTTCTCTTAGTTTGTGAAGGGACAAAGGTTTGTTCTTGAAGCTTTGGAGCTATTTTGAGCTAAAGGAAGGGGCTGGTCCATCATTTGTGAAGAGGTTCTTCAAGGGTAATAATCTTACCCCTTTTTACCCCATTCTTGCATTCTATTTTTGCCTATCTTAGAACTGTTTTTGTGCTTAGTGTATAACATAAAAAAGTTCTATTTTTGGGCCCTCTAAATAGTTTGTTTAGAGTGTTTTGTGGTTTGGAGGTGTTTGACCCCTCTTAAGCCTTGAGGGGCCTCAATTTTGTGCTATTTTGAGTGAGCTTCGGGACTTTGGTGTTTGGGCCTCCTCACCACTGAAATCTTGAGGGATTTCAGTGATAAGGATGGTGCCTTGAAGTCCCAACAAGGAGAGGGCCACCCCCTCTCCTTATTGTCCTTGAAAAGGACCATTTTTAGCCTTTTGAGGGAGCATCATGTTTGAGGGTTTGTTGACCATGCCTTGGCTGTTATTTATGCTTATTTTTCCATGAAATAACATGGTTTTAAATTGGTTTTGGTACACCATGCATGCTTAGCATACCTACCTTGTAATGCCATGTTTAGGCCTTAACAGGCCTTAGGTTGTAAACCATTGTTCTAGCATGTTTTAGGTCTAGCTTTGTGAAGCTTTTGTGCTTATTTTGCTATGTTTGAGGTCTGTCCTTAGTCATTTTGGTCGGCCATGACATGCATTATATACCCCCTTTGCATTTTTGGTTTGTTGGCCTTAAGTGTGTGAGTGTGTAGCATGCATTACTTGCTTTATTTCAGTGGTTTGGCACCATCTATAGCATCATTTCAGTCCCCTTAGCATGCTTGTATGCTTGCCTTGGATGCCTCTTTGATGCCTTATGAGCTTGTGTGGTATGCTTCTTGAAAGTGCATTTATGTATGCTTTTGAATTCAAGCCATCTAGATGCCATCTAGGCGGTCTTTTGGGCTTTGTTTTATGTGCCAAAACTCTGTTTTTGGTCATTTAAGTCTTGCCATGCGTGGTCATATCAAGTGTAGTTCAATACTTCATTGGCTTGCCTTGAATGCTTGGGTCATTTGTCGCATGCTTAGCCTATCTTGTTTGCTTGGTTTGACACCATGTTTTTGCATGATTTTCAGAGCTTAATGCATGCCATATGTCCATGATTGTTCCCTTTTAAGTGTGCTTAAAAGATGTCCTTTGATGCTTAAGTGTTTAGGCCTTAACACGCGCATGTGTGTATGTGTGTTTGGTCCTATCTTCTTAAGCTTTGGCCACTGTTTTGGACCTAACTTAGAGCTGTCCAAGTAGTGTAAGCCCACCCCTTGCATGCCATTCAAGTGCTATTACATTATCTCATGTTTGCATGCTTTGGTTGCATGTGTTGCATGCTTGAAATCATTTGCATTTGGCATGCATTCCCTTGATCAAATTACTAGCATGTTGCATGATTAGATTACATCTTGCATGCTCTAAGTAGTTTGCATAATTGTGGCATGCTTGTTTGCCCTGTTGCTTAGGTTATGTACCTAATGTGCATTGCATGTTTGCATGCTCCCTTTTATACCATGTTGTATGTTAGTTAACATGTTTAGGTTGCATTGAACATGCATGCCTTGTCCCTTGATTTAGTGATAGGGATTGGGCCCTTATGTGCGTGCGTGCATTACATTTGAAATCAAAATGCACGACTTGGCTTCTTGGGCCATCACGCATTGAAATGCGCGATTGGTGGTCCAAGAACTAAGGACCATGTCCCTTTGAGTCATACACATGATAAGGGGCTTGGTTAGTGCATACATGGCTTGAATCACATTGCCATGCAAGGCTCTGTCCTCTACTACTGTCAAACAGGTTCTGCAGGAATTTCTTGCCGATCGACTGCACAGAGTGTCGGCCGGCAATCAATTGGTGGCTGATGGACTCATCAACAGCCGATGACCATATCCCACTACCGGTGGCAATTCTACTCAACCGGTGGTATCCCCCAATGTCCAGGGAAGCAATTCAGAGACTTTGGCAGTCTTCAGAGGGGCAGAGCAGGGAAAACAGAGGCAGTCTATGCATGGCAGTGTGCTTCCAAGCAGGACCCGAGCATGCATTGCATTCGGCTCTCTTCCCGAGACTATTTATTGTTTTTCCTAGCTTAGTTAGTTTGTTAACTAATTAGGTAATTTGTAATAATTAATTAGCCTGTAGTTAGTTAATTTGTATTATTCTTTTGGCCCCCCCGGGGCGAGGGCGAATCTGTAATAAGTGTGGGTGCGTATGTATGCATGTCTTCCAACCCCCACTTCTTTCTTCCCTTTTATTTACCCACTTATGATGGTAGATTAGGGCATATTTAAATTAGCATACCTTATGCAATGCATGCGTGCATTCATTCATTTGTTTTACATGCACCAGGGCTCGGTACATCATGCAAACCGCATTGTACTTCAATTCCGAAGTTGAATACGTGTTATTTGTAGCATCTCACATGCCATTGTAGGATAGCCGAGCCTACCCTAATTACATCCTGTGTGTGTTGCATTAGCCAATTTGACATGAACTAGGACCATGTATGTTTGCTAACTAGTTTATTGTTTTGGCGCAGAATACGATATAAGCATTTTCTTGCTTTAGCATATCGCATGCGTGTGAATGTTATCATGACAGCATGCTTACCATGTGGCTAGATGCTTATGTGATAAACTGTTTGATTGCCTGTGGGTGAAGGTTGGATTGTCTGAGTTGGGAAAACTCGTTGAAATCCGTATTTTAGCCTACTTACGAGTAGCAAATTCTAAAGTGTTTTTCAAGACAAACGGATATGCAATGTTTATTTCCAAATTAGGCAACCTAGTCTATACTTGTTTGCTGTGCGCATAACGTAGTAATTCTAGGCTAATAACTGGAATAAGAACACATAATGTTTTCAAAAACGGATACCACGGTTAGTAGAGGCCGGTCTTCGGACTGGGCGAGAGGGGGTGCTCATAGCTGACCTTCCCCAATCGTACCCAAGCTCTTGAGCCGACGCAACTTTGGTGATGATGGACACGTGGCCTTTGGCACCGAGTCAGGGTTTCCTAAATTTCCCCAATAAAATATTTAGGTGGCGACTCTGTATCTGGCAAAGCAGTCCATGTTTGGCACTTCTTTCAAAATCTATTTTCTCAAAACGATTTGCCGGATTTGGACTCTTTGGTTCAGATTTAGAACCGTGACAACAAAATCGAGTCCAAACTGTAACCCGTGAGTTCCCTCGCGGGCTTGTTACAATAGGCCGTGGTATTATATCCCTCGAGCAAGGGTGTAGGCCAGTGGTATTATATCCCTCGGGCAAGGGTCGTACTAAGGATGCCACAATTACTATATGTAGACTTTTTAATCATAAATAAGTGGAAAGTGGAAAAAAGTACACCAATGGTAGAGCATTAAAACATAGTATTGCTTTGTTGTAAGGAATTGCCGATTTATTTAAGTTGCATTTTTGTTGCTTTTTGCTTTTTGTCGCATTGTTATCCAATGTATAGTTGCCTCATTCCTTTTGAATGAACTTTTTTATTCGAAAAGAATTCATAATGATGTTGGCGGTTATATAATCGGGAAATCACCAAATATTTTTTAGTTGTGGAAGTTGGTATCAATTGAACTCCATGTTTGGCATTAAAAATAGTGTATGAGATGCGATGGATATTTTCTAACTGTTGAATTTGCAAAATTAGATCGTATAGATGTGTTCAGCAAGCTCCAAATAGTTGGAAACGACTGTTGGGTCGTTGGAATTGGACTCCGAATGGTGTAATTGTAGCAAAAATGAATCTAATGGCTCGAATCGATTGAGAATTGTGAGTGGTTGAAATCTGCAAATTTGGGGTATGGAATTTGCAAAATCAGACCGTACAGATGTGTCCGAAATGCCCCAAATAACTGGAAACGACTATTGGATTGTTGTGATTGGGCCGCCGACAGTGCAAATTGCATGTTGCGGAGTCGAAAGCAAAAGAAATCCAAGTGGGTCTTGCCCCAGTGGGCGGTATACAGCCAAGTGATGAATGAAGGATCGGTGAATATGCATGATTGTGTCCTAGCTTCATGAGCCTTCTGTTAAAAATGCATGCTGATCAGACACAATCTGACCATTGATCTATCATGTAACGTTCTTGATTTGCCGGTTTATTGATCCTAATCTGAGACTATTGGAATTTGCAAAATTGAACCTCAAAAATGGATTCTACATGGCGAAAAACTATAAGGTAAGCATCCTCGAAGTTATTTGACCATCCGATTAACCGGAATGCTGTAAGATGCAACGAAGAACTTTATGCAGAGAAGCACATGATAAATCCTTATTTCATCATCTTCATGCTACATGTCGTGAAAGGCAGAATGGTCCAATTTCGAACTCGTGACTTTGAGGGCCTGTATCTCCTTCGTTTTAAGTCCAATTTTGATGCGGTCTGTCATGTTGGACTCGTCTCAATGAGTGTTTCACACTAGTATAGTCAAAACTAGCTTTTGACAACTTTGGAAATTTTATTTTTCTACAAATTTGATCCGTTTCGAAACTACCAGTGAACTTTGGTGATCTCTTGGCTCCTCAAGTTGGTGGGTTTGGACTCCTTGAGTTGACGCGAATCCTCTGGTATATTCAGATATTGATTTCGATAAGCCGAGATGCTAGTTCCATGTCGAGAGAGAAATGCCAACCAATATTGCTACCGAGGATTAAATCATGAGATTCGTGCCAAAGAGGTAGGTGAATTGATAGTGTTTGTTCCGAGTGCCCAATGTTGTGGAACATGTTGCCAAGATGTGACTCAAAAAGAACGACAAAATTTGTTCTCAGCATCATGGTTGAGCGGTCAAATTTGTTTTCGGCATTATGCGACTAAATTTTGACAATCGGAGGTCTTCTCAAAATTGTAGTTATGGGTAAGACATGGTTTGAGTACCGAATTGACAAATAGGGGTTGAGGTTGTCGTTAAACGGCCGGTTAATGCGGAATGGTTGTTAAGTAGTGCAAGGGTTCATTCGTAGACATGCCAAGTAGCTTTTTGCAAGTTGCGCTGCCACTACTGGGTTGTTTAGATGCCAAGTAACAATGTGCAGCTTGGGTGAGCTGTAGTGATGCCGAGAAGGGTTGAATAGCTGCCGAATAGCCTTATTGAGTTACCAAACATCTCCATTGTCAGTTTGTCGAAAACCTTTGTTGAAGAACTTGTGATTCTAGTTTTAACCCAACTGATTGGAAAGCTAAGGAACTTAAGTTGTGTGCCGAGTAAGTGGTGCCAAAACACTTGGATCCCTCTCATTTATAATGTGATGACTTAGATGAGAGCTTGGTCGGCATCACTTAGAGCTGCAATTGTAGCCACCATGATTATGTATACTTGAACCAATGAGCGTGGTAATGGAATTGTGGTGCCGAGCATCCAGAAATGGTTGAACAGTTGCGCGAATTTAACAAGGTGGTGGACGAATAACTTATGTGTGGCCAAGTAATGTGATGTAGGAAATGAGAATTTTCGAATAATGTTGTCAACTAAGTTAGCGATTTGATAAAGTTGCCGAATAATGTTACTACTGTCAAAAACAATTTATATATATATAATCCCTAATAGTGTTCTCTACAAACTGATATATATATAATTCCTAATAATGTTCTCTTCAAAAAGGTAAGGGTTATAAGGCACCAATGTTCTCGGCAAACTCCTAACACCATATATATATAATTCATTTAAATAGCCGAATTAATTGTACCCACTGGAGTGCTCTATGAAAAGGTAGGTAATAAAAGTTAGTTCCCAATTTTTAGAGAGAGAAAGTAAAGACCCAAGTTTGGAGTCCATAGAAACTGATAGTATAGATATATGTATGTATATTCCAAGAAGAGATAAAATTTCATCAATAAGCTTGAACAGTGTGAAGTGCACTTGCATAAGTTGGTAAAGTGCCGACTAATAGCTTTAACAGCTTCATGATGAAAATTTCATCATTGTGCTTTAATATGACAAAAAGATGCTCTTTTCAAGAAAAGTGAAGCCCATTTGTAGAGAGAGAAAATGGAGATGCAAAAGATTCACAGTGAACAAAAGGCTTTATTTTATAAGCATAAACATATGTATATCCAATCCAAGAACCAATCTTAAATAATTTTCAGAGAGCAAATAAATCAAAAGTGTTGTTAAATTTGTACTTACAAGAACATGTTTGTTGCATTCTTCATTGATCTCGTTCAGTCGTTCCCACAGACGGCGCTAATTGTGAGATCCAAAGTAATCCCTCACATGGACTGTTGTTGAGATTCAACGAAGATAATCCCATGAACCTGCAATAGATAAGTATGGTTGATGCCACCCAATCGGGGTCACCGGCCGAGGACACTCCGATGATGAAGTTAGAATCCATGAATGAAGAGTATAGATCAAAAATAGTCAAGAGTGTTGTGTGTAGAGTGCAAGGGAAAAAGACATACCTTTTGTGTATAGGGTCTCACACTTTTATAAGGGATAAAAGATATTTTTTTGGGTTGGGCCCATTATAGGCCTTGTTTAGGTTAGCCCCAATAAGCTGGTATATATATTTTTCTGGCTCCCACAACAACAATATAAGAAAAGAATGGACATAGACAACCACAATAAGCACCAAATTCCAAATCAAAGAGTATAAAGAATGGAGTCTTTACCTGGGCTAATATAGTCGGCACCGCCACTTGAACTTGCTGAGGGAAAGAGTTACCGCAACAACTGTAACCGCTACAACTAATTTGCTGAGGCAACACTTTTAGCGCTCAAGTTGTCGAGACTCTTTACCTCGGCGTTGCCATTTCTAGTATTATCAGCGTCGCTATTTGCATTTGTCGAAGGAAATAGTTGTCGTAATAAATACAACCGCCGTAACTACCTACCAAAGAAAGATTCTACATGGATGATAGCATCTTTTAAGAGAGGCTTCCACTTCACAAGTAGAAGCTAATGCTTGGCATTGATAGTGAGCCCCAAAAAATTATTGGATTGGTACTGATAGCAGGTCTCGAAGCTCAAGAGCTTGGCACTGATAGCAGAAGCTGATGCTTATTGGTTAGAGCAAATAGTAGGCCAAAAATACTAGTATACTACGGTGACCTTTGAAGATGGGAGTAGGCCAGCCTGAAAGCAAGGGACTCCTTATACCAAGGAAGCCCCCTTACGCTTGTTATAAGACACAACTCTTGTTGTAGCTCGCACCTTGGAAAGTTGGGGAGTTTGTGGTTAGGTGGTTAAGGGTGGAGGAGTCGTTGAGGTAAATATAAACATGGTTGATAACATGCTATGAAAATCCAGAGAATGCATATCTTGGGCAAACTAAACTAAGAAGGCAAGTGTAACGACAAGTACAACTGCTGCAAGTGCACTTGCTGAGGTGTAAAATTGAAGTTGTCAAGGTATGTACCAAACAGATATAGTGGCACATGTTGAGGCACCTATGCCAAACAGATAGTACATTGTACATGTAGAGGGACACAACAGAATATTACATGTGATCCTCAGGGACACATGTCCTCTCCTTATTTGGCCACTTGGTATTCTTTGGTACCAAGGAACACTACTAAAAAAGCACTTTTGCGATCGCTATAAACCGTCACAAAAATTTTTTTAAAAAAAAAGAGTCGCAAAAAACCTTTTGCGACGACCCATGTGACGGAAAATGGGGGTTGCGAACGTGGAGGCGGCAAATACTTTTTGTGATAGCAAAGCAACGGCCGCAAATTATTCATGACCACCTAAACTACTTATGGCGACTGCTATTTTGCTATCACAAAAAACAAAGGAAAACACTAACATGATTTTTGGTGACCATCTTGTTATCATTGCAAAAAGAAAAAGTGTAACGTGCACTCTAGGAATAGCAATGACAAGAATTCATATAGTATAGCGTTGTAGTTTAATCAGGCATTCCATTTGAGTTTCAAAATTAGAGCCATATGTGAAAGTTATTACAACTAAAAACTTGGAAAAAGTTCTTTTATGAAAAAAATACAATCCAAATAGAATGCCAGTAAAGTCAAAATCTACAATGCTGGTATTCACCACTGTACAAGGTACCGGTTGAGTTCCAATTTGTCACGATGGAGATATATGTTCCTCAAATCCAAGCTTGCACCTGATCAATACACATTATGAGGGGGACACTACAACAAAAAAGGGTTTTTACGGTGTGTACGACGTGCAGCGCGTCATATTATGACCAGTCATGGAAAGTTATTCACTTTCAATGACATGCTTTGTACGTCGTTAAAAACTATTTAACGGCAGATTTTGTGCGTCGTTACTTTTCCTATGACATGCTATAGTACACCGTTAAAAACTATTTAACGGCAAATTTTGTACGTTATTGTTATTTTTTCTACAGCTACTTTTGCACATCGTTAATTGGTGAGACAAATAACGACACTGATTGCGTATCGTAAAATATGTAATACAACGACTTATTATGCCTGCCGTAGAATATGCAGTTTTTTATTTTTATTTTTAAATTTAGCAATTTTGTACAATCTAACAAATTTTGTACAATCTAACAAATATTACAAACAAGGATCACAAAACATCAATCAACCACCAAAATATTGTTTGAAACATCAAAAAGAAACTATATCCATAAATTATAAACATTCAACAATTGTCTATACATTCCAAACATTCAAAAACTATATCCTTAAGTCATAAACTATACAAAAAGTTTAAACAATCCAAAACTATGCATATCTAACTTTCTAAACATATCGACAACTATTAAGAGATTATCTAAAACTATCGACAACAGGGAAATCAATTTCTATTGATAACCAAAAACATGAAATAAATGTCATAATAGAGTGGAAACTGATATACAATTCTAAAGATAGTAATTATATAGAACAACTTAAACATGAAAGAGAATAGTCATCAAACCAAGCAAGTGGTACAGAATGGTCAGACTGAATTGATAGAGTAAGTTCAAAAATATAGTCTACCAATAGCAGAATGAACCATGTCAGCACCAATACTCTGTGGAATGTATCCTGAGAAATTCAAGCAACAAGACT
This sequence comes from Camellia lanceoleosa, assembly GCA_025200525.1. NCBI lineage: Eukaryota > Viridiplantae > Streptophyta > Magnoliopsida > Ericales > Theaceae > Camellia > Camellia lanceoleosa. The sequence goes on from CM045769.1 coordinate 93,272,471, forward strand.
AGCCACCATATAGGTTTCAGTTGGGACACAATGTCACAATGCACAATTTACTCTTACAGTTGCATTAGCAAACCTTTTATGTTGTGATATTTTCCTCAATATGTAATTCCATAATTCTCTGTTTATAATTACACTAGTTGGAAAATTTGACTTATTCCTGATTCTTGTTCAAGAATGTTCTCATTAAAGTCAACTTTTGATGATATAACCAAACATATATATTGGGACATATATGTAATTTTAAAGCTTGTTTGGACAGAGCCCAATGCCAAATGAATATTATCTTCAAATGTTATTGGTACTTTAATTTCATTACTCTAGTATAACTTTCTTTGACAAGGCCTAGAATAATTGGAAATGCCACGAGCTTCATATTAGAATAAATTTCTTTAACCTACATATGAGACTTCAAGCATGTGTCCTCATGGGTGTGATGGCTACTATTTAACCCACTTCTACCAAATTTCTAACATCAAAAAGTCACTACCATTAGGAGTATGGTTTAGTTTCTCTTTGGCTTCTGCAACAATTTTTATTTATGTACGTAGAAACCCGATTAACAAACAATATCCAAAAGACCTTTTAAGTTATGATATTTTTCTTGTAGATTTGAACACTTATCCTTATATAACTCTTCCCCTCCCCCCCTCCCCCCCCAATTTAACCTAAAGCCAACTTAACAATTAGCTTTAAAAAAAATGAGAATTTCTATACACCTCCAAATCTTAGCTTTTGGTTTTACCGTCGATTATGCTTCTCTAAACAAACAAACAAACAAAAGGCTTGTCGAGTTGAGTTGAATAGAAAAAAAAAACTATAAGTGGCACAAATTGAAAACAATCAGAATCTAATTGTTAGTCTTGAATGAAATGTTTCAATTAACCAGAGGATAAATCACAAATCTACAAACCTAACAATTTTGCATGTAATTAGTCAAATTTGGTCTAGCTTTTGGTAAGATATCCAAATCATTTGAAAGAATACTGTAGAGTAATACCAAAGACATATGAATAGTTTAAATTTAGAAAGAAAAAAAAAAACCATAGTAGTTGTTACTTGGAGGTTATTAGGAACAAATCTTGCATCAACAGCCGCACGAGTGGCCCCAACTGTGAAAAAGATAGGAATTAGTCAAAATTATATAATACTATAACTACAATACAAAAAACAAAATGTAATAGTGACACAAAAGAAGGAAGGTTAAGAAATTAAAACCATGCTAGAGCATCCTGAATGAAAATTATCGTGAGTCACGATAGTATTTACAGTTTCAAAAAAAATAAAAATAAATTGGAAAGTATATTAACAATTGGGGATAACTTTCCTAGAATACAAAAAATTATCAATGAAAAAAAAGAGAGAGAAAATTAAGAAATCTGGGGACATAATATTATAGAGAAAAACTTGCAGCACCAAGTTTCTCAGCAAGCTTCTCTATCATTTTAAAATTCTCAACGCTTTTCAATGCTTGCCCCCCAGTGATCACTACACGTGCATTTCCAAGATTTGGGCGCTCTGAATTCTAAGAACTAAGCTTTATATATCTAGATTTACCAATTGCATCTGCAAATAGAATAAAAAAGTTTAATGTTATCACATGCAGTAGCTTTTAATAGGCTATGACTAACCAAATCATTCCAATCAGCAAATATCCAAAATAATGTTAATCCTATAGGGACCTAAATATTCAGGAAGGACCATATAATTATATGCAAGAACAACAACCCTAAAAACAAAAATTGTGGAACTAAGAAGTCCCAGAAAATCACAGGACCTTAAAGGCGAACTTATATTTGTAAACAAAAAAAAAAAAAAAAAGGTAAAATATCATTGCATCCCCTCAAAACAAAATTGGAGTCTCATCCTTAGATTCAGCTGTCACTTTGGGAATATCATTATGTAAGTTTTAAACCAAAATTATAAATATTTAATTAATTGATGAGAGTTCATGAATTTTAAGTTTTGAAGCCATGCATGCATTCAAACAATAATTCTGTGCTATAATACAAATTCATACGATTTTGAGATCTACAACAAAGTTTCAAGTGAAAGAATTAACATAACAATCACCAGGAGAAAAAAAAAACCTTAACTAGAAGAAGAAAAATGAAGAATGATGAAGTTTGGGAATATTAAGTTTATGGTACCCTTTTCTTCTTGTCCCAAAACAATGATCAATTTCAATTGGTATATAAAGCGAAGATAGCAATAGAATATTGTATTTAAGAAGCTTAATCATAAGGGGACAAATAGGCAAACGACCCTGAAGTATGAACATTATACAAGAAAATGAATGTCTAGTACTTCTTTTGATAGTCTCTCGATCTCAGACGTATAAAAATCAGTTGCATCTGTGCTCTTCCCCCACTTCCTAAACACCCCCCCCAGCATATATTAACCATCTTTCCAAATGAAATAAAATTTTGACTATTAAACAAAAGGAATAAAAATACAGTAATCACATATACATATTAACTTGATGAGACAAAGAGTAAAGTTACTGTAAACTGATTTGGGCGTCCATGTTCTGAAGCAAGGAAATGCAACCTCATGGAAGCAATTATCTAGTATTCCTTTTTCAATATATAACATGTCCAGAAGGTAAAGGCATAAGCCATCACCAAATGGGTCCAAAATCTGCAATCCAAAACATAAGTAGAAATTTATTGCACTGAAATTTGAGATCTTATAAGTAACAACTCTTTGAACCTAAGTTCCCTTCTATGTTAATGAGGAGAAATCAAGAATAATCTAACCCCTAGCTCCAACAGTTGAGTGGTACACTCTACATCCAAAGGGCAACTTCTAAGAAAGTCCTAATGAGGTTCTTCAAATTGTTTAATATGCGCGATAGCCTCCAATCTTTTGAGAGTTAACTGCATGCCTTACCTTTAGATAGTTTTGACAATTTTGTGTGAAAAAATGTGTTTCTAAATCAACATTGCTACCATAAAAAAAAGATGCAAATTGACAGAAGGGAAGGGATATAACTTAATCATGAAACTTCATGAAAGCTTAAAAAAATTTTGTGAAGAAAATTTAAACTTCATGAAAACTTACTTTGTGAAGAAAACTTCATGAAACTGTAAATTTATTAAATTAAATTAAAATAAAATATGTGAAGAAAACTTACTTTGTGAAGAAAACTTACTTTGTGAAGAAAAATTAAAACTTACTTTGTGAAGAAAACTTACTTTGTGAAGAAAAATTATTTATTAAATTAAAATATGTGAAGAAGCTGTAAATTTACTTTCCCCCCCCCTTCTCTCTCTCTCTCTCTCTCTCTCTCTCTCTCTCTCTCAATATTGTCTTGTTTCCACTAACAACAAACCAACTAAAAACCATTAAATTTTTTTCCATAAACTAAATAGAAGAGGCAATTCCCACAGAAAGCACTCAAGAACAAATACAAAGATCAAAGTTCTATGGAGAGGATTCAGCATATTTATACCAAACCAAACCAAACCAATTCAGCATATTTATGGCAAAAGAAAAAAGTAACTTAAAATATATAGCAAATTTAGCATAGAGTCTTGCTTACCTATGTGATCCAGCTGGAATGTTTGAGATAGAAAGCTTATCTATGTTGCTGTAAGTTAAAATTAAAATGCTCTAAAGTTCCATTGGTATAATTAACTAGCACCATGACTGTGAAAGCAAGGAATGCAATAGGAACAAAAATTTTAAGTCTACATTGGGAAAAAAGGAAACATGATTAGTCCAGGAAAGCAGAAAGAAACTAGCATTCTCAAACTGATGATGAACATAAGATTAGACTATTTATTTATTATAAAGCTAAACAGTACCTGATGCAAGAAATATATATATATACATTTTTGGGATTAAAAAAATACCTGATGCAAGAAACTTTAAAAAAGGAAATGATCATGCAAAAATATAAGATGCACTAATCTACTCTACACTGACATTATCATGCCAAAATCACAATATGTTTCTCACTTTAGATCAACTTTCAAGATTTTGATGAATTTCCTAACAATCTAAAAGTTGATATATTTCGACTTGTTTATAACATTTATATCTAAAAGTTTATAACATACATTTATATTTGTGAAAATCCTGAATGTTAAGTAACTCAAAAATTCCAATGTAATTGCAATGAATGTAAGTCAATAAAAATTATAGGAACTAAAGGAAGACATTGGCCATATAAATGACAAAAGAATGCAGCATATATAATACAAAATCATTCAAATCAACCTATGTTGTTCCAATCACATATTCTACTCGTTCTATAGTCAAATTTTTATAGTACTTATTTGAATTCAAATTTTTTAATTCTGAACAAATTAATAATAATAATAATAAATTCAAGAAAGTATATAATATTTTTTTTATATACTAATGGAGTTCCTATAGAATTCTCTAGTTTTAGATTCCATAAATTAATTTTTTTTTTATACAATCACAACTACAGGACCCTAATTTTCGTAATAGAACCCAATTTCTTTAGATTCAACAAATTTATAAAATAATAATAATTATTATTATGTTCAACCAAAGAACCTAATTTCACATTCAGGTTTTAATTTTTCCAATTCAGATTCAGATATTTTCCCCAACTCACATTCAAGAAATTTAAAAACAAAATAATAATAATAATAATAATTTCACAACCTAAAACACAATTCTAGTTTTTTATTTGCTCAATCAAAACCCTAATTTTTCAATGTGTGTGTGTGTGCGTGTGTGTGTGTGTGTGTGTGTGTGTGTGTGTGAGAGAGAGAGAGAGAGAGAGAGAGAGAGAGAGAGAGAGCATATATAATGTAGTTCCTCATCCTCCCCTGAGTGGTTATACAAATCTCATTCTTAATCGGCATCTCTAGCCTCAGTTTCTTTACCCTCTGATACCGATCCATCTAAACACAAAAAACCAAATCAAAAACATAATTTTTTCTCCAAAAAATCAAAAACCAAACAAGAAAACAGCAAATGGGTATACAAAAATTAGATATGAAGAAGGGAATAGGAAGATGGGTAATCGTGGTGAGTGTTAAGCGAGTTCAAAACGGGTAAAAGGTAATGGAAGTCTCCGAAAACCAGCTCTCGCCTTTTGCTAGTCTCCATGGCAGCTCTGGATCGATGAATTTGGTGAGAGAAGAGCCATGGCCGTTGTGGGTTATAGAGAGAGAAATTGGAGGAGAGAGTGTGAGAGAGTGAAATTGGTGAGAATATGATTTAGTGTTTGAAATGGAAGAGTGTGGTCGAGTAGTAGTAACTTCTGCAGATCACTGAGTTTTTAGCATTCGTGTAGAGAGAAAGAGAGAGAATGAGAGAGAGAGCTAGGCCCAATTCGAAAAGTATTTCATTTTACCATTTGGCGCAAGAGTATTTAATTTTGGCGCCTATTTTTATTTTGGTCATATTATTCACGACAGATATTACGTGTCATGGAAAGTGTACTTTTTAATGGCTGACTTTTTGTGTGCTATAAAAAGTGTAATATTTTTAACGGCTGACTTTTTATGCACCGTGAAATGTTTAATATTTTTAACGGCTGGTGTACGTGTGTTGTGTATAGTTAATGTATTAACGGCAAGTCATACGCACGTCGTAGAAAGTTTTATTATTTACGGCTAACATTGCAAGCCATAAAAAAAAATCTTCATTATTAGCATTAATGGCCTACGCAATGTACACGTCGTGGTTGGGAAATTATTTACGACATGAAAAAAAAGTAAGTCATAAATGTGAGAAATCACAGCTTGCATTTAATGTATGTCGTTAATGTGGAGACGTAAAAACTCAATTTTGTTGTAGTAGGAATAGATCAAAACATAGAGTACCCAATTTCTAGATCTTTCTTTAGATATAAAGCCTCAAGTAGAGCAGAGAAAAGGTAGAGATTGCAAAGAAATAATGAAAACTTAATAAACATTGCAACGAAATTATGAAAATCAAAATAGACAGCCACAACACAACCCAGGTGCCATTTACAATTTCAAACACTAGATATGTTCCTATAAAATAACTACCAATTTTTATCCTGAATGTAGGATTCTTGCATATGTCATTCTGCAACAATAATATCAACATCAATATATTTTTTAATCACTAAATGCTGAGCATATTATAACAAACATCTTAAACTGCAAAATTGATAAAACTCAACCCAATACTCCCAAAACATACAAGCCTACATATACTTAAATCAACCCATAACAACAACATTAGCAACTGGAATGAGAAAACCAAACAAACAAGCAGAGCACGAAGACAGCATAATTAAAAATATATATATAAATTACAAAATTCAAATCCAATGGAAGTTGGCATGGTTTACCTTATCAGCTGAACCAGTAACAACCAAGTCACCCTCAGCTACAAATTTAACACTTGTAACCTACAAAAAGAGCAGAGGAAAAAGGAGAGACAAGTGTGTTTAGCCAAAAGATTTTTTTGAGTAGATAAAACTCAAACAATAAACAAAAGAAAAGAAAGCACTAGACCTTCTTTGAATGACCATTAAGTGTAGAAAAAATCTCTCCTAATGGCTGATCAAAGAGTGCAGCACTTGTATCAGCCGCACCCATTGCTATAATATCCTACACAACACCAAAGAAAATGCTTAATTCTAATACGATAGTATCCTATCCAGGAGCCTTGTACCTTTGAGAAAGTGGATTGACCACAAAAATTTAGTAATAAAGAGTAAATTGTAATAGGGGGTATTATTACTATCTTTCATAAATAGATAATTTACAGGAAATGACTTCAAATAAGATTTTTCTTTTGTTTATTTGTGGTATATGAAAGTTCGTTTCTCTGCAATGTTGTTCAAAGTAGTAAAATTTTGTTTAACAAAGCTGAATTCCAGACCCAAGTCATTAAAAAAAATATGACAGATCTCTTAATGATGACAACCCTAATTATATTTATAAGCAACAAACAATTTCACAATAAATCTGATTACATCCTTCATCATTATGGAAATTAAAAGCATTAGTATCATAGATGTTGGCAGTTTATTATTTGGCACAAAACTGACAAAGACATGAATAAGTAGGATGAAAGCACAGGCAGAAAATTAACATTTAAAGAATTGACCGCTACTGTATAAAACACATGAATTTTCTCCCCTGTAGGAACATGAAGTGTCTTTAGGCCAATTTCCCCATTTAATAGCATGTTGACAATACGGATGTTTGCAAAAGTTCCTCTTGCAAACTTATTAATGATTTTGACCTTGGAACATTGCTAATTCTATAGAAAATCTATACCTTTTCCTTAAAAAATAAGTTGACAATTCTATGTTATTTCGTCTAGGACTTGTCAAGTAAATAAACAAACTACCAAATTAGGCAGAGAAATATGAGGGAAACCATTCTCTCAAGCACTAAACTTGCAAAGGTGTTGTCACAAACAAGGATCTGAAGGAACCAGCATAATTTTCAAAAGGAAAGAATTAGGAAGCCTTATAGAAATTTCAGAAAGAGGATGTTCTTCCAAATTTGTCAAGCGAATGTTCTTCAAAACTTTTATCCTAGAAATAGCCAAGTCATATAGCTCAAGCATCAGCCATTATAATACAATATGTCATTCATAGCAATGGGTTTATTCCTTTCAATTATCCTAGCAAAATATTATTGTGTAAAAATACAAATAAAAAAATAGGAAAATAGAGAGTGCGAAGAGAGAATTCAAATACTACATGACCAACCATAAGTAGTAAACAGAGCAATCTTCATCATGCCTTGGTTCTGAGTCATGCTTAATTTTTCTTGTTCTTCAAATTTTTTCCATATTGTCCATCTCTCCCATACACTAGCCATGGGAATGAAACATCTCTTGCAGGAAGATTATCAAGCAATCAATTCATGAAGATGAAACATCTTTTGTAAGCATTTTATCAAATATATGAACATCAATCAATTTTACATATTTCACATACATATCAATCTACATACACTGGAAACTCCAAACTAACAATCAATGCATTCGAAGATGAAAATCTCTCATATTATGACACAAATTAAAAAAAAAAATTGAAAAAAAAAAAAACCATTTCCTTTAACACTTAAAGAAGCAAATTTAAAGGGGTAAGCACATGAGATGAAAATAAGGTTTATAAATTTCAAACTGACAAGAATGAGAGAGAATTAGAGAGTGAAACAAAATAATAATAATAATAACAATTGCAAAATTACCTCATAAAGGCTTACAGTTCTGATTTTCTTTTTGTTACCTCAGAAAAACTAATTTCCCATTCATCTTTTTTGAAATTTGCTGCAATTAACCATAACATCAACAATAACCAACACATTAATTGTATTTTAAATGAACACATTTATCAATAAACATTGCATTCAAACTAAAAAAGCTGACAAATTGTAATCAATTCCCAAAAAGCTAACAAAGACTTGTTTAATACAAATCTAAACAAGATCAAAACTAGAACAAACATGTAAACAAATAAATTAGAACTTACCTCCAATGAGAAAGTTAGGGTTCTTTTCTTTCAAGAGTTGATTTTTTCGCTGTCGTCGATCAACAATTAGATCATTCAAGAACCTGAAAACAAAATAAGGATGATTATTCAATCAATACATAGAGAAACATATATAAATTCATATATATACTTGTATAGAGACCTTTCTAGGAGAAGAAAATTTATTCAAAAAAGTACGAATAATGTGTACGCAAAGAATGAGATTGTGCGAGAAAGACAGAGATCGAGAAAGACACTGAGACATTGAGAGGGAGAGAGAGAGAAATAGAGACAGAGATCAAGAGAGAGAAGATTGAGATATATATAGAGAGGGAGAGAGAGAGAGAGAGAGAGAGAGAGAGATTCATACCGGTGTTCTTTAGACGACGATGAGTTAGCAAGAGAATTAGAGCGATGTCAAGAGTTTGAGCGAAAGGATCAAATAAATAGGCAAAACTAAGGGAAATGATCAAATAAATAAAAGAAAATAGAATAAATAAATTGGGATTTATATTTCTACGGGTGAATGAGGCTTTATGCCACTCATAAATTGGGTTGCGTCTCATATTATGTTGTGGCCATATATATTTTGCCATAGTTAAATAGGCCATCACAAAAGATTAGAGGCAAAAAATCAACTTTCTAATAGTGAAAAAGCCTATAAATTGGACCCATTTTTTAAGGCCAAAGGGAGAACCTAGGATTTAAGGGATATGTTACCCATTTGTGCAATGCCATTTCTTTCTTCTTGAACCACTTGTTACACCCTCAGCCAACTACTCATTTGCCAACCTTTCCAGATTTGTTGACTCATTAACGTCATTTTGCCTCTCCGACTACTCTCATAATCACTGTTCATCTTGAACGCCCTACATTTCTGGCGACTCCACTAGAGAGGCAACTTTGTTGATGGTCAATAGTTGCAGTGGTTTTCACATTACACCAAAAAAAATGACGAAAGATAAGGTTTAACAACAAGCACGATAGCAAGGGTCTTCTAATGGCGGAGTAGCACACATTGAGGACCATGACCACAATGTTGTAATCCAAGCAATGCAATCCCTTTAGGATACGTAGAAGAAGATCCTAATAGATTTTTAAGCCTTTACCAACGTCGTCATGACCATGGGGTCTAGATCAGCTCTGGCACAAGTCCCTCTGCCTGTAGTAGCTCCAAACCCAATGCCGAACTCATTCCTTGAGAACCAGGCTCCGATCTAAGTACCTAACTCACCAGAGATACCTTAGGCGAACAGCACGACCACTAATTCAACTACTTAGGAGACCAACTCATTTTGTTACATTAACCAATGTTGAAGCTATGCTTGAGCAAGAGTGTAGCAAGAAGCAATTACCATCATTCCTAGATCAAGATGTTAAGTCCCCATACCCTTATGAGATACTGACCATGCCCTATCCAGCTGGATAAAATGTACCCAGGTTTGTGAAGTTTGATAGGAAACAAGGTAACGCAAGAAAGCATGTAGTGTGATTCATTGAAACACTTGACATTCATTGTAATGACCACTCTCTATGCCTTCGCGAGTTTTCCAAATCACTCACCAAAAAGGCCTATAGCTGGTATGTGAACTTTGTGTCCAACTGGATCAAGAGTTAGGAGGCGATAGTGAACAAGTTTCACACAAAGTTCTTCCAAGTCCAAGAGAAGGTCACAGCCCTCACACTTGGGCGAGACACCTAGAAAGAAGGTGAGGACATACTTGACTATGTCAAATGATTCCAGAACAAAGCCATTGATTGCCACGAGCTAGTAAATGAGGCTCACCTAGTCATCATATGTATTGAAGGTATTATACGAGACTACAAGCTCTTCCTAGTAAACAGCAGTCTACCTACCTTTTCTGTCTTGATTGAAGTGGCTCGAAACCTTAGCACCATAGGTCCTTTGCCCAGGTCTCTTGAAAATCATCGGTATTTCTGCAGTAGTAGAGTTACTACGATAACCTCCCTGGAAGGGAGTCGCTCGCAAGGAGAGGCATCATCCTCTCGAAAGAAGAAGAGTTATAAGGATAGAAATCCTTATCCTTGCAGTTTTAAGAACCTCAAAGCCTTGGTCAAAGACTGGGTAGCCGATGGTAAACTCATTTTACTACCAACTGATACTTCCCCGAGCAATAGGGATAAGGAGAACCTAGACTATTGTATTTATCACTGAGCCACCAAGCACCCTACTAAGGACTGTTGGACCCTAAAAAGTATTTTCAAGAAGAAAGTTGTTGCGAACGAATTGAAGTTCAAAGACGCGGGCAACCGTGATGTAAGGAAAGACCCTTATCCTAACCATAAAGAGAAAGGAAAGAATGTAAATATGATCTGGTATCTTGGGTCTATGCACGATCAAGTGCACATGGCGTTCTACTATGATGAGTTGGACAAAATAGTAGTGGGCCAATTCCTAAGTCAATTGCGGAGGGAATACCCGTAGAGGATACACATGCCCATGATTTACAAAACTCTATCAAGTTTTGCACCTTCTTCGACCAATTGGGATAAGCCAAGTTGCTAGATTAGAGGCAACAAAGGCCCTCATCAACATTTCTAAAGTGCATCAAGCCGAAGTTGCTGAAGCCAAAAAGTATGTGCCTCAATAGATTCAAGAAGACTACGGGTCCGTTACATTCTCAATGGCAAACCGAGCATACCCATTCCCTCATAACTGCCCCCTATTTGTCACAGCTTGCATAAATGATGTGAGGTTTTAGCATGCTTTCCTTGATGGAGGGGCATTGATAAACATCATAACTACCGACCCTTTGCGAAGGTCGATATTCTAGAGTTCAAGATGGTTTGCCAACCCATTACTGTGACATGTTTTGGTGGTAAGAAAAAAATTACTGAGGGCCATGTTATAGTGGACTGGATAGTAGGCGAGATTCACTCTACAACTAAGTTCTATGTGATTGAGGCATATATGAATTACCATATGATACTTGGTAAAGCTTGGATGCACCGATACGGGGCTATCTCATCAAGTTACCACCAATGTGTAAAGAAAAAACTGGGCAAAAGAACAGTAACTATAAATGTGTCTGAAAAGCCATTTGGGACATATGAGGCACATTACTCTAATGCAGTCTTCTTCACTGAGTTGTTGACTGATGAAACCCCAAGGGCTAGTAAAGTTGTTGAGGTAAAGTGTCACGCCCTAAAATTTGGACGATTAAATATTAAATTATGACTAAACTCCAATCAATATTCCATCATCCAAATCCTAGAGGTGAAACAAAATATCAATGTTCCCATCTCTATAAGGTTTAAGTAAATTTCAATGCTAAAAAAAAAAACAAGGGATAAAAAAAAATTAACGAATGTCAACCAAACTATCTATCATAAATTCATAACTATCCAATACTTCCAACATTAAATTGCTAAAGTAAATTGTTGAAGAAGTATAAAAACATACTGTTTCATGCTTAAATCATTCGAATTGACTAAAACTCAAAACACAAAATTCGTACAGAATCAAATTTCCTAAAAGGTAGCTCAAATTTAGTAAAAACTAAACCGGTTGAGAGAAAAACTTAATAGAAGAACCTAGACGAAATTCGATCAAAACATCTAGAATTGAAAATGAAATGAAGCTGTCCTAAGATGATTTTTTTCGGAAATGTTCAAAACATGAAAAGTGTTCATAATAATGTTTTACTTTAGTTTACGCTAAATCAATAAAAATGAGCTTATTTCATGAGTTTAAACAGCATCTAAAATTTGCATTGCTAAAATGAATAAAAACTATTGTAACCATGATCATCCGATTACAAGTTCTAATCGATCTTTTTAGTAGAAAGTTAAAATACAAAAGTTGTCTAGAATTACATATACATGCCTCTGTCCAAATTTCGTAATTTAATGAGATTATTTTCTATTTTTTGAGATGTACCAATCAAAACAATTCAAATTATATCAATAAGTTCATATTTAATTCTTTGTACCTTAACTCCACCACTTCGGCCCTTCACTTCCGGCCTACATATATATCCCATGTGCCTTTCGTATACCTAACATCGCTCTGAAGCCAAACTTTCACAGGGATATCATTCTGAGTTTGACCCACACTTCCCGGATGGTTAACATATACGTACGTGCGTAAATCAAAGTACTCGTCTACTCCTGAGAACAAGGCAACAATATATATGTACATAACTCCTCATCTACTCATGATAACAAACATAATAATGCCAAGCCAAAGGCATTCAAATAATTCTCATAATTGTCACCTTTTTTTTTATTTTTTTTTATACACTCTTTCTCACCAACACTCAAATAAAACAACAATCCATGGAATTATGGTAGAGTATTCGAAATTTATCTATGGTTTCTAAGTTTATTTTATTTTCATATATCCATGAGTGTGACTACAACCATAAAATAAATGCATATAAAAACCTTAAACCTTGCATATATAACTAATCGAAATAATTAAAATCAATCCATCATCTTCATGCAACTACAATATCAAACCAACATCAAATAAATAAATAAAAACAACGAAATAAACATAAATCAAAAGAAGTGGGTTTTGCACTCACAATTATTTTTTGAAGATCAAAGAAATATTTGAAGAATTAATAGTCACCAAAACAAAACCCTAACCCTTTGTTTCTCCTCCTCTCCACTTTCTCTCCCTGCCGTCTCCCATTTTTTCTTCTCTTCTCTCTCTCTCTCTCTCTTGACTGCTGCTATTTGAAAATTCTCCACACTTTTATGATTATAATAACCTAAGTTTAATATATGATAACCTAATAACATTATAATTTATTTTTATTATATAAATACAATATATATAAATATAAATATCCTATATAAGATCAATATATATATATAAATATTAGAATTAATTATATATAACTAAATAACACATTAAATTATTTAAACACCACATTAAATTCTCATATTGCCACGCAATTAATGAAGTCCAAAAATAAAATAAGGTAATAATAATAATAAATAATGACTTAAGAAAATTAGAGTCGCTACATAAAGTTGCTAAGGTAGGAAGACATTCAAGATGAGGAGGTAATTCTGGCAAGTAGTGGGCACAAGAGAAGTAGCAAATCAACGAGTCCATCGCCGAAGATTGTTAAAGTGCACAAGGGTAGCAAGACAATCTACTACCTTTGACAATCTTAGGGCAAGACTTTGTATATTGGAAGAATAGCCTAGAGACAAATAATTGTGATGGTGACGAGTCTTAATAAGGATTGGCAAGGTACCTAAAATAGCTACAGAGTATATGCAAAATAGGCCTAAGCCGCAAAAGGTGGTAGTTGATGAGGTCAACCTCAACGACTTATCAGGGTAGAGCAAGCCTGTTTTTATTAGTAGTACATTAGCTCCAATGGCTAAAGCAGAGTTAGTAGCACTGCTAAAGCGGTATAATGATGTCTTTGCTTGGACATATGATGAGATGCCTAGCCTTGACCCATATCTCGTCACTCATCACCTTGACACATTGCCTAACTCTAAACCAGTAAAGCAAAATGCCAACATGTACCGTCCTGATCTTGAAGCAAAGATTAAGAAAGAAGTAGAGAAGTTGTAGAGGGCCAAGTTTATTGAGGCCATATAGTACCCAACCTAGTTAGCGAATATTGTGTCTGTGAAGAAAAAGAATTGCCAAATCAAGATTTGCATGGATATCTGCAACCTAATTAAGTCTTCTCTGAAGATGAGTTCCCTTTGCTCCATGTCAATACCCTCGTGAACTCCACTACAGGACATCATATATTCTTTTTTATGGATGGATTTTGTTGGCTATAATCAGATAAAGATGGTGGCGAGAGACTCAAAAATGACAGCATTTAACGCCATTGAGAAAATTTTTTTTATACGCTGATGCCTTTTGATTTGAAAAATACATGGGCAACTTACTAACAGGCTATGATTGCAGTGCTCTATGATATGCTACATCACAAAGTGAAAGCATGTGTGGATGATCTGGTGGTAAAGTCTATTAAGACAGATCAACACCTCTATGACTTGGAGAAAAATTTTCAACATTGTTAAAAGATTTTCCTGAAGAAGTGTGTCTTCGGAGTTACTGCGGGAAAGTTCCTTGGTTTCTTAGTGCACCAATGTGCAATTGAAGCAAATGGAGGTAAAATTAAGTCAATCATGGAAATGCCACCACCCCATTCCCAAAGGGCCTTGAAGAAATTCCTAGGCAAATTGTCATACCTCAGGAGGTTTATTCCACCCCTTGTTGAAATAACATTTTCCTTTAGGACATTGCCGAAAGGGAATCACAAGTTTGAATGGTTGCAAGACCACTAATAAGCCTTTGATACGATAAAGAAAGCACTTACCTCACCATTTACAATGATTGCCTCACAACCTGAAGAGCCTTTACTACTTTCCTAGCCCCACAACTTGAAAAGCCTCTGCTACTTACCTTACGTCCACACATCGATCTATTGGAGCTTTAATTGTCCAAGACATAAATGGTGTTGAAAAGTCGATCTATTACATTAGTCGGAAAGTCAACAGTGTTGAATCACGATATACCCCAATTAAAAGGCATTTCTTGGCCTTGATCTTCACAATGCAAAAGCACTTGCCTCACCATTTACAATGATTGCCTCACAACCTAAAGAGCCTTTACTACTTTCCTAGCCCCACAACTTGAAAAGCCTCTGCTACTTACCTTACGTCCACACATCGATCTATTGGAGCTTTAATTTTCCAAGACATAAATGGTGTTGAAAAGTCGATCTATTACATTAGTCAGAAAGTCAACAGTGTTGAATCACGATATACCCCAATTAAAAGGCATTTCTTGGCCTTGATCTTCACAATGCAAAAGTTGTGCCATTATTTTTTTGGCACATCTGATCTAGGTTGTGATCAGGAGTGATCCAATTCGATACCTATTAAGTAAGCCCGCTCTAACTGGGAGAATGACAAGGTGGCTATTGGTTTTGGCAAAATATGACATTACATGCATTACACCAAGGGCTATTAAGAGCCAATCATTTGCAGACCTGTTGGCTTAGTTCTCATCTGGTGAACAAGAACCTGCTGAGGTATCTTTACCTAGAGAGGTTTATGCCTTAGTAACAAAATTTGAGGCCTACTGGGACTTAAAATTTGAAGGAGCCTCTAGGGTTGGAAAACGTGGTGCTGGCATTATACTAACTCGTCAAGATGGAAAGAAGTTTCACCTATCATACAAAATCAAATTGAATGTTCAAATAATGAGACTGAGTATGAGGCACTAATATTGTGTATGATTGTTACTCAAAAGAAAGGCCTCCGCATGTTGAAGATTTGAGGTGACTCCAAACTGGTCGTAAAGCAAACACTTGGTGACTTTGCTTGCTTTGAAAGAACCCCTTTTAGCATCGTACCACAGCATAGTTTAGAGATAGCTTACACAGTTTGATGATGTCCAAATTCAACATACCCCGGGCACAAAACCATTTTCTCGATACCCTGGCTACATTGGGGTCAAATGTGGATATCCCTGAAGATAATATAGCCATTGTCATCGAGAAAAGAACAACACCAATAGTGATAACTGAGGGACATGTCAAGCGAGATGTTGATGGGTGGAAAGAAGGCATAATTCAACAATTGAAAATAGGCAAATGGGTTATCAAACTAGCAGAACCTGTATCATTTCTGCTCCTCAGAGGAGAGTTATACTTTCGCGGTCCCAACAATCTGTTGGCAAGATGCGTCGGTAGGCAAATAGAAACTTACAAACTTAAGTAGATGGAGATATTAGTCTATACTGACGGATACAAAGACAATGCTATTCTTGGCCAGAGATAGAAAATGAAAGTGTCGAGTTGTAGAGGTAATGTGCAAAGTGCCAATTTTATCCAAAAGAAGAAGAAGCCTATTTCTTATGTTGCGAGGAATGGAGATAGCCATACATTGACTTTATTGAAAAGGGCACACTACCTGAGAACAAAGTCAACGCAATTCGAGTCAAGAGGCTGGCCCTCCGTTTCTTCCTTGACCAAGGCTATTACTGTCCAGAGATAGAAAATAAAAGTGTTGAGTTGTAGAGGCAATGTGCAAAGTGCCAATTTTATCCAAAAGAAAAAGAATCGTATTTCTTATATTGTGAGGAATAGAGATAGCCATACATTGACTTTCTTGAAAAGGGCACACTACTTGAGAACAAAGCCGATGCAATTCGAGTCAAGGGGCTGGCCCTCCGTTTCTTCCTTGACCAAGGAAAGTTATATCGAAGAAGGTTCGAAGGGGCATCCCTAGCATGTCTGTCTAAAGATGAGGCAAATGAAGTGCTAAAAGAAGCCCAGATAGTGGAACATCAAGTGGAACTCCTTTTGTAAGCCACCATATGGGAAGATTGCTAGACATTTATCAAATCAAGTACCACAAGTCCACTCCATATTACCCTCAAGGGCATGGACAAGCTGGGGCAACTAATAAGACCCTTAACCGAATATTGAGCAAAATGATGGATAAAGCTAGGGGCACTTTGGTTTGAACAAATCCCCATAGTGCTTTGGGCATATAGGACATCAAAAAGGAGGTCGACCTAGGTGACCTGATTTTCTATAGTGTATGGGTCCAAAGCCATCCTATAGATTAAGTTGGCAATACCCTAAGCAAAAATGGCTATGTCAGCACACTTGGTTCCAAATACCAGAAGAAACGACATAAAGGTAGCCGAAAAAAGAAGAGATCAGGCCACGTAGGTAATGGAAAAGTATCATTAGTCCATAGCTTATGCCTACAATCAGTTTGTCTAGAATAGAGAATTCAAAGAAGGAGATCATGTGCGAAAAACAGTGGATGTAATCATGCATAGGCAACCAATACCTAAGTTTTCACCAAAATGAGAAGGCCTTTACGAAGTTGTTGAGGCAAGTAGCAACGGTAACTACAAGTTGGTAAGGGTAGATGATGGGTTCAGAACTGGCCTTGTAAATGCCAAAAATGTGAAGGAATACTTTCCTTAGCTTTTTGTTAGCAAACAGTTTCAAGTCTTTGTTAATATTTCTCAACACTTAGTGTGAAGAAAGTTTTCCATATTTAGTGAAATTTTATTTACATAAAGACTTAGCCATGTTTAAGTTTTTATCCATGGCAGGAGTTTTGCTTATCTTTTTTTCAAAAAAAAAAAAAAAAAACACAAGTTATGTAAAGTAATGTAAAGAAAGTAATGAAATGAAACTCAGAAGTACTACTAAAATACTTAATATTCATATATTGCGCAAATACTTCATTACATCACATATCTCCACAGGGATAGAAAGAAGTTTTGAAACAAAAGAGAAAATACATCATATCAGACTCTTCATCAATAAGTCTGTTTGTAGACATCTTATTTTTAACCGCTTCTAAGACTTGGGCGCCTCAAGTTGATCTCTCGATGATGAAAGTGACGCTGTACAATCATTCAAGTTCTTCAGCAAAAGGCTTCGATTTTTGAGCTTCTAATCCCAACCTTATACCCCAATTTAGACCAAAACTATTTTAGACTATAAAACCCTCTTTTTTAAAATATTTTTTCAAATGTTTTTATGATGTTCTGAGTCTCGCATTTCGTTTAAAATATTGCACTTTTCGGTAAACCGAGTAACGACAAAGTGGAAATAAATGAAAGAGAGGTGAACTATTTGAAAAATCTTTTAAAACATCTTATTTAAAGGTTTGGAGTTGGAGGAAATAAGAGAGGAGGGAAGAAAACTAGTTGAGGAAGAGGTTGGGCATCAAACCGTTAAGAGAGAAATGAGCAGCCTTCACTAAATTAAGCAGATCTCTTTGCACACTTAGAATTTAGATGTGAGGCCACCACCATTGGAAAGTATACTTCTGGGGCTTCAATTTAGACTTAAGAATCACTTCAAACCAAGTTCGAATGAAGGTGATATATGCCCATTTGAAATAAGGCCTGGAAGTAGATTTTTGTGGACAGCCGACCACTTTTTGTGGGCGGCCGTACAAGCACTTGGCTGGCTAGCCAATTGTGAAAAATTAGGCCATTTGGAGTGGATTGGCCAACCAAGTGTCCCCACAGGCCAACTAGTGGCCAGCCGACGAAAAATAAGTGTGCAGCCATCCCCCTAGTGGCCGGTCGACCAGTTGTTCTGGCAGAGTAGATTTTTAAAGATATTTGTTGCTAGTTGTTCCCACAGGTGCATGCACTGCACCAGGTGTCATATACAGATATTTTCGACTGCAGCACCTATTTTTCTATATATAGATGACCACCCCTCTTGAAATTAGGTTAGAAAAAATTCCAAAAGCTCCAATACTTGCATAGCACACTCTCTCTCTATCTTGCAACCTACACACTCTCTTTCTCTCTACACTTCCTAAACCAAAAAATTTGGCTCTTATTGCTGAGGTTCTTGAACTCAAATCTCAACCTTTGAGAGTGTAAGCCTTATGGTTTGTGAACAAAGGAGTTACTCCTCTTCAAGAGGTATAATTTTGACTATCTTTACACTTCTTCTTCCTTCTCTTTTCTTGCTATTTTATACTATTTTTGGACTGTTTTTATGGTTGAAACTTGTGGCTTAAAATTATTAAAGGTGGAGGGGTTAACCATCATTCTTTGAACCTTGTTCTCTAACCTTTTGCCCTCATGTTTCCTATTTCTTTCTCAACTTTTTTTCTAGCTTTTTACCACTATTTTTCAGATGTTTTTAGAGGCTAAAAATGTAGCTTTGAAGTCCCAAAAATGGAGGGGTTAGCCACCCTTCCTTATGCTTGTTTACTAGCTTAATTTCTTTATTATTTTAGCTAACTTTTTCAAGTTTTCCCATGAGAATTTCAGCACTGTTTTGAGCTAGTTTAGGACTATTTTAGGTTGTTTATTTCATTTGTGTTTTGTATAGTCTGCTTGTAGTGTAGTGGTCTTCATAGGTTTGGTGTTTTAGGCATTAGACACCAACTTATTTGAGTTGATAATATTTATCTCATGCTTTCCATACTTGTGTTCACACAAAATCATCTCTGCACTCTCCCTCTTTTCTTAGCTTTTTATTTCTTTGAGAATTGTTTCAACCAAGTGTTGTTTAAGCTTGAGAAAGGGACCATACAATGCTAAATGGTTTAATCTCTTCGGAGGTTCATTACCAGGGCATTACCTCCCTTTTATGCCCAAAACAACTTCTTGTTTGACACTCTTCTCCATTTAGTGGACTTAACCATCATTTTTTAACTAAAATGACTAAGGGATGGAAAGGTAATTGAAAGAGGTAAGAAAATTGGAATAAAACTGGTAATAAGAGAATTAAATCAAGTTTGGGGTTCAATCGGACGTTAATTGAACCCTTTGAGTCTTAAGTCATTTCATACTCTTAGTGATGAAAATGGCTCAAGAGTCAATGTCAACCACTTCCCTTGATCTAATCTTATGATAGGTAGGAGGTTTTTGTTGGTCTTTTAGCTTCATTTATTGAGCTTGTGTCCCTTGATCCATAGATCATCACACAATGAATTTGTGTCGATTCATGGTTTGCGAATCAAGTTTACCGCTCCTTTGATCTGCTTGATGATAAGGGGAGGTAGGGTGAACAAACATCTCCTAAAAATGCTTTGTTTGTGATATATTTCTTTTTCTATTGTAGCAAAGGATAACTCAAAATTAGTGGTCGGCTGGCCACCTTACTGTATGGCCAACCACTTTTTCTGGTCGGCTGGCCATCTCTTTTCAGCCAACCAGTGTATTTTTCCTTACAAAAACAGAGCAGAGGCTGAGGCAAAAACAATTTGATTTTCTGACTGTGCAACAAAAACATTCTGCCAGTAGAACAAAGAGCATTTTCGGGTGGAAATCCGCATGCATGAATGAGTCATTCCTCACTTCTCGGGGCCCGTTAAAATTGTGTTCACTAGTAGTGTATTGTAATTAATTAGCTAGTTAGAATAGTTAGTTAATTCATGTTGTATTGCAATTAAGTAATTAGTTAGATTAACTAGTTAATTCTTGTGTTGGAATTAAGTAATTAGCTAGAATAGCTAGTTAATTCTTGTGTTGTAATTATTTAATTAGTTTGAATAGCTAGTTTTCTT
The DNA here is from genome assembly GCA_025200525.1 of Camellia lanceoleosa. NCBI lineage: Eukaryota > Viridiplantae > Streptophyta > Magnoliopsida > Ericales > Theaceae > Camellia > Camellia lanceoleosa. The sequence goes on from CM045769.1 coordinate 93,292,941, forward strand.
GTGTTGTACTTAATTAATTAGCTAGAGTAGTTAGTAAATTTTTGGTGTTGTAATAATTAGTATTAGAACATTCATTAATGTGTATATCTTCCAACCCCTATGTCTTTCTCCCTTTTATTTACTCGCTTATGATGGATAACATAGAGCATCATGTTTCTTTTAGCATTTTCCATGATTTGCATCCATTCATCTCGCATGCGTAGGGTTCGATTGATCATTCTAATGGCATTGTCATTCATTACTTTCTTGAATGCGTACGTTACCGCATGCTATCAAAGTGATTCACATACATATTAGACAACCAAACCAATTAGTTGCATTTTTGTATGTGTTACATTAGTCATGTTTCATTGTTCAGGAGCATGCATTTTTCTAATCATTTTATTTCTTTTGGCTTGCCTTGGAGTACTAGGTGAGCATTTATTGCTTTAGCATATTGCATGAGTGTTAATGTTGCCATATCGAGCATGTTTTCCATAAGGCTAAGTACCTAAGTGATATACTTGTCCGAATGCTTGTGGGTGAAGGCTAACTGCTTAAGTTGGGATAATTTGCTTAAATGTACATATTAGATCACTTTTTCAAGTGGTACATATTCAAACACTTTTCCAAACAAATAAAAAATAAAAGTATTCCAACTTTTGTAAAGTAGTCTATACTTGTGTGCATTACGTAGTAATATAGCCTAAATAATTAGAATAAGACCATATAATCTAAATAAGAATCACATCATGATTAATAGAGGCCGATCTTTGATCGGGTGAGTGGGATACTCAATTTATGACCTTCCCCTCTTATATCTAAGTTCTTGAGCCAAGACACTTTGGTGATGATGGATAAGTGCCCTTTGGAATGAGTGTCGGGATTCCTAAATTTCTCAAAAATATTTAGGTGGTAACTCTGAAATCTGGTAATACAGTCCATTTTTGGCATTTTGATTCAAAATCGATTTTCCAAAAGATTTGCTGGATTTAGACTCAGGCCTCGTTTGGGAACAGGCTAATTTAGTAACTTTTTGGCTAATTGGCTAAAAAGGTTGATAAGAAAAACCTATATGTTTGGGCCAACTTTTTGGCTAATTACGAAACGACGTGCAAAAAGTAGAGAGAAAAGGGAATCTTTGACTTTTTGGTATGGGTTGTTGGCTTTTTGGCTAAAAAGGTAACTTTTTGGCTAATTGGCTATTTTAGCCTCTTGCCAAACGAGGCCTCATTAGTGTTTATCTATTTCACATTCCAATTGTGAAATCAGATTCAAAACCACAGGAGTACGAACTGTAGGGCTAATCATATCTAAAAGGAGCCCGAAAAGCAAGCTACACTATCAAGTCAACATCTTGAGGTAGTTGAGCAACAAGAGTAGAGTCTTTCTATCTGAATCAAGCTAGATTCTGGCGGTGTTGCTCCAGGACGCACTTGTCATCTCTGATGGTTTCCTCCAATGAAGCAATCATAGCTATGTTGTCAACATGCTCAAGAAACCCATCGACCTCCTGGAGCCTGACCTTCATCCATAACAAATTTAGGCATGTCATCTCAAACCCTCTGAGGTTTGCCTCAACACCTTCCACAAATTTTTCTAAAATTGTCAAAACTTTCTTGATGACAAGATCACAAATAAAGCTAGTAAGAGACTTCGACAACGCTGTTTGCACCATGGAGCCAGGAACATTAAAAGTAGTAAAAGTCTTCAGGTGTAGTGCTTGAATATGGACAAGTATGGGGGCAACTTCAGTCGACACCCAATAGCTCAAGAAAAAAACCCTTGTTGAAGGCCTAGGGGCCTCTCCCATGAAACCACTAGCCTGAGTCATGAGAGGTAAACTTGCAGAATGCCCACATGTCTGAAGCTAACAAACTTCCCCAGAAGAATAGTGCCCAACGTTTGTAACAACGTTTGAGTGGACAAATACTGAAAAATGACCTGGGGAATTGATCTCACGAGACAAGCCAAAACTCTTACCACCTTCTTGCATGGCTAAGAAGAGATTGTCAACATGATAATCCCCAACGTTCAAGTTTGGAACGGCGGTGTTGTCCATTTCGGCAAAGAAGTCTTGCGACCTCTAGAGCCGGCACTACAGGGAAGTGGGTAGAGTAAAGATCATCCAACTACTCTGAACTTGATGAGGCCATAGGATCAGAGGTCCCTACAATTGTAGTAAGGATGTCAATGGACAAGTTAACAACCACTTTTGCAAGGTGGGTTAAGCGTGGAGATGCCATACTTGTGTCACGCCTTCAGTCCTCTCAGCAGCTAGGATGTTAGCAGTTGCAGTCTAGTGGGGCAACAGAGATTCAGTAGAATGGTACAAACCCCCAGAAGCAACCTCTACTCGGGCCGGTTCAAGGTCAGCTGGTTCATTCACTGCACACTTATCCCTGGGAGTTTTGGGAATGAAGTCCTTATCGCCAATGGAGGAATGGTTGGAGTGTATAGGTTGGTTTGAAAGAATCACAAGATTAATAAGGTTTGGAACCTTTGGATTTTCAGCACTCTCAGTAACTGACTCGCCCTCCGCAACTTGCATAGAAATTGGGATTTGTTATTCATTACCACCACTCCCAACAAGCAAGTCATCATGGTTCTCTTTCATAACTTGAGCCTCAACAACTGTCTATTCCATGGTGTATGGAAGTATCAACCTACGAACTTTTGGTCTAAGGATAATTGAAGCAGTAGGACTCTCATCGTCATTAGAGTTTGAAGAAAGCCTAATGGTTGTTGATGGGCCCCTTGAACGTGAGGACGGGATGACAAAAACATTGCCACTTTCCGAAACAAATAGGCCATGAGGAAAGGAGAAATGCAACTATTAGAATAATCATGAAGAAAACTGAGAAAAGTATGAAGTAAGGAAATTACTCTAAGTCTTGATACTTTGCAGAACCTTTTCCTAGTTGGTGAGGCATGGGTTTCAACGGCTGCAGCCATTGCTTTTTAGGTTGCCCTTAACATCGAACGAGTCATACGGATTGTGGTACCGACATGAGGAAGATAAGCTTAAAGAGGCTGATCAACTATTGTCCCTGATAGATGAGGCTCCTTTGAGATTGGTAAAGACAAAAGTTTGAGGCGGCAATAAAGACTGGTTTGTTTTCCACAGCCAGAAGGTTGGCAGAAAGACATGCCTCTTTGAGGGATAGGCTCTATGGTATGGACTATGGGGTTGCTATTACAGAAGTGGTAAAAGGAATCAAGATTACAGCGCTAGAAAAGTCTGTGGCTAGGAGTGAAAGCACCCTTATTTCCCAGTAAAGGAAACTCCAAGAAAGTCAGACCCTCTACAAGTGTATCGGTGTATCCATGGATGAACTACAGAAAGCTCTGATGAAAGTTTGTCAAAGGCAGAGGAGCACCACGATTACCTTTGCCCATGCCAAATTGCTTGAGGACTCTGTCAGGTCAATAAACCACACTTGACATGCCCTTCTTATACCACACCGGCAGATACCCAAGACAGACTATGACAATTACAAGGAAGGAGTTAGCCTGGATGTTGTCAAGAGAGAAATCTAGGTAATGAGCCTTGGAAAAGTAAAAAAGAACAACTAAAATGCCTATAAAAGCATGCGTATAGGGATGAAAGACACACTCGCCGTGTAATCAATATAGTTCATGAACTACTTGTTAGAACTAGCCCCAAACCACTGAGAAATCCTTTGGAGAGCGTTGTTTATTTGCCTCGTAACCACTGATCCCTCTGCATCTAGAATCTCATCAGTGAAAAAGACCACAAACTCTTTAGAAGTAGGGTCCATAGCATGAAATCGCTCATAGAAGAAGGTTGTCAAGAATTGAGTGTGAACGAAACTCCACACATCATAACGATCCATGGAGCTCTCCATGTCCGAGTGGATCAAGTAAGAACAAAAGTACAAAATTCCCCAAGAAGAAGTGAGCCAAAGGAATATAGGAGCCGCTGTAAAGTTTAACCACCAAGGGGAATACCAAGGGGTTCAAACTGTCTACTAGGTTGTTGGGAAGGATGAAGAAAGAAAGAAAATAACTCACAAAAGCAGCTAGATATAAGTTACCGCGGTAACTTGGGCCAACTATAAAGTTACGGTCCTCTTCCGTGATGTCGCCAACCGGTGGCTAGATGTCTTTGAAAAAGTGATTCAACCAGGAAATTTATGTGGTTTTGTCATTTTTCCATCTTTCTGCTAACAACTAGCCAATCTTGGCGTTATACCAAGAGCCATGTCTCCTTGCCTCACGGAAAGCTCTCTAGAGGACAATAACAACAGCCTGTTCCTCAACAGTTAGAAAGGCAGCGTCGAAAGTATAGTCTCTGCAGGAACTAAGACACAGCAGCACCAAAACATCCTCGAGAGTAGGGACAGTTTCTCTCGAAGAAATAGAGAGTGTGATTGTCTCGGCTCCAGCAGGAAACGATGACGTCTGTGTTGGTCTACACTTTGCGCATGAAAAGCTCCCTCGATATCATAATGACATTAAGAATTCAAACAGCCCTCAGACGCTGCTCGAAGGCATCATCCTTCATAACATCATCCACACAAAGAGGCTAGTCAAACAAAAGGCCGGAGTGAGTGCGGTAGTAGATGTAAGAGTGGGGAAAGTCACCACACTTAATACGACTGCAATACAAAGGCAAGATTGACCATGTCGGCTCTTCCGTAGAAGCCTCAACAAATGGGAGTTGGAGCTCCTCCAAAGTAAGAACGGCAAGAACAAGTATTACGTTTAGTAATTTCAATACTATGAAAAAACTCACATTTGTCTCTCAACACATAATACATCCATGTTTATATTTAGTGTTTTATGTAATTCACATTAGAATAAGACATTTGGGTGTATATATATATATAAAGAAAAGGAAATATCGAAATAGTTAATAACATCACTATTTAGTATTCATTGGTGTTTCACCCTTTTTTTATATAAACTATATAAGAGAATTGATAATTCGAGAAATACCATTTGGGGGTTATAAACGTGGGACATTATCACAAGGTCTGAACTGTCCAGAAATAACAAAAAAGTTCATCTTGGCAACAGCCAAATATGCATTGGCAATAGGAGGTGTCACCATAACCCAGAAGGCAGTTACTGACCGTTTTAAAATTCAAAATTTTTACTCTAATTATCACATCACAAACCTTTATATTCCACTGTGAATTAACATCAACATCAAATCTTCCAAACCTCTGATAATTCACTACCCTCTTCCCCTTTCGACATCCGAAATCTTCATCTTCAAAATGGACCAAACTGAAGGAATCGGAATTAAAATCTACAATGCATCCCCACAACTCAATCCATCCCTTTACCCATCTTCTCCCCAATCCATCACGGCCGCCGCCGCTCCTCCACCACCCACTGGGCGGAAAAGACGGGCGGTGGCGAGCGGAGTTCAAAAAACACTCTCCAAAACCTCAATGCTCGCCAACTTCCTCCCAACCGGAACCCTTCTCACCTTCGAGATGGTCCTCCCAACCGTCTATGGCACGGGCCAATGCTCTCAGGTCACCACTCTCATGACCAACCTCTTACTTGGCCTCTGCACTCTCTCCTGCTTCTTCTTCCACTTCACCGACAGTTTTCGCGGACCAGATGGGAATGTTTATTATGGGTTTGTGACTCCGAAAGGGTTGGCGGTTTTCAAGTCTGGGCTTGGCGTGGAAGTTCCGAAAGATGAGAGGTACAAAATTGGGTTTACAGATTTTGTTCACGCTTTGATGTCTGTGATGGTTTTTGTGGCAATTGCTTTCTCGGATCATCGGGTGAGCAAATGTTTGTTCCCGGAACATGGGAAGGAAATGGAAGAGGTGATGGAGAGTTTTCCTCTAATGGTTGGTGTAATTTGCAGTGGACTGTTTCTTGTCTTCCCCAACACTCGATATGGCGTCGGATGCATGGCCACCTGATTATCGGTTCTTGAATTTGTATAGAAACCACTAAGGATTGTGTTTAATTTTACGATTGGTTTATGTGTTTTTAGATTTTTCGGTTGATTATTGGTGTCAAATATTAAAACTTGTGTGCTATTGTTCTATGCGTGGTGTAATGTAACTTTGTTAAATTTATCTCTGAAATGTTTGTTGTTTTAGATTGTGTTTGAATTTTGAGGTTTCAAAGGGAAGAAAAAATAAATGAAATAGAATCTAAATATTTTTCACAAATCATTTTTTTTTTTCTTTTACAAATTCAATCGATAATTTCCAATAACTTAGAAATTATTCTGTCTTTCGAAAATTTTACGTTGGCGGTGTGTCCAACCAATAACAGAAAGTTAAGAATTACATAGTACTAAAAATAAGAAAATTATGGAGCATTATATTATCTTATTAGATAGACACATGATCATGTGATATTCTTGACTTATAGGATAATTTTTGCCAATTGAAGGGTAATATTTTGTCTAGAGTTTGGCAAATCATTTGTCCTAATGACTATTCGTATCTTTTACCATTTTTTTTTTAATATATATATGTAGAAAAAATATCTTTTTGGAAATAGAGCACCATGTGCCCTGCTCTTGAAGAAATATAGTTTTACATGTACATGCTCTCGAGAATTTTTTTTTATTTTTTTTAATTTAAAAAGATTATTAGTAAATAAAAGATGTTGGATAACAAAATTTTAAATTGTGGCAACATGTAGTAAGTTTTAAATTTTGTTATCATTTAGGCTCACTTGGGAAGGATGGAATGATGCAACAAATGTGAGATTGATTGAATAGCTGTGGAATTTCGTTTTCATTAATTTGTTTGAATATATGTTAAAAACGTTTCAAAAACATAATTCGTGAATTGCGTCCGCTTACCAAAGTGTTTCAAATACGAATAGATCCCTCAGGTTATTGTTAAACTCAGGCCTGGTTTGGAAAGCAAGTTGGCTTTCTAATTTTTTTAATTTTTTGACTATTTTAACTTAAGGCTAAAAAGTCTAGTTTTGGAAAGATTTGACTTTTTTTGATTTTGTTGTGAGAGAAAGAATATAATGATTATGAGTTGGATCTGATATTTTGTTTTATTAGGACTAAAAAATCTATTTTGTTTTTCGATAATAAATAAAGAATATATATTTTTTATATTTTAATTAGTAAAAAATAAAGAGTAACATTAATAAGGCGGCTCTTCCCTTCTACTATACCCTGCTCGAATTGGAGAGCCTTGATTTGAGAGAGAGAGAGAGAGAGAAATACGGACAAAATCAAGTTTGAGTTGAATAATCAACAATGATTCATCCTATTAAAAATACCACCACTAATAGCACTAATGCATTAAAAAAGTTAAAAAAAAAAAAAAAAACATAACTCCAAAACCAAAATATCATATCATTACTGACGGGACCCACTACCACCTAATTAGTGGGAGCACTAATTAATGCTCTTAAGCATTTTTCTTGAATAATTATATGGTGCCGAAACGATTCCTCTTCCATTGCAGGACTCTAGGAACCTATTGGATCTATCCAAACAATCTAATAATAGATTCAGTTCTTTTTTTTTTTTTTTCAACAAACAAATTCTCAATTTGGTTTAGTACTAATCTTCAAGACTTCGACACGTCCAATGAATGAACTCAAACACATCAACAGAGCAGAGACAATTAACCGCATCGCAAATGTAGCCTGCATAGCCATATAATTATTGCATCAAAAGGCAAAAAGCAAACTGGACTCAATATTGCGTGAAGAATAATGCTATGTATCATGGAAAATTTTCATCTTTTAAGTAGTGTATGGTGTTTTATTATATGTATAATTTAAAAGTGAAAATTTTTTCATAATTATTTTTATAATATTTTTTTCATGATCTGTAATATTACTCTTGCCGAAAATTTAGTGATTTGATGGAAAATGTGACTTTAAGCATGACCCCATAAAATTTCAAGAACCCCAAGTGAATTTTGGACACGTTTAGGCCGGTAAATTCGTGAATTTGTCATTTTGTGAAAGATTTGAAACGTCAACAACTCCTAGCGTAGACCTCGGAATATTTCGTCGAAACTGCCATTGTCGCAGAAACATATATTAATAGTTTTTTTTTGTTTATTATAATATTTGTATTTTTGGTAATTTCCATTTTATTTCCTTATTTTCGTATTGCTCGTTACGAAAATAAATACCAATTTGTTTTCTACCAAGTTAAGCGTGTCTTTACTTATAAATAATGGATCACCTAAGAGCTTTATTGGAGAATTAATATATTTCGAGTTTTGTAATCTTTTATTTCAATCTTGAGATATTCTTTGAGAATCAACTATTATTAAACTTTTATTCTTGATATGCTTTATGAATCAACTAGTCTAAAGATAAATCTTATTTCCAGTATTAAGCTTTCAAACAACAAATTCAAAGATTATTACTATCCTATGTTTCGCTAAATCAATATCTTTGAAAGAGAAAATATGAATCAAATAGAAATTGAGTCGGAGAGAAATTGAATTCGAATCCTCCAGAGTTTTGGCGGAGGTTTTTTTTTTTTTTATATATATAAAATGAATAAAAGTAAACCATCAAATTTTATAGAATTAATTTCAGTCATATAAAAATAACTCTAAGATCATTTGGAAAAAATCATTATGAAGAATCCAGATTCAAAGAACCTGCCCCCTTCCTGGATGGCACAAGAAGAATATCGAGAAGAGAAAAGAAAAGACGAGAAAGTGGAAATAAGGAGAATTAAGAAAAAGCAAAGTTCACAAAAGGGTTGAGAATTCTTTGTTTTTAAATTTCCCTATGAGTTGTTCTAATGCACTTTTGATACAAGAGAATTTCAAGACACAAGAACATGATCCTATAATTGGGAGTACTTTGAAATAAAATAAAAAAACAAAAGAATTTAAAAATAGAAAATCTTGATTCCAAAAGTAATGGAAAAATAGAGGGTCACAACCAACATGATCCGAATTTGGGGTGGCTGTTATGATTGTTGTGCAGTAAAATGAGCCTATTTTGGGATTCATTTGGATAATTCGAACCGTTCATATTTTAGAGTATGTTGATTAGAATATACTTATAAAAAATCAAATTAATCGAATATGGTTAATCCTTTTATCCACTCACATTTGTATTCATTTTAATACTTTAAATCACAATTGTCATTTATTTTTGTAGATACAAATGTGTGTGTGGATGAAAGGGTTAACGATATCCAATTAATTTGATTTTTTACAAGTATGTTTTACTAGATGTATTCTAAAATGTAAACGGTTTAAATTATCAAAATAAACCCATTTGACTACACAGCAACCATCCCAAATTTGTGTGATCCTGTTGAGGCTAGATTAAGAACAGAAAGTGAAAAGGGTGTTGTAATATTGCATCTCTTTCCCAAATTTAAGAGGGGCAAAGAGAAGACAAAACGTTTATTTTGTGACCAAACTAGAATATAATGGTAAACAATTTTTTTTCTTATTTGTGTTAGCCAAAATAAAAAGTACATTTTTTTTTCTTTCACTTTTATTATGTTATATGCATTGAAATTTTACATATATTATGCTTGTTTTGGTCATGTAACTTCATAAATAAATAAATAAACATTTCATGTTAATCTACTGAGCTACGATCACACTCAAAAACAAGCAGCTCCAATATTATGCCCAAAGAACAGAAGTCTGCCTGTAAAAGTGAATAAAATTCACCACCTTATCAAAAATATATGTAAGGGTGAATTATAATTTTTATGAGAGTAATTATGATATATTGTATCAAATAAATAATATAATAGGAGAAGTCTGTATATATAAATTGAAAAGAAACTTAAATAGGTATAGAAGAAGATAGAGATATAAGGAGATAGAGATATAGATATAAAGAGATAAAGATAGAAATATATCTACAATACAAATAGATAAGTATAATAATATACAACTGTAATAATATACAACTAACAATAATAATTCCTATAGTTTGGGATTTTTGTCATTTTGATCACTAACTTTTCAATTGTGACACATTTGAATCTGAATTTTTAATGTTGTTCCAAATAAGGACAATTGAAGATACCATTGCTCAATTTTAAAGACAAAATCGTTAATTTGATAAAATATAAACTAATTTTTAAAAATTCAAAAAAAAAAATTTTGACATTTATTTTTGTCAAATTAGTTTATATTTTATCAAATTGACCACTTTGCCCTTGGAATTGACTAATGGCATCTTCAATTGCTTTTATTTGGAATAAGATTCAAAATTTAGGGTTAAATATATTACAATTAAAAAGTAATAGATCAAAATGACACAAGTATCAAATTATAGAGACGATTAGGGTAATTCACTCTATATGTAATTAAATTGGCAAGTCTTCTTCTTTGCCAAAATTAAACTTGATAAATTTCAACTTCCACCAATTACGATTTGCAATCACTGACATTACAATGTCTCTAGGAGAATATTATTATATGTTCCCGGAACAATGCCCTAACGATACCCCAAGAATTGTTAATTTCATGTAATTCCCATGACATTTCAAGCTCAATCAATTATAATATGCCAAGGTTTTGACTAGTGACATTAGAGCATTTCTATAAGAAAATTACTAATATTGTCTACTCACTACAAGAAAAGGGAGTAAAAAACCTAGAAGCATTAGCGACGGCGCGCCTCCCGTCGCAAAAAATGGTTTTTTGCGACGACAACTTACACCGTCGCAAATAAAGGTTTTAGCGACGGCGTTTGTCCCGTCGGTAATAAAACCACGCGGATAGGTAGTAAATGCAGAAGTATTAGCGACGGCGTTTTTTACCGTCGCAAAAAAAAGTTAGTTTTGAGACGACATATGTTTCTTTATGCAAATAGTGGCCATTCTTGACGACAAACTTCCGTCATAAAAAGGCTTAATTAAAACGGCGCCATTTTATGATGTAATTAGTAACCATCGGCGACGGTGTAAAACGAACCGTCGCAAAAAGTTTTTTAAAAAAAAATTGCCCCCGCCCTTCCCTTTCGTCTTGCCGCTCGATCATTTCAGCCAAATCCCTAAATGTTCGAAACATTTTTTCCCCCAAATTCCTCAAACGAGCTACGAAGGCGAACGGCTCTCTCTAGCGGTGGTGCGGCGGTGACGACAACGGGTAGCGGTGGTCCGGTGACGAATCTGTCTCTCTCTGCGTATGCTCTCTCTCTCTCTCTTTTTCTCTCTCTCTCTCTCTGTATATATATAGATGAATGTATATTCGTAAATCCGTAGATGAAGTAAAATAAATAAATCTGTAGATGAAGTTATGTATATTCGTAAATCTATACATATAATTATGATATTATTATTCGTAAATTTGGTTGAAAAAAATTTACTGCAAAAATCTATACATAACTTCATCAACATTTTTTTTCTTTTTTTGAAAAAGATATATATAAATTTCGAAGTTATGTATTTTCGTAAATTTAATAGATGAAGTTACTAAAGTTATGTTTTTTTTTTTTTTCTTTTTTTCTTTTTTCTTCATCAAAATATACTGAAGTTATGTGTTTTTTAAAAAAATAGATGAAGTTATGTATATTCGTAAATTTAATAAGTAAGAAAATAAATTTTGAAAAAAATTTCGTTTGGGAAATTTTTTAACCTGATTTAAAAATTAGCTTTCATTTGGTAAATAGATGAATTTTTTTTTAACCTGATTTTTTAGTGTTTTTTTTTTTATTATTAATTTAACTTGGCAAAATTAATTTTGTTTGGGAATAAATTTTTAATTTTTTTTTGACTTTTTTTTGAGAAAAAAAATGAAATGATTATTATTTGAATATGATATTTTAAATAACTGATTTATTTAGCTTTTTTTTTGTATTTTTTTAAGCCCAACTTTTTTTTTTCCGAGATGAGGACATAATTTGGCTTTGTTGGGTTGCAAATTTCCCAAAATAAATTGAATTGACTAAAATACCCTAAACTAATTTACAATATTATGTGGCCATTTCCCATCAATGGTAAGAAACTAAAAGGGTAGAAAGCTAATTACCCAACTTTTCTAATCTTAGGCTTCGTTAGGTTGTAATTTAAAAGTTAATTATTGACTAAAAATATATATACGTATTTGCAAAATCCATACACATCCATTTATGATATGCATCATTAGTTATGTCATTTTTTTTTTTTCTTTAGTTATGATGAATTATCTTCGTTAATTATGATATTATTTTAGTTAAGACTTATAAGATCTTTGGTTGTGCCTCATGTGGTGTTTGGTTATGATATATTTATTTTTTTAGTTATGACTCCGAAAGTATGAAATTATATCATTTTTTTATTCAATTAATTGATCTCACGTGTTGTTGTATAAGTATTTCATTTTTTATGTTCTCCCATCAAATCGGTAAATAACTAACTGGGATAAGACCACCTACCTATTTGAGACAAATTGGACGGATAGGTATCATGGTACATGAATACGTAGGTATTATATTTAGAGTTACTTTGATGAGATATTTTTGTGGATGTGTACAGATGATAGATAAAAGTTGGATTGATTTGCCAAATAGGATGTCGAGCGAATACATTAATGGGATTGATAAATTCCTTGTGTTTGCCTACACCAATACGGTTGAAGGTTCGATGATCAGTTGTCCGTGTAGAAAGTGTAAGAATCGATACTATTTTGTACGAGAGGGTGTACGGGAGCATCTGATTTTGAATGGTTTTTTTAAAAAATACAAACATTAGATTAATCATGGGGAATCTTACGTATCTCTGCATAGTAATCGAGAGAATGAAACATTAGCTAATTTAGACATTGGGGATGATATGATTGGAATGATACAAGGGGCTATGGGAAATCCACATGCCGGTACAAGTGTTGAGGGTGATGAACCACAGGGGCCTGATCTCCATGCATCTAAACCCCAGCTTGGTCCAAATGCAGAGACTACAAAGTATTTCAAACTTCTTCAAGATGCACAAAGTGAATTGTATCCAGGTTGTCAGAAGTTCACATCTTTGTCATTCATTATTCAACTTCTACATTTGAAGGTGCTTAATCAGTGGACAGACAAGTCTGTTGACATGTTGCTTGAGTTATTGAATGAGGCGTTCCCGTTGGGTATGAAACTCCCGGACTCATATTATAAATCTCAAAAGGTCACAACAGATTTGGGCTTCACGTATGAGACGTGGGATGCATGTCCCAACAGTTGCATGTTGTTTTGAAACGAGGATGCCAATCTTGATAAATGTGTCATATGCAACAGTTCTAGATGGAAATAAAATGGTGATGGTGGTTCAAATGGTCCTAACAAAGGTGGCAAACAAATAGCTGCAAAACAGATGAGGTATTTTCCTTTAAAGCCAAGGTTGCAGAGGTTGTTTATGTCATCCAAGACGGCCAAGTTCATGAGATGGCATGCAGAGGAACGAACTGATGATGGTGTCTTCAGGCATCCTGCTGACTCCCTTGCATGAAAAGATTTTGACCATCGGAATATTGACTTTAGTAATGATTGCCGAAGTGTAAGGCTTGGCTTTGCATCTGATGGTTTTAACCCATTCAGGATGATGAACATAGTTTATAGCACTTGGCCTGTTGTGCTCATTCCATACAACTTGCCGCCATCGATGTGCATGAAGCAACCATTTCTAATTTTATCCGTGCTTATTGACGGCCCGAAAGGACCTGGTGACAAGATTGATGTGTATATGCAACCGTTGATTGAGGAGTTGAAAGAACTATGGAATGAGGGTGTGTCAACATTTGATGCATCAACAAATCAAATGTTTCAAATGCATGCAGCTTTACTGTGGACAATTAGCAATTTTCCCTCATACGCAAACTTGTCAGGATGGAGCACTAAAAACGAATATGCATATCCTTGTTACAATAAGGAAACTACATCGTGTTGGTTGAAGCATAGTAGGAGACAATCATACTTGGTCATCGCAGATTTTTACCTACTGGCCATAAATTCTGGAAGGATAAAGTATCATTTGATGGTAGTCAGGAAGTTAGACTCAAACCAAAATTGTTGTCTGGAGCTGAGATGTTGCTACAATTAGAATTTGAGGGTATTTTAAACCAATACAAGAGGGATGACCTTAAGGAGAGGCATAGGAGACAGGGTAGAGAATGAGAAAGCTGGACATCGCACCCATAGTTGGAAGAAAAAGAGTATCTTTTATGAATTGCCATATTGGGAGCACAATCTAATAAGACACAACCTCGATGTGATGCATATAGAGAAGAATGTTTGTGACAATGTGTTGTGGACAATATTAGGGGTTGCAGGAAAATCGAAGGATGGTGTTAATGCTCGGCGTGATTTACAAGATATGAATATTAGAAAACCCCTACATTTACAGTTAAGAGGGTCGAATAAAGCCTATTTACCACCAACACAATTCACGATGACCAAGGATGAGAAAGATTTGTTCTTGAAAGTATTGAAGGAAGTAAGAGTTCCCGATGGGTACTCATCCAATATATCACCTCGTGTGCGCTTACATGATAGAAACATTGGGGGTCTTAAGAGCCACGATAGTCATATTCTGATGCAACAACTTATTCCATTGGCTATTCGAAGATTGTTACCGAAGAATGTAATTGAACCCTTGATTGAATTGAGCAATTTCTTTAGACAATTGTGTTCGAAAGTGAATCGTGCGAAGGATTTGCAATATATTCAAGATCGTATCGCTATAACACTTTGTCATCTAGAGAAAATATTTCCTCCGAATTTTTTTGATATAATGGAGCAGTTGCCTATACATCTAGTTGATGAAGCCTTATTGGGTGGAGCGATTCAGTTGTGATGGATGTATCCAATTGACAGGTATCTTCTTACTTTGAAGCAATACGTGCGTAATAGAGCTCATCCTGAAGGATCAATTGCTAAAGGATATCTTATGGAAGAATGCATGAATTTTTGTGCACAATATCTCAATGATGTGGAAACCAAATCTAGTCGACCCGTGAGGAACTACAGTGGTACTGATAATTTGGGTTATGCTATTGGTGAAAACATAAGCTTTTATTTTAATAATACTTCTTGGGTACAAGCTCATCGGTACATCTTATTCAATACAAGCGCGGTTCAACCATTCATAAAGTAGGTTAAGTCACTCACTCAATATTTTATTATGTTTTATTTAATTTTCAACTAAATTTTTTGTATTGCTAAAATTTCAATCTACACAGCAAACACCTTGAAGTACTTAAGCTCAAAATGCCTCGTGTCGACGATCATCAACTTCGGCATGAACATTTTGAAACTTTTCACATTTGGTTCAAGGAATATGTATGTATTGAACTCTATAGATTCTAGTTACTTAAGTTGATCTACATTTTAAATTTTACATTTTCGTGTTAAATAGGTCCAAACTTTGCGAAGGACTACTGATGTCATATTTTCTGAAGAGATTATTCTATTGGCAAATGGTCCTCATAACCTGGCAAGGAGGTTCAACTGGTATATCTTGAATGGGTTTCGTATTGAGTAAAGGCCATGGATGATCGTCGAGCCACACAAAATTGTGGTGTAGCTTTGAAGGCGGATACCATAAGTTATGCTAGTCGAAAAGACAAGAATCCTCGTCTGGGTGCATGTACTATTATGGACAATTGATGATATTGTTGAGATTTGATATTCCAATGAGAAGAAACATGTGTTGTTTAAGTGTGATTGGATTGACAACATTCACGAAAGAAAGAAGATGTCTTCAATTTCACGTTGGTGAACTTCAATCATTTGTTGTACCGAGATGATCGAATTACCAATGAACCTTTCATCTTGGCGTCCCAAGCGAGCAAGTTTGGTATGTTGCGACCGTTACAACCGGTGGCATGTCGTGGTGAAGATGTCTCAAAGAGGTTTATTTGATATGAGTTCGACTGATCCACAAATCGAGCCATACATGAGCCAACAATTGGAAGAAAATATAATGCTTTGAGATGAAGTTGGTTGGGTGAGGAAGCCGCAGAAGGAAGCAGTTGATGTTCAAATAGGTGATATTTAATGAACATTAGTAATTCAATTAAGGCCAAGGTTGTAGTTAATCATCAATTTCTTAATTTACTTTGTCTTTGTAATTGTATTAGTTCAATTAATGTCATATTATAGTTGATGACAAACCATTGTCTATGTTTCTAATGTCAATTAATGTTATATTGCTTGCAGATTATTATGGGAAGGAAGAGGAAGCCTGATCATCCCCGGCGCATGATGTCTGATGTGCTACATAACAGGACATCAGTAGCACCACCATCAGAGGAGGCATCACATCGGCCAGCATCGGAGGGGCCATTAGTGCCACCACCATCTGAGGGGCCATTAGTACCACCGTATCGACCACCATCAGTAGCACCACAGCAGCTACCATGTACTCAGCCTCCACGCCTACCATCGGTGCGTCCACCATCAGTGGCACCACAACAGTTATCATCATCAGCTTATGAGCCATCCGCAGGTGTATAAATTTGCTTTGATTTGTATGAAAATTATTTACACATTCATTTATTTATGCTCATTATATATAACTTGTTTATTCTCATTGTATTTTGCAGACCCTTCGACTTCTTCACAGCCCACCTCAGGTTTATTTGATATGATTTGTATTTCCATTATTTAAATTTGCATTTGTTTATTACCATTGCATATTGTTTATTGTTATTGTGTAAGGCCCCGGTGTCCCACATCGGGAATGGAGGGGGAGTTCCTGGGCTATAAAAGTAAAGACCGGGACCCTTATACAGCATCGAGGCCTTTTCCCAAGTGGTGAAATCTCTATTAGAACTCCGCGGTTAAGCGTGCTTAGCCTGGAGTAGTTCTAGGATGGGTGACCCCCTGGGAAGGACAAATCCGTGCGGGCGTGGCCCAAAGCGGACAATATCGATGACGTGTGAAGGGTCGGGGCGTTACATATTGTATCTTGCAGGTCATGTTAGTTCTTCATCAACCTCGACTAGGCACGGTAGAAGATGTGACAAGGGCATTAAAGAGTGGGATACTGGTAAAAAGTTTGTGTAACAAGCCCGCGAGGGGGACCTCATGGGGTTACAGTTCAGACTCGATTTGTTGTCGGTTCTTAATCTGAACCAAAGAGTCCAAATCCGGCAAATCGTTAACAGATTTTTGAAAGAAGTGCCAAACATGGACTGCTTCCCCAGATACAGAGTCGCCACCTAAATATTTTTTAATGGGAGAATTTAGGAAACCCTGACTCGGTGCCAAAGGCCACGTGTCCGTCATCACCAAAGTTGCCTCGGCTCGGGAACTTGGGTACGATTGGGAAAGGTTAGCTATGAGCACCCCCTCTCACCCGATCCGAAGATCGGCCTCTACTAACCATGATATCCTATTTTGAAAACTTTATGTGTTCTTATTCCGGTTATTAGCCTAGAATTACTATGTTATGCGCACAACAAACAAGTATAGACTAGATCGTCTAATTTGGAACAAAACATTGCATATCCGTTTGTTTGGAAAACGCTTTGAAATTTGCCACTCGCAAGTAGGCTAAAATACGGATTTCAACGAGTTGTCCCAACTCAAACAATCCAACCTTCACCCACAGGCATTCAAGCAGTTTATATCACATAAACATCTAGCCACATGGTAAGCATGCTGTCATGTTAACATTCACACTCACGTGAAATGCTAAAGCATAAAGAGCTCACCTAGTACTTCGCGCCAAAACAAGAACATGTTAGTAATCATGCATGATCCAAGTCCATGTTAAATGGCTAATGCAACGCATACGGAATGTCATTAGAGTAGGCTCGACTAGTCTATAAATGACATGTGAAAATGCACAAATAGCATGTATTCAAGTTAGAATTGAAGTACAATGCAATTAGCATGATGTGCCGAGCCCGGTGCGTGCAATACTGACGAACGATGCACTCATGCATAGCATAAGGTATGCTAAAGTAAATATGGCCTAATACTAACCATCAAAAGCAGGTAAGTAAAATGGAGAAAGAAGTGGGGGTTGGAAGACATACACACACACACCCACACTTATTACAAATTTGCCCTCGCTCGGAGGGACCGAAAGAATAATACAACTTAACTAACCAACTAGCTAATTAAATATTACAAATCAATTAAATTAGCTAAGCAAATTAACTAATTTATTTAAGCAAATGAACAACGGCCTCAAGAAGAGGGTCCAATGCATGCGCGCTCGGGTTTGCTCTGAAATCCGCTACCATGCACAAGTTGCCTCTGTTTTGACTGTTATTCTTCTCTGCAGACTTCACAAATCTCAGAACTGCTTCTCTGCACACTGTGGAACACCACCGGCTGAAGGGATTGGTCACCGGCCATGTATGATGGTCACCGGCCACAAAATGATCCATCGGCCAACAATGGATGGCCGGTCGGCACTGAAGATGGCGGTGGCCAAATCTTCTGCAAAGATCTGTTTGGCTGACGAGAGGACAAAGCAAAGCATGGCAGTGCATTTCAAGCTATGTATGCACTAACCACATCCCTTATCATGTGAATGGCTCAAAGGAGGATGGGCCTCCATTCTCGGACCACCAATCACGCATTTCCATGCATGATGGCCCAAAGAATCAAGTGTGCATCTTGATATGGAATGCAATGCACATAAACAAACCAATGGAACTCAACCTCTATCACAAGCATTTCAAGAGGCCAAGCATGCATGCAAATGGAATGCAACCTAGACATGGAGGCTAAGTATGCAAAAAGAGCATGCAAGGCATGTAACAACCATGCTAGTGACAAACATGCAACAACATGTAAAGTGGACTAAGCATAGGAGCAATGCAAAGCATCTTAACCAATGAAATGCATGCCAAATGCATCATGATTTCAAGCAAGCAATAACATGTAATAGACCAAGTATGCAACAATGTACAAGGCAAGCATGCTATAACACATGAAGGATGGACTTAGACTAATTTAGGCGGCCCTCAAACAAACCCAAAACAGTGGCCAATAACTAAGGAAATGGAGCCAAATACACATACAAGCATGCATGCAAACATGGTCCATGTACTTAGGCACAAAGAGCAACTTTCAAGCATGCTTAAGAGGATGCAAACATGGATGCAAGGCATACATTATAAGCTCTGAAATAACATGGTAAGTGGTTCCAAACCATTAAAACAATGCAAAAATGGCATGCTAGAGGGGCCAATGCTTGAGGCATACAAGAGGGATTGCATGTAGCTATACAAAGCAAGACATGAATGACTCCAATGACCTAAAACAGTCCCTTAGCACACTAAAATATGCATAAAAGCTTCACAAAGCTTGGCCAAAATACATGAGCATGGTAGTCTAAATGCTACGCATGTATTGAGGCAAATCATGGCATTACAAGGCATGTATGCTAAGCAAGCATGGTGTACCAAAACCAACTAAACACAATGCTATATTATGACATAATAAGCATGAAAATCAGTCAAGGCATGGCCAACATGAACCTAAACATGATGCTCACTAAAGAGGCAAAAATGACCATTTTCAAGGACAAGGAGAGGGGGTGGCCCTCTCCTTCCTAGGACCTCAAGGCACCATCCTCATCACTGAAATCCCTCAAGATTTCAGTGGTGAGGAGGCACAAACACAATGGTCCCGGAGCTCAACCAAAATGGCACAAAATGGAGCCTTTCAAGACTTAAGAGGGGTCAAACAACCCCAAAGCTTAAAACGCCCTTAAGCAACTATTTAGAGGGATAAAAAACAGAACTTTTTTGTGTTATGCACTAAGCCCAAAAACAGATGTAAGGTAGACAAAAATGCAATGCAAAAATGAGGAATAAAGGGACAAGTGTCTTACCCTTGTAGACTCCTTCAAGGATGGAGTTCCAGCTGCTTTCCTTAGCTCAAAGCCAGCTCAAAACCTCTGAAAATAGCTCCTTAGTACCTCAGTAGCTCAAGGAAGGTGTAACTCCAGGTGTTTGTGTGTAAAAATAAGACTAAAACACCTTAAGGCAAAAAGAGGGGGAGATAGAGATAGGAATAGATACAACTATGCTAACCCTAAAAACCAGAGCCCTTCTCTCTATTTTTGCTAACCCTAAACCAAAGAGAAGAAGCTCCCTCTTATAGAGCTCAATCTTGTAAGCTTACAAGACAAGCTAAACAAGAGGGAGATCCCTCCATACACGTGTATGGAGGGGAGCCAAGTGCGTGCCAGCTGCACAAAAAATATCTGCAAAAGCAGATGCACAGTAATCGGCCGGCCAAAAATGTAATTGATCAAAGAAAGATAGCCGGCCGGCCATCTATAGTGCCGGCCGGCCAAACATTTGGCCGGTGGCAAGAAAACACCGCCGGTGGCCTCAAGCCATGGCCAGTGGAGTGTGGGGATGGCCCACAAGCCATTCCCTGCCCCTCCAAGGCAAAACACAAGTGTTTGGTGCAAAACCAGACACGAAACAATCAAGTTGAGAGATCCTGAGGCAAGGCGCGTAGCCGAGACCTCCGGGAACTCAAGACAAACACAAACATAGATGATCACCGAGTGTTCAAGCGGTTACGTCCAAATCTTGAGGACGGTCAAAAATGGGTTGTCCACAGTTGCCCCTCTTTGACAGAACTCGAAAGTCATAACAATGACGAGAGTGATTGTGAAAGCCCAGAGACGACCCATTTTTTACAAGGCCGAAGACTTAGACAAAGCATGCATGACAAACAAGATATGCGCCCGAAGGCAGGGGCAAGATGCAAGACAATGCACAAAGCCGAACATAACTTATGATCATGCAAAGAAAGCTGTAACGAAGCATAACATGCGACAGTTTTAAGCTAGCATACACCAGACTACACTACAATGTAGAAAGGATGTAAGAGAATTATGCAATTCTCGATACGTCTCACTCGGAGGATACAATACTTGTCCGGTTCGTCTGGTTGCACCAGCCTCAAATGAACCGTACATACAATATCGTGCCTGAAAAGAAAGCAAACTTAATAGGTGCAATATTGTTAGCAACATGCATGACAATGCAAGATGAAATGCAAAATGATATGCAATATATACAAAATTATGTATCATAATGCAAATGAAAATGCAATGCAATTGAAACAATGCAAAAGAAATGCAATGCAATTGAATCATGATCCAATCATGAGCGGTTCAAAACCGCACAAATGTCAAATAGATTGATGGAAGTAACAAGTCTGTCTACCATAGAAAAGGTGCCGCAACCCTCAAAGTGCGTACACATGCAGAACTATGAGTGATGTAGACGGACGCAAGAACAAGTATTGGGTGGAATGACATAAGTGGGGAAACAACCCACTAACAAAAGGACAACAATCCTAATGCTGGATGCAAAAATTACACTACAATGTAATATATACAGTGGATATGGCACGCAACCAAACCAAATCTTGCCTAGGAAGGGCATGTACACATACAAGCCATGTCTAACACAGAAAAGGTGCCGCCACCCTCAAACCAAGTTCATCAAGGAATAGGTGCGTACACATGCAGAACTGTGCTTTAACGTGAAAAGTATGAGCACATACCAAACCAAGCTCAACAAGGAAAGGTGCAAGCCAAAGATGGAGGTGATGATGCAGTGGATGCATGCAAGCTACAATGCAATATGCACTGGAATGGATAGATACAATGGATAAGGCACGCAGGCCAAACCAAATCTTGCCTAGGAAAGGCATGTACACATACGAAATGCGTCTAACACAGAAAAGGTGCCGCCACCCTCAAACTAAGTTCATCAAGGAATAGGCGCGTACACATGCAGAACTGTGCTTTAACGTGAAAAGTATGAGCATATACCAAACCAAGCTCAACAAGGAGAGGTGTGAGCTATAGATGGAAGGGGTGCAATAGATGCATGCAAGCTATAATACGAAATTGACATTATGCAATGGGATGTATGTAAATGCAATATTTACAGAGGAAATGTATGACATAGGCACTATATTATGATGAAATGCATGACATATGCAGTATTTAAAATGGGATGCATGACATATGCAATATATTACAATGATGCATGACATATGCATGTTTTTTTTTTTTTTTTCTCTAAAATGCATGACAATGCAAATGAACTGCGCACACCAATGTGCCGAAGGTCTTGCACCTTCCAAGGATTTAAGGTCTCCTAGACCATCGAGTGCACAAAACGGCGATGCGCTAGACAGCGCGATTGAATGCATGTCAAATGCAATGAGATGCGCAAAACAGCGCGATGCGTTAAACAACGCGAGTGCACGAGATAATGCGATGTGCTAGACAGCGCAATTGAAATGATACATGCACAAGGGGCAACTTTCAAGTTTTGTAAGAGACAAAAAGGATACGGGAGGATACACCTTGCACAAATTTGAATGCCACGCACAGAAGACACGATCCGATGTCAAAACGGAGGCCGGTTGAGCTTCGAAAAAGCCATTTCTTGTACTATCTTGAGCAATGAAGGCCCCAAACTACAGATCTGACCCAAAAAAGGTTGTAGGAGGCTCACCGGCCACATGGGGAGGTCACCGGCCATCCACCGACCACCAAAAAACATCACCGGCCAAGTATTTGGCCGGCCGGCCAAAAATGCCTGATTCGGGGCAGTTTTGACTTTTCACTCTGGGTCTTTTAAAATAGGGTTTCAAACCCTATTTCCTTCACTTCTCTTAGCCGAAAACCCTTCCTCTCTCTCTCTAGAACATTTTCCTCCTCTCATTCTCCCGTTTTCTCGTGTTTTCGCGCCCGTTCCATCGTTGGATTCGCGAATATCTTCGCGTTTCGAACACTTTAAACCGAATATTTCTCCATTTCGGTGTTCCTTTCGCTATTTCCACTTTTTGGGGTTTATTCCCCTCGTGTTTCTCTCGATCTCTATACCTTTTCCACTTCTCGACTTTCCCAGCCATTTTCTATCCTCTCGGGGTTGACTTTTCGGTTGACCCTTCGCGTTCTAGCTTTGTTTTCCTTTTCCGACCATTTTCCTCGTCACTTTTGACATGGCTAACGATATTCCACAGGGCGAGACTCCCCCAGATCACGAGATGGATCCCGGGGTCGAGCTTCTCCCCCTGAGTGTCCGTCCATTCGACCCGGCGACCTACCGGCCGGCGATTCATGTGCTACCCCCTGATAGACTTCGCCAATTTTGGAGCTTTGACAAGGCGATGCCTCCGGAGCTTCTCCTGCGTGAGCCTGCATCTCATCTGTCCTTCGACGCTTCCGAGGTAACATCCCTTCCTTTATTTTCCGCAATGTAGAATATAAAACTGCCATAGCTGATTATTTTCTTTTACTACTTAACTCAGATACACTGATGCACTGTACATTGTAGTTGACTGCAAATACACTTGCAACTGATATCTGTTTGAAACTGACACGCGCACACACACTGTACTGGCTCTGAATCACTCAAACACACTGACACAGTACATACTACACACACTGTAGTTTATTGCAACCACACCGGTACCCGACATCTGTTTGAATTTGAAAATATGCACACATGCTGTATTTGTACTGAAACACGCAAACATGTTGATACATCACACGTTGTAGCTTACTGTAAGCACACCGGCACCCGGTATCTGTTTGAATCTGAAAATATGCACACATGCTATATTTGCCTGAATTCTGAATGCCTTTCAAAATTAGTATATTTAGCATTGCTTCGCAATCATTTGCTTGAAAACAGAGGGATTCTCATACCGTCTGCGGGTATGGGAATATCACCGCTCGAGATTGGTACACAGAGCTACCCGACGCGATTCGCCATATCGTAGACCAGGCCGGCTTCGGCGCATTCTGCAGGGGACTATCCAGGCTTACTACGAGCAGGCCTCTCCTTGTTGCTCTAGCAGAGAGGTGATGGGACACCACTGACGCGTTCCATCTTTTTGCGACGGGAGACATGACGATGACTCCCTATGATTTCTCGATGCTCATAGGCATCGGGGTAAGGGGTGATCCAATCCCCTTCGACACTGATATGGACGAGTGGACGGCTGCTCATGTATATCTACTTGGCGAGGTGCCACCTCTCGCCCGTGCAGGCTTCGTTCGTTATTTATGGTTCGAGGTCCAGTTCAGGGTCCAGCCAGCCCTAGTGGAGGAGGCTCCGATGACTCAGGAGGCAGTGGAGTGATACGCGCGCGACTTTCTGATGTTTCTATTGGGCACCACTATTTTCACCGATCGGGCGAATACCGTGCCTCTCTGTCTGCTCAGCGCCTTAGTGGATGTCACACAGATCCTGCACTACGATTGGGGTGGCGCCGCTCTGGCTACGCTTTACGGATACATGAGCTCAGCTTCCCGTGGCAGCGGACAGTTGCTCGGGGGCTACTGGCGCGCTTGGGAGGTACATTTCTTTTTCTGCTTTACATTTCTGCTTTCTACTACTGTATTCTATACTATATTCTATAGTCTGCTTTTCATCGATCAGATATCGTACACCGCACACACATATACTCTACTTTACCGATCGTACATCGCCACACTGCATACTCTGCAATACCTGCACGATATATACGCTCTATTATTTCGCTTTATCAGATTCTGCTTTATCTGATGAGCATACTGGTATTCACTCTGCAGTTGTGGGTCTACACCTACTTTCCCAAACTAGCCCCGGTGCCAGACGTGGAAACCCCTCTCGTCGTCCCGTTCTCGCGCCACTTTGACGGGAGATGCGTGCGGAGACCTCGGGAGACTTTTAGCTTCTTCCGCCGCTACTTTGACACCATCACCCCCGTTGAGGTATGTTTAATTTTAGAGTTTATTTAAGCTTCGCTTTTCACTGTATGTTTTCAATGACAGTAGATAACAAACTGTATTTCATTTTCAGATCACCTGGCAGTCTTGGGCTCTGTTGCCAGCGACGATTCGAGATCGATTTGCCGGTGCTGAGGAGACCTCGCGTTTCCAGATTCTGCTAGAGGGCCCGGTCTGTCGGGCTTGGTACCTAGGTGAGTGTTTTCTACGCCAGACCCTAGGGTTACCGGAGCAGATAGTCCCGGTTTACCCTTTTGAGGATATGAGTAAGACCGAGAGATTCACTGCCGAGCAGATGGCTGACTACACGATCAGCTGGGACACGATCCGCTTCAGGGGCATAGGCGACTACAGAGAGTACGTGCAGACGTACATCATGCGGCCTCTGAGTGGTGGTCGTCGGGTTGAGGGAGAGAGGCCCGTAGCGCCGGCAGCTATGGCAAGAGCGGGAGCTGGAGCAGGAGCATCGAGGAGAGCCGGGTTAAATGGCGGTAGAGCTCGAGAGGCGGGGTTTGGTTGGCCTTGCCCACCTCGCTGACATACAGAGGGCAGGGTGGGGCGACCTACCGGATCCCCTTTGCCCCTCCTCCAGCTGATCACGAGTTGGTCGGTGTCCCCGACTTGCCTCCGGTATGTATTATTGCATTTCGCATCTTGCATAGTCATTTCATTTCTTTGATATTCTGCAGAATACTGATGCATCTAATACTTTTGCAAGCTTCTTCCGAGTACACCCGACAGTCTTTGGAGTTGAATGCCTCCATGATGGGGATGTTACAGCAGACTTTCGACCTCCTGGCCCTTTACAGTATTCCGGTATGTTCTTCAACCACAGTCTCAAACCATACATAAACTGCTTCACATGATCTGATGCACACCACAACACTTGACACACTGATCTCACGGCATTTGATACACTGTACTCATACACTGCATTCTGCACTGATAAACTTCTCGCAACATTCATACACTGTACTCATACATTGCATTCTGCACTGATAAAATGCTCACAGCATACTAATGCGTTTTCCTTTTATACTTTTCAACCTCCTTTTCAGATTCCCACTGTAGGAGGTGTTCTAGCCAAGCCTGCTGTTCCTGCCGGAGGAGATGGAGAGGGCAGAGTATTCCCCCGCACCAAGGCGGGGCGCACTCACGTTGGGAGTAGCTCACGGGCTCCAGTCCCTGATGATGATGACGAGGAGTCGTCCGAAGTGGAGGCAGAGGCGGAGGTAGAGTCATCGGAGGAGGAGACCGGGGATGGCTCGGACTCGGGCTCAGATGATAGTGCTAATGATGCTCTTGGACCTTCGTCCAGGAAGAGGACTAGGACAGACCGGTAGCCCCGGAGCCATTTGACATTGATACAGATTTTTGCTATTTTTCTTCTTTTTTGTACTTTTTCCTTTTTGTTGGTAGCTAGGATACTTTGTACTGCCATAGGCAGATTTTGTTTCCAAAACTTATGTACTTGAAAAGATGATGAAATGAAACAAACTTTTTTTTTTTTTTTTTTTTTCTAAAAAAGTGTTTACATCTGCATATCTATACACTACATCGCAATACATCATATTACACTTCAATGTAAATGAAATTGATTTGTTGTCTGAAAATTGAACACTTGCACTATAATAATTAGATAACTAACCAGCCAACAGCAAAACAACTCAAGCAACCTACTGCCCCATTCTGAACACACAGCCCATACTCTACTGGGGACTAATCTGCATACAGCCCATAACACAGCATTTGGTTCATTTTGCACACGGCAAATCCTGAACGAACAACCCAATCTGACAAGACGGAATACGAAGGTGAAACCGGCTGGAGTTGAAACACACTCAGATGCCCCAAATTCTCCCCTTTCTTCTTTTGCTTCGCATAAATGTAGAGAATGGCACAGCACTCTGAGCATAAGCGATTTTTGAAATTGAAAAAGGGTTTTTCAACCGGGGTATCGAGCCTACAACTGAACACAACGGAAAAAGACTCAAACAAAAGGTACACGACCTAAACACAACGAAACACACTTGGAAAAGACTCAAAACAAAAGCCGGGCTAAACAAGACAAAAGACACGACACGTAGACATGTTTACAAAATGAGAGACCTCAGATCTCGATGAGCTAGTTCCTCTGGGTATGTTCCCTACCCTTTCTGATTTGTGATTCTCACATCACTCGGCCCTCAAACTCGATTTTTCTCTCAAAACCTTTTCCTCACTTTTCTCTCGACTGACACCTCTCTATTCTTTATTCTCTCATTTTCCGTCCCTCCCTAGGGTGATCGATGGATGAATAGAAAGTTGCGGGTTCGCGCCTAACCCTATTAGCTCGCGGCTTATTTCTTCTGGTGATGTCTAGTCGATGTTCCAGACAGGAGATGGTGTATCTTAATCTGCCCCAACTCGTGCTTCACACTCGGTTCAATACCTCGTTGCTCGGAGGTTGTTGAGGGCTTTCAGCCCTTTACAAATAGCTTTGGTTATGCCTTCTCCGGCGAATAGGATGCCCTTCTGGCAAGTATGTTGATGACAAGGGAAAGACAGAACGCCTGACTCAACTGTGCCCCTAGTTCATCACTTTGACCATTTTTGTTTTGGCTTTCTACGAAAATAGTTTTGACCAAAATGAGAGTTAAATTATCATGCTTGTTCGATTTTTGATTTGAAAATCATGCAAGTTAGACTATGAGCATTGAAAATTTTCCCGTATGGGTCTCAGAAATAGTCTAGTTTTGGAAAATGAAATAGTTTTCGAGAAAATAGTCAACCTTAGTAAAAATTTTCAAAAACTATTTTTGCAAACGGTCAATGCTCAACGAGCACGGAACCTACCCTCGAGATGCGCAACCTCGGATCGGAGGCAATGGAAAATTGCCCCCTGCTTGAAAAGGCTGCATGGCAACGGAAAGTCGCCCCTGGTTTAAACGGCGACTCATGGCAACTCACGGCAACGGAAAGTTGCCCCTTGTTTGGATGATGCCGCAACATGCTGAAAATCAGTCCTCATTGGTGATGATTGCAAACGAATTCTCAGACATGGAGAAGACGATGACGGTCAAAACCAATATATGGACACAGTCACTGTGAAAGCGTTGGTGGCTGGACTTCAAGAGGAAGTTGATTGCGTAGTTCCGGTTGTCATAACCGAACTATCGGATTCACAGGAGGCAAAGGTGATCAAAACCATTACATGGACTGAGACGCTATGAAAGCGTTGGGGGCTGGACTTCAAGATGAAGTTGCCTACGTATCCCAAACATGGGAATCAAGCCTTACGTAGTTCCGGTTAAGGTACACTCGGGTATTTTAACCTTCACTTTTTAGGCTCTAACTTTTGCCAAGGCGCCCGGTGCGGGTTTTCGACCTTGCGAGCTTCTTTTCTTTTCTTTTTCTTTTTTTTTTTGCATATATTTCTCCTTTTTTCTTTTCTTTTTGCATGTATTTCTTTTGCTTTTGTATTTTTTGCATTTTTTGTATGTTTTTCTCTTTTTGTATATATTTTCCTTGCTCTAACTTTTGCCTGGGTCGCCGTTCCAGGTTTTCGGCCCAGCGAGCCTTTCAAAGGGTAAAAGTGTAACAAGTCCATGCCAAATGGTTTTGATATTAAAGTCTTCCTGTATCGAGGAGGATAGTTGTTGTATTGATCTGCAAAAGGATTCATCACGATTGCTTCACGAGCTTCTTACGGTGAGATCCGACCTTCTCGATCTGATTTTGGTGCCTCTTGTTCGAGGGCTGCTTCAAACCTGGCCGCATGGGCCTCACATGACGGTTGGTCGTTGAACAGTCCGGATTGTGGTCTAGGCTTGAAAACAGATGGATTGAATCTTGAGGCTGAGAGCGATCCTAGGCTGCACAATCTCGAGAGCGATTCCACACAAGCTTCACAGGACCGCGCAAAACATTTTGTTTTTGAAAGCTTTTACGAAAGCGACAAATCGCTCATGCTGAAGATAGTGTGGAACCAATCTGGATCAAGCCAGGGTCCTTCTCAGTACTCACGCTAACAAGCATGATTTCATTCATTAAGGGCTTAGCACGCCTCTCTTTCTCTCAAATTGATCAAAGTTTTGTAAAACCCGAGGAATTCCTTCCTTTTCGTTTTCGCCACCACGGTGTTTAAAACGGTTTTGAAAAAAAACTTAGGTCATTACGATGATTTTCAGGGCACAATAGAGCAGGTGGAATGTACTGTAGTTCCATTCAAATCCTCTGGCACAACTAGCTCAAAATTGCAATAAGCATGGAAACATGATAGCCGTAGCTATTTCATTCGGATTTCCTAGTTGTAACTGGCTCCACAGCAGAGACAGACTCAAAAAGAAAGCAAAAGGAATAATTACAAAACAAAACGGTGTTCGAGGCAACAACCCCGGAATCACCTGGTATTCTATACAAGGGGACCGACTCGCTACAAAAAGACAGACCCTTAAGCAAAAGGACTTACTCACAACAATGAGACAGACTCAAAACAGAACAAAAGACTGACTCGACACCCAAGCCAGAATCTACAAAACTAGCATTCGCAAATGCTCAAAAATGCGTGCCAGACGCCACATCAAAAATACCAGGTGTCATCCGCAAGTGGTTCACTTCCCGATCACATACTTGCAGTATCAGTATCTTCAAAATCCAATAACTGGGTAGTAACGGACTTGGCTGAGGTGGGCGGGAGGATAACCTCATTGTCGATCAAGTCCTGCACCTCATGACGGAGGCGAAAACAATTATCGGTAGCATGACCGGTTTGCTGGTGGTACGCGCAGTACAAGGCAGCATCATGTGTATGAGGGAGATTCTTCGGGAGAGGCCGAGGCTCCAGGGGTTTAAGGTGCCCTCTTTCGGCCAAGATCTGGAGTGCCTTGGATAACGGCATATAGAGAGCCTGAAAGACCCTACGCCCTCAGGGCAGGTACTTTGAAGGCTTAGAATTCTTGCTAGACGCACTAGCGAAAGGGTCGGCAAGCACTGCCTTGACTTTCTGATCTTTTCCAGGTGCAGGGTTGGGAGCGGGAGGAACTGTTCTGGCATGACGGGGCCTATCCCGGTTTTCTAATTGGCTGGTACTGCCTTCAGTTGGAGCGAGGAAAACGTCATCCATAGTTTTGGTTAGGACTGTGAATACTTGCTATTTACTCATCCCCCAGGCTTTCAAAGCCTCGACTGCCCACATCAGTTGTTCAATGGGATCAGCATCGGCCTTCACTTTGTCTTTACCTCTGGCCTCAGCCTGATCGAGGGTTTGGGTTGATACATCGTTGTTATAGTTGGAGGCCATCTCCGGTTGGCTAAGCTCGATCACAATCTGTCCCAGCAATGGGGGCTCCTGGGGTACAAAATGCCCGGCATATGGTGCGGCTGGTGACGATGCTGACATTCCGTAGGTGAGATCCGCCACGGACCTCTGGAGGCCACCTATCATCCCCATCAACTCGAATGTGGTGGGCTCACGAGCCTTATACAACTGGGGTTCCCAGATCGGGCGCGCAGCGGGCGACCTGGGTGGATGCGGAACATCAACATTGGTCTCATTTTGTAGAGTGATTCCTTGATCTAATGCGGCTGTCATAACCACAATCTCTTCCGAATTCTGTGTCATCATAGGTCCACTATTCCGAGTGGTGACTGACAGATCAGATATCTGTCTTGCCTCAGCAAGGGGAATACTGACTATTCTGGATCAACTCTCTGAACTGAAAGGGAAAACAAGCAGCATTTCAGCCCACACGGATCAAGCACAAGTGTAGCCGAACAACTGTACTCTACTACTGATCACTGTTCCCCAGAATCACTGTCCCAAAACACTGAATCGGATACCTGCCGATATAACTGATTCTCACAAATACTGATACTGATGCCCTTAGGCCTGATACTCACACTTGCAAACTGATATGCGCGTTCCTGTGGAGACACACTCTAAAAGCATATAGCATGTAAAGAGGGCCAAAACATCCCTATGTTGGGGTAGGGTTTCCCTGTCCTATTTTGTCAGGAGTTAGGGTTTCACTACGCACATAGCGGTTTCAAACAACCTATATCGGGTAAGCAACATGTCCTAGTTTGGAATGGTCACTATGGATTCCGATTATGTACTAGGTCGAATGGTCAAAAGGGTGCCCCGATAAAACTGGGGTTTGTGTTCCCATACTGGCAGAGCCCGCAACCGGTCAGCCTTATGGTCATGCCTTGACAAGACAAGCCTCCGGCAAACCGCTCACGAATAGCAGATGGCTAACACAGTGTCCTAGGCGCACCAATGCACATGTAATGCAAAGAAACACATAAGTGAAACCAAAACAGGATATCACGAGTTCGAGTCAAGCTCTCTAAAATCCCCAGCGGAGTCGCCAGACACTGTAACAAGCTCGTGAGGGACTTCATGGGGTTACAGTTCGGACTCGATTTGTTGTCGGTTCTTAATCTGAACCAAAGAGTCCAAATCCGGCAAATCGTTTTGAGAAAATAGATTTTTGAAAGAAGTGTCAAACATGGACTGCTTCCCCAGATACAGAGTAGCCACCTAAATATTTTTTAATGGGGGAATTTAGGAAACTCTGACTCGGTGCCAAAGGCCACGTGTCCGTCATCACCAAAGTTGCCTCGGCTCGGGAACTTGGGTACGATTGGGGAAGGTTAGCTATGAGCACCCCCTCTCACCCGATCCGAAGATCGGCCTCTACTAACCATGATATCCTATTTTGAAAACCTTATGTGTTCTTGTTCCGGTTATTAGCCTAGAATTACTATGTTATGCGCACAATAAACAAATATAGACTAGATCGTATAATTTGGAACAAAACATTGCATATCCGTCTGTTTGGAAAACGCTTTGAAATTTGCCACTCGCAAGTAGGCTAAAATACAGATTTCAACTAGTTATCCCAACTCAAACAATCCAACCTTCACCCACAGGCATTCAAGCATTTTATATCACATAAACATCTAGCCACATGGTAAGCATGCTGTCATGTTAACATTCACACTCATGTGAAATGCTAAATCATAAAGAGCTCACCTAGCACTCCGCACCAAAACAAGAACATGTTAGTAATCATGCATGATCCAAGTCCTTGTTAAATGGCTAATGCAACGCATACGGAATGTCATTAGAGTAGGCTCGACTAGTCTATAAATGACATGTGAAAATGCACAAATAGCATGTATTCAAGTTAGAATTAAAGTACAATGCAATTAGCATGATGCGCCGAGCCCGGTGCATGCAATACTGATGAAAGATGCACGCATGCATATCATAAGGTATGCTAAAGTAAATATGCCCTAATACTAACAATCAAAAGTAGGTAAGTAAAAGGGAGAAAGAAGTGGGGGTGGGAAGACATACACACACGCACCCACACTTATTACAAATTTGCCCTCGCTCGGAGGGACCGAAAGAATAATACAACTTAACTAACCAACTAGCTAATTAAATATTACAAACCAATTAAATTAGCTAAGCAAATTAACTAATTTATTTAAGCAAATGAACAACGGCCTCGGGAAGATGGTCCAATGCATGCGCGCTCGGGTTTGCTCTGAAATCCGCTACCATGCACAAGTTGCCTCTGTTTTGATTGTTATTCTTCTCTGCAGACTTCACAAATCTCAAAACTGCTTCTCTGCACACTGTGGAACACCACCGGCTGAAGGGATTGGTCACCGGCCATGTATGATGGTCACCGGCCACAAAATGATCCATCGGCCAACAATGGATGGCCGGTCGGCACTGAAGATGGCCGGCCGGCCAAATCTTCCTGCAGAATCCTGTTTGACAGCAGCAGAGGACAAAGCAAAGCATGGCAGTGCATTTCAAGCTATGTATGCACTAACCACATCCCTTATCATGTGAATGGCTCAAAGGAGGATGGGCCTCCATTCTCAGACCACCAATCACGCATTTCCATGCATGATGGCCCAAAGAATCAAGTGTGCATCTTGATATGGAATGCAATGCACATAAACAAACCAATGGAACTCAACCTCTATCACAAGCATTTCAAGAGGCCAAGCATGCATGCAAATGGAATGCAACCTAGACATGGAGGCTAAGTATGCAAAAAGAGCATGCAAGGCATGTAACAACCATGCTAGTGACAAACATGCAACAACATGTAAAGTGGACTAAGCATAGGAGCAATGCAAAGCATCTTAACCAATGAAATGCATGCCAAATGCATCATGATTTCAAGCAAGCAATAACATGTAATAGGCCAAGTATGCAACAATGTACAAGGCAAGCATGCTATAACACATGAAGGATGGACTTAGACTAATTTAGGTGGCCCTCAAACAAACCCAAAACAGTGGCCAATAACTAAGGAAATGGAGCCAAATACACATACAAGCATGCATGCAAACATGGTCCATGTACTTAGGCACAAAGAGCAACTTTCAAGCATGCTTAAGAGGATGCAAACATGGATGCAAGGCATACATTATAAGCTCTAAAATAACATGGTAAGTGGTTCCAAACCATTAAAACAATGCAAAAATGGCATGCTAGAGGGGCCAATGCTTGAGGCATACAAGAGGGATTGCATGGTAGCTATACAAAGCAAGACATGAATGACTCCAATGACCTAAAACAGTCCCTTAGCACACTAAAATATGCATAAAAGCTTCACAAAGCTTGGCCAAAATACATGAGCATGGTAGTCTAAATACTATGCATGTATTGAGGCAAATCATGGCATTACAAGGCATGTATGCTAAGCAAGCATGGTGTACCAAAGCCAACTAAACACAATGCTATATTATGACATAATAAGCATGAAAATCAATCAAGGCATGGCCAACATGAACCTAAACATAATGCTCACTAAAGAGGCAAAAATGGCCCTTTTCAAGGACAACAAGGAGAGGGGGTGGCCCTCTCCTTCCTAGGACCTCAAGGCACCATTCTCATCACTAAAATCCCACAAGATTTCATTGGTGAGGAGGCCCAAACACAATGGTCCCGGAGCTCAACCAAAATGGCACAAAATGGAGCCTTTCAAGACTTAAGAGGGGTCAAACAACCCCAAAGCTTGAAACGCCCTTAAGAAACTATTTAGAGGGCTAAAAAATAGAACTTTTTTGTGTTATGCACTAAGCCCAAAAAAAGATGTAAGGTAGACAAAAATGCAATGCAAAAATGGGGAATAAAGGGACAAGTGTCTTACCGTTGTAGACTCCTTCAAGGATGGAGTTCCAGCTGCTTTCCTTAGCTCAAAACCAGCTCAAAACCTCTGAAAATAGTTCCTTAGTACCTCAGTAGCTCAAGGAAGGTGTAACTCTAGGTGTTTGTGTGTAAAAATAAGACTAAAACACCTTAAGGCAAAAAGAGAGGGAGATAGAGATAGGAATAGATACAACTATGCTAACCCTAAAAACCAGAGCCCTTCTCTCTATTTTTGCTAACCCTAAACCAAAGAGAAGAAGCTCCCTCTTATAGAGCTCAATCTTGTAAGCTTACAAGACAAGCTAAACAAGAGGGAGATCCCTCCATACACGTGTATGGAGGGGAGCCAAGTGCATGCCAGCTACACAAAAAATATTTGCAAAAGCAGATGCACAGTAGTCGGCCGGCCAAAAATGCAATTGACCAAAGAAAGATAGCCGGCCGGCCATCTATAGTGCCGGCCGGCCAAACATTTGGCCGGTGGCCTCAAGCCGTGGCCGGTGGAGTGTGGGGATGGCCCACAAGCCATTCCCTGCCCCTCCAAGGCAAAACACAAGTGTTTGGTGCAAAACCAGACACGAAACAGTCGAGTTGAGAGATCCTGAGGCAAGACGAACACAAACATGGATGATCACCGAGTGTTCAAGCGGTGACGTCCAAATCTTGAGGACGGTCAAAAATGGGGTGTCTACAGCTGGACATACAATTTGATGGAAATTACTGCCCAATAGGGGATAACGTGGCCAAGTTAACTACTCAACTTGGCATTATTGTGCGGAATGGTAACATTGTTCCTCTTACTTTTCTTGACTGGAACAATGTGCCTGATGATATTGTTGATGCTATCTGGAAGGATGTGAAGGTAAAAGTATATTTTTGTCCACAAATTCAAATTCCAAATTTGTGTTATACTTAGCCTTAAACTTTGAAATTGTGTTTTATAGGACAATTTGAATATATGTCCAGAGGAGTACCAGCCAATCTGCATGAAAAACTGCAACACCATATGGAAGGATCACAAGAACAAGATTAAGGCTAAGTATTTCAAGCCTAGAAGTTCTGATCCTAATCTGAAGGATGATGTTCCTATGAACATTGTGCCAAGCCAGTGGGAACAACTTGTGGAGTATTGGCGTACTTCCGATACTGAGGTATACAAATAAGTTATATTTATGATATGTAAACATACAAATCATATTTACATGATTACATTTGTTGAACCTGTTATAGAAAATTGCAAGTAGGAACGCTAAAAATCGGCGAGCTCACGGCATATCTCATACCACAGGGCGTACTACTTTCTCTCAGATACGGCATGAGGTTTACATTTTATTGTTTTATTTTTGTATATAAATAAACATTGTATATTTGCAAATTATTTGGATTCTAATTTTCATATTTCTAAAAAAAATGTAGATGACCAGTAAAGGGGAGTCTACTGATAAGATAAATGTTTGGCTTCTAACACGTAAAGTAGATGACCCAGAGGTTATCCAGACCTTGGTAGTTTCTAGAGGTTATCTAGACCTTAAGAAACTTGAATTCAAGGAGTTAATGCCCCAAAATCACCAAACCGCGTCGGTTTAGCACGAAACTTGGCACACACGACCGCCTAGGCACGAGAGACTTGTGGGAGAAGACGGGGCTTGAATCGTGTTCCTGGTTTGGGAGTTAGAGCCAGATTTCACTTTAGGCAAACTAGTTCCTTAAGAAACTTGAATTCGAGGAGTTAATGCCCCAAAATCACCAAACGGTGTCGGTTTAGGACGAAACTTGGCACACACGACCGCCTAGGCACGAGAGACTTGTAGGAGAAGACGGGGCTCGAATCGGGTTCCTGGTTTGGGAGTTAGAGCCGGATTTCACTTTAGGCAAACTAGTTCCTTAAGAAACTTGAATTCAAGTAGTTAATGCCCCAAAATCACCAAACGGCGTCGGTTTAGCACGAAACTTGGCACACACGACCGCCTAGGCACGAGAGACTTGTGGGAGAAGACGGGGCTCGAATCGGGTTCCCGGTTTGGGAGTTAGAGCCGGATTTCACTTTAGGCAAACTAGTTCCTTAAGAAACTTGAATTCGAGGAGTTAATGCCCCAAAATCACCAAGCGGCGTCGGTTTAGGACGAAACTTGGCACACACGACCGCCTAGGCACGAGAGACTTATGGGAGAAGACGGGGCTCGAATCGGGTTCCCCGTTTGGGAGTTAGAGCCGGATTTCACTTTAGGCAAACTAGTTCCTTAAGAAACTTGAATTCGAGGAGTTAATGCCCCAAAATCACCAAACGGCGTCGGTTTAGGACGAAACTTGGCACACACGACCGCCTAGGCACGAGAGACTTGTAGGAGAAGACGGGGCTCGAATCGGGTTCCTGGTTTGGGAGTTAGAGCCGGATTTCACTTTAGGCAAACTAGTTCCTTAAGAAACTTGAATTCAAGTAGTTATTGCCCTAAAATCACCAAACGGCGTCAGTTTAGCACAAAACTTGGCACGCACGACCTCCTAGGCACGAGAGACTTGTGGGAGAAGATGGGGCTCGAATCGCGTTCCCGGTTTGGGAGTTAGAGCCGGATTTCACTTTAGGCAAACTAGTTCCTTAAGAAACTTAAATTCGAGGTGTTAATGCCCCAAATTCACCTATCGGCGTCAGTTTAGCACGAAACTTGGCACACACGACCTCCTAGGCACGAGAGACTTGTGGGAGAAGACGGGGCTCGAATTGGGTTCCCGGTTTGGGAGTTAGAGTTAGATTTCGGTCTAGTCAAATTATTTAGTAAACTATCTTTCTAATTATATAGTAGTTAATTTTTTTATATTTTTCTGTAATTAAAATATTAACATCATTATATTGTTATTAATTATTTTTATTTTATTTTTTTTCAGATATTTCCTGAGTAGCAATTTGCTTCTTGTCAATGCGGGCATGTAAAGATTATGACGAACTTCTATTTTTGTAATTCACGAAAGAATCAAGACGAAAACTTTTGGTTTTGCTTTTGATTTTGATTTATGTTATTTAAATTTGTGAACAGCATTATATATGTATTATGTGACATTATGTAGTGGCATAATTTTTATTGTTATGAATTTTTATTTATGTGTTGTTATGAATGGAACAACATTATGAATTTTCATCATTTGTCAACTTTTGTTTATGTATGTATTTATATTATTATGTAATTTTTTGATTTTTTAAAGTTATTTTTTCATTTAATACAGGTGATTTTTATATTTTTAATAATTTTAAACCAGGGTTTTTTTTTTAATTTTTTTTTAAGACGGCAGAACACCCCATCGCAAAAAAGAAATTATACCACACTTTTTGCGATGACACCCATACTGTCGCAAAAGGTATGGAATTTAATAGAAAAAAGGCTGTAGCGACGGTATAATTGCCGTCGAGAATAGTTATTAGCGACGGCTCTGGTTGCTGTCGACTATAGTCAACGGCGACGACACTTTTTAGTGACGGGATTTTTGCCGTCGCAAAAACCTCTTTTACCGATGGCAAGACTGTGCCGTCACAAAAAAACCAAGATTTCCATCCATTATTGACGACAGAAATTTGCCGTCGCAAATAAGAAATTTTCCTGTCGCTAAAACAATGGCTACGGCACTTGCCGTCGCTAAAAGCCTTTTGCAACCCCCTTTGTTGCGACCCCCACTTGCCATCGCAAAAAGATATTTTACCGTCGGAAAAAACTTTTGAGACGGCGCGCGGAGTATTTGCGATGGCGTTTTGCCATCGCAAAAAACAATTTTTTTTTGTAGTGACTCCTCATACAATGCCTAATGATTCAAGTGGGCTTGGGGCCATTGATGCATTGTCCCATATGCACTTAATACCTTTTCATTTATATGGCATTTTAGTAAAATATAAAGATGATTTAGCCATCGCTATCCACTTCAATACATAAAATGAAGCTTACAAACAATGGCCCATAATTTATTTGCAATGGTGATGTGCCATAAAATTGAAATTATAATGTTTTCTATTTATTTTATTTTATTTTTAATTTTGTGTGTGGGTTAGATTATTTTGTTCTCTCTCTCTTCTTTCTTATGGCACATTTGGTGTAATTAAGGTACCTACAACTTGGTTTCATAAAAAAAGTTTGGGCAAATTACTTGGAAGTCCTATTTAAAAAAGAATAAGTCTACTTAGTTCTAAAACCTTTTGAATACTCTCAAAAGTCCACTCCCTATTTTTTTTTCTTCATTCTTCTATGTGTATTCGTTTTCCTCTATCTCTTTCTCTTTCTAATTTCCGGTGACCAACAACCATGCTTTACTTCTTCTCTTTCTCTTTCTAATATATAGTCACCGATGACCAACGTCATTGCTTGGGGTTCGCTGGCACCACCGACCATCGACTCCTTACTTCACTCTCATTGACAGCAAAAGAGACAAGTTTCCAATGAAGAAGATGAGTAGATCTACTCAAATCTGATAAGATCTAACTAGATCTAAACCAAAAATAGTTGTCAGAGTGCAATATTCTCTCTATATCTGTTTCTCTCCTTCAATTTCTCAATTTTTCTACCTTTTCTCTGCTATACACTTATATTTTTCTATTTTAATGGAGAAAATTTTCAATTTTTGAACAAGTTATTTTTTAGTTTTAGTTACAGGTGGTGAAAACTGTAAAATTTTGTTTTTTTTTCGTGATGAAATGAATCATATTTTAAAACTGTAAACTTTTACAATTTCATAACATTCTTTAGAACTGTAAAATTTTGTAGTTTCATAACATGTTTTTCAGTTTAATTAATAAGGATAAATACTTAATAGAATTATACTTTGAAACTGTAACAACTTACTTTTTAGTTTGATCAATATTTGAGAGTATTTGTTTAAACCCTACAAAGATTAAAAAATAATATATACTTTTTCCCATTGTTGTTTGTTGTTGTTGTTGTTGTTTTTTTTTTTTTTTTTCAATATTTAGCACATTTTGCTATGTTTTTTCACTATAATTTCTCAATTTATTCTTTTTTTTCCCCCGACAATATTCTAGACATTCCGATGAGTCTCCGATGATGTTCTTGACATTCAACGAACATTTTAGACATTCTGACGATTTCTAGTGATGTTTAGAACACTCCGACGATACTCTGATGAACTTTCGACAACTTCTTAGTGATGTTGAATATTCTCGTGAGTCTCCAATGACCATTTGATGGAAGCCTTGCGGTGGTGGATTGTAGCAGCATTTTTAAAGTTATGAAAAAAAAAAAGTTTTTTGGTAACAATTAAAAATATGTAGGATTAATCGGTGCAAATGTTTTGTTTTGGGATTAGATGGATTTTAAACTTTGTATATAGGACTTACTGGTAAGTGCCCCAAAAGGTTAGCTGCATTGTAGTTAGATGACCCATAGTTATAGTTGGGCCGAAGCCCATGAATATTAAGGTCATGTTTGATTGGGAGTTTGGGAGAGAGGATTGGATTACCAATCCGTGGGACCCACCAAATCCATATTTGGGTGCAACAAAATAGCATGGGATTAGCAATTCCAAGAGAGTATTAATCCCCTCCCATGGTGGGATTAACATTCAATTCCCATGCAAAGGTTGAGATAGCTAATCCCTTTATACAAATTGATGGCTAAATTATCATTTTGCCCTCCACTTTACAAAACCAGTAGAATTATATTATATGCGAGGAGGGTTTTTAGGTAATTTTATAAATTTAGTCCTAACAAACTAATACCACCACACTAGTACACAAATAAATACACTTTATTTTACATCTCCAACCTAATTCCGTCACACTAATAATATTCTTACTCAATCTCACCGTACTCATAAATCCCATTCAACCTAATCCATCAAACAAACGAGGCCTAAATTCTGATGATGGTTTTTCCAGTGCTATTATGTATGGGAATTAGGTCTTATTTTGATAATTTGAACCGTTTATTTTTTAGGGTATATCAAGTATAACATACCTACCAAAAATAAGTTGATCGGATGTTGGTAACCCTTTTATCACATTTGTATTGAAAAAAATAAATGATAAATATGATTTTAAGAATAAAATGGAATACAAATATGATTTGATGCAAGGGCTACTAATGTCTAATCAACTTAACTTTATATTTATTTTTTTGGCAAATGTATTGTATATGATGGACTCTAAAAAAATATAATTCAAATTATGAAAATAGGACCCAAACAAGCCTTAATGGCCGTACAATGCACTGCATTAGAAATGAATAAATTATTTAATTTATTATAATCGATATATCATAATGGTATAATTATTTTTCTCACATACGTGTGGGCTTCACTTATATTAAAGTATCATTATTTATATGGAAATTTTAATGTCCTCATTACACAAAATACAACCTTAAAAGAATGATGCATACAATTAGATAAGGGATTTTTATGGGCCAGTCCTATTTTCAAGGATTATTATCTAACAGGTCCTTAATGGAGAGACTCTTTTACCTATAGGTCCTGAACATTTTTGTTTATTTAGTTTTTTCCCTCATGTTTTTATACTCAGATCTGGAGATAAAAATAAATAAATAAATAAGCGCTCTCTCTCTCTCTCTCTCTCTCTCTCTCTTTCTCTCTCTGTACATTTCTCCACCAATGACCATCGCTATCTCCACCATTGCCAACCACCCCCGCTTCCACTGTCATCATTGTCAGCGACCTCAACCAGCATTTTCTTCCACTTTCACCATTGCTTCCACCTCCACCGACATCTTCGCCTCCACCGCCATCGACATCTTTCCCTCCACCTCCACCGTCGCTGCCAACCACTGCCGTCTCCACCTCCATAGTTGTCATCACCTTCACTTCTAGATCTAGAATCTAGGCTCTTTGTCACCGGGTCTTCTCTCTCTCTCTCTCTCTCTCTCTCTCTCTGTGTAGTGGGAAAGATCCTAGTGATAAATTTGTTTAAACCAGTGATAAATTTATCACTGTTGAATTTTTGTAAATTTGTTTTTGTGAATTAGTAAGTGAGTGTGTATGTATGTTAGTATGAAATTTATCACTAATAACATTTTATCAGTGATAAATTTATCACTGCTAAATTATTGTGAGTTTTTTTTTTTTTTTTTTTAAGTGTGTGGATGTGTTTTTGTGAATTAGTGAGTGAGTCTGTATGTATGTGAGTATGAGAGTGAGAAAGAATAAGTAATTTAAGTGGTTTGGTAAATACTGATAACATTTATTAGTGTTTGTGTGTTTCTCACAGTGGCAGTGGCCGAATGTTGGGTTGCAATGTTGAGTCTAGAGGTAAAAATAGAAAATACTATTTGATTTTTTTGGGTAGGACCTGCTGGGTAATAAGATCGGTCTATAGGACCGACCTGTAACTCCCCCATAAGATAAAAACAAAAGCCCAGATAAACCTAGGAGAATTATAATAAAGAATTTGTTAGATTAATTCATAATCAAGCGGACAAATATATTTTAAAAATTAATTCATTCACATAGTTTTTGAATATATGAACAAAACACAAATATGATTTGTCAAAAATCCTAGCCTAATATTTAAAAAATGTTTTGGGTTCCTACTACAGTCCACAAAGTGGACTTTTGGATTTGAGGAGTTGTTGGGCCTTTTGCAGATCCACCGTAAGTCCTACTTTAATGATATGAATTGTTCATTTTAGGGAAAATTAGTCTAAGTTTCCTCTCCAATTTTTTTTTTGATAGAAGAGATCCATATTATTTTGTGATATCTAAGGTCCCTTAACCCTACACCCATATCTCATAGAGAAATTCACTCTCTCGCTTTCTCTTTCTACTGAACAATTTATTTTTCACTCTCTTCGATTCACTAACTTGACCTCCATTCATCTGTTTCTCTTTCTAATTCAATCAACCACGAACCGTTTCAGGACCAATTTGGAGGGTTGTTCAGCACTGATTCGGTTCTAAATCCTACTTGCAAAGCCTCTGCAACCGACTCTCTAAGCTTGAACTCAGTTTTGACCGTTTAGTTGACGGCGGCTATGGAGATCAGAAGTGTACTTTGACGGCGGAGATCAAGGATCTGGATAGGAAGTACAAGTGGACGGCAAAGATCAAGTGCAAAAAGAAGAATAAGATGAACAAAAAGGAAGAGAAGGAAGAGAAGTAGGAAAACTATAAATGGACGGCTGAGATTAAGGAGAAAGTTGAGAATCCTCTTCCGATCATGAGGACATACACATTCAAAGCATCAAGCGACGAAGGAGGTGAATGCAACGAGTCGGAGAAAAAAGAGAAGAATCAAGAGTAATTTCTCAATAATGAAATGTGTTGAAGTTTTTGTTTTGTTAGAGAATCTAGAGCTCGCAGAAGCTGAGAATTTCTTGAGGTCTGTAATTGAAGACAGCTTTGGATTTTGTGTTTGTTTTGTGTGATTGGTTCTCTGAAATCACTGTGTGTAGTTGAGAGGTCTGTAATTGAAGATTTACTTCGATTTGTTGCGACTAAGATATGGAAATTGATTTGTGTTCTGTTTGATATTGTTTCACAGATACATTTCAAGAGGTTTGTGGGAAGCTAGGAAAGGCCAGAGAAATTTCCAAATTTTTTTTAGAGATTGGGAAGTCTAGGGAAGGCCAGAAAAAAAAAAAAAAAAAAATATTTCTCTGCAGAGAAGGGAAGGCCAGAGAAATTTCCAAAATTTCTCTAGAGCCTGGGAAGTTTAGGGAAGGTCAGATAAATTTTCAAAGTCCAGAGAAATTCTTGAATTTCTCTGGTGAGATTTTCTTTGTGAAGTCGAATTTTCTCTGGATCAATTTGAGGGGCTTTAGACATTATTAAAATATTGAATATCCTTTATGGTATAAAATCTTAATAATAGGGACCCTAAAAAAAACCTCCTCATTTTATTTAATTATGCATAAACTTTCATTATGAAAAAAATTATATTAATTCGATAAATATAATATTATGTTTTGATGATATTTGTTTATAAAAAAATGAACGATAAATTTTTGTTTTCATAAAAATAGATCATTTAATTTTTTGCAAACAAATTTGATAAAATCAA
Organism: Camellia lanceoleosa; assembly: GCA_025200525.1. NCBI lineage: Eukaryota > Viridiplantae > Streptophyta > Magnoliopsida > Ericales > Theaceae > Camellia > Camellia lanceoleosa. The sequence goes on from CM045769.1 coordinate 93,335,745, forward strand.
GAGTTATGATTATTGGGTTAATCTGATTTTTTTATTTTTTTTTTTATTTTTATGAATGATGTACAAGCATAGTAAAATAAAATTAAAAATTCAGATCATCAAAGCAGAGCTTATAGTGGGCCCTATAAGACCCAACAAAGTAGACTGGGGAGTACCCAAACCCTTTAAATAATGAAGAAAGTTAAGGACACAAAAAATTCTACAATTTTTTTTTAGAAGAATTTTTTTTAAGGTCCTTGATATTAATATTTTATAAGATAAAAGATATACAATATTTTCATAGTAGTTAAGGTTTCATAACATTTTCACAGAGAAAATTTGAATCAAAAAAATTTGCCTGACTCTGTGAAAAATTAAAATTTCTCTGAGTCGAATTTTCTCTATGAAAATGTTATGGGACCTTAATTAATAAAAAAAAAAGTATCTTGGACCTCTCCTACAACACAAAGTTGGAGAGGGATGTTTCACTAATTTTTTCTTTATTTTACCATATATTGAAATGTGTGTGGGATATGGGTCCCATAGCATTTTTCTTAAATAATATATGGAATTCATTCGAAATTATAAATCACACTATTTTGCACTAATAAAAAAGTATGTATAAGCACTTAAAAAAGAGTATGTGAATTCTAAATAAATAAATAAATAAGAGTATGTGAACAAAATCCAAATTATCCACCTAAAAAAAAAAACAACAAACAAACAAAATCCAAATCATGTTTATTAGGTCCGTTAACGTTTTTAGTCTTAAATTTTTTTGTTTACAAAACAAATAAAAAAATAGGTTTTTGTTTATTTTTGTGAAAAATAAAAATATTGGACTTGTTTGGAGTACAAAAATATTTTCAAAACAAATAAAAATAAAAATAGAGAAACATATTTGATGAGTTGTCAGAGTTGAAGACTAGATGTGGTGACCGATAATGGCAGGTGGCTAAAGGTGTTTGTTGGAGTAAGTGTTTGGATGTTGTCAAATGTCACAAGGTGCACGAAAGGATGCCAAATGGTGGCCGATGAATACGGCGATAACTGTCCACCCGTCAGAGAGTCGTCAGAGTTTAGCTGGAGCTCTCCAACCACTGGCGATGGGTGGTGTTAGTTGATGGTCGATAGTGAGTGATAGGTGGTAGCCAGAGGTGGTAGGTGAGAAGAAAAAGTGAAAACTTGTTTTAAAAATAAGTGAATAAGGTTTGTGTTTTCAAAAATTTTAAAAATTTAAAATCAATTTTGTTTTTTAAAAACGAAAATAATATACCAAATAAGTTTTCATTTTTAATTTTAAAAAAAATGAAAATAAGAAACAAAAATATTAACAAATGCCCCTTAATTGTTGAACAAAGTATACTTTCTCTACGTAGAAGTGGTCCAATTTCTTTGAAACATAGAACAAGTGGTAGACATTGTAAACTTACCGAGAAATTGATCAAGACTGAATTGTTGTTATTTCTCTATGTATTTGGAGATGCCTTTTCAACTTACATAGAGTTAAGCATTGCAGTTGAGAGATGTATATCTATATCCATAAGCAAAAATTGGAAAGATTTGGACAGAATGTGCAATGTATGATAACCTTTTTGCCTATTTCGACGATCAATCAATTAATTACGCAGACATCTTGCGTTTGTAACCGAAACCCATTTTTTTTTTGTTGCTTGTCTGCTCACCTCTTCACATTCTTTTCCTTGTGTTTGCTTTTAAATATGTTATTATTATTTTTTTTAATAATAATAATAAATTGGGTTATTGCTACCTTCAACTTTGGAGAGCAAAAATGTCAACAGATACTATGGTCTAAAATGTTGTTGAAGAGTGGGGGTAACACTTTGTTTTGGATGGATGAGTGGGCTAGATGTGGCATTTTGCATTACTGTATAGAAGATCCTCCCACACTTACGTCGTGTTTGGATCATGGATTTAAATAAAAATTTAGAAAGAAAAGTAAAAAAGATAAGTAAAATATGAATAAAATATAATTATATTTCATATACGTTTTACACACTTTTTCCATTTTCATTTTCAAATTCTTTCTCAAATTCATAAACCAAAAACACAGCCTTAGGGAAACCACCTTGTTAGTTAGCGAGTGTTGGGTAGACAATCAATGGGATTTCTCTAATATTTCTTTCTGCCTTCCCCTTGATACCATCGATAACATTAGAAGCACTTCACTTGGTTTGAAACTAGTCGAGACTTGTGTGTTTGGAAACATTCCGCTCATAGGAAATTTAAGAGCAACTTCGCATATCTTCTCACTAGAAATTTTCAAGCCTTTGCTCCACCTGCTAACTGGAATTTGCTTCGGTCCATTCACACCAATCCTAGAATTCTTCACTTCTTTTGGCTTGTGATCCAAGACTGTGGATCACGTTCTTAGCGAGTGCCAAGTTGCCCAATTTTGCTGGTCAAGTGTCGGTATCCCTCATAAGGAAGTTGCATTAGAACTGCATGACTGGGCTAGACTGAATTGTCAATCCGCAGGGCCGTTTTGTTCCCTCAAGTGTGTTGGGCCATTTGGATTAACTGAAATGCCTTCGTCGGGAAAAATAGTCTTTTAGTAACTTTAATGTAAAATTAAAGTAGGTCCCAACCATTGGTTGAGGTGGGATTAAATGGATTTAGATTCTTTGTAACAAGGTCTTTACACCACAAAAAAAATGACCAAAAACCATTAAGAATTGAATGAGAAATTGTCTCATAAAAATGACTTCGTAAATGAGGTATTAGGAATTGTGTATAGCTACCAATTCCACATTGATTGTAGAGGAAAACTTTGATGGATATTTAAATCTCAAGATTATGAGAAGGGCATGCGCCCTTTGGGACATTCAAATTTTCCGAAGGAAGTGAGTTATGGATCTTTCAAAGAGGGTTGGTCCAAGTTGGTTATGGCAAAATTGCCACATGCGCGCGCCGTCTGCCCAAGTCCGGGTTTGTGATCCGTGGGTTGTGGATCTTGGATCTAAGATCTTAGGCTTGAGGCTTGTTGGAATAGGTTAGGTTTGGGTTGGGCCGGATTGGTAGTCCACCAACTTAATCTTTTTGAGCCAAGTTTGCTGCAGATATACACACTTGTGTATACAGAATATATATTGCAAATATTATTGTCCCAAGTTTGCTGCTGATAACACACTTGTGTATATAGAATATATATTGCAAATATTATTGTCCCAAGTTTGCTGCAGATATACACACTTGTGTATACATAATATATATTGCAAATATTATTGTCCCGTCAATTTTGGTCCATTACTCCAACAGTTTTGCAAGAGTAATGAGCATTAGTTGCCAGCCTTCATAGCTGGAAGGTTACTTCTCTCTCCCTCATTGTGTATGAAAGGAGACCCATCTGCCTTAGGTTTGGTACAGATTTTTTGCTTCCAGAATATATCAGTCAGTTTGCTTCTACATATAATTTTCTTCCTGTGATGAGAGAGTGCTGCAGTTGTCTGTTCGCTAAAGCTAACAGAAGGTGCTTCTGCGTTAGCCGGTCTAAACCATCTTAACCTGGGAGACAGAAGTCAACGTTTCTCCAGCACCCATGGTAAGACGGCTAATCTGTTTTAAGGACACTGTAATATCACACAGAATTTGGTTTGATTCTTTATTTTCAATATTTCGATTAAACGTGTATTTCTGTTAATCATGTTTCATGCTGTAGAATGTAATTTATCAAATATAAATTTATTAGATGTTCTATTATTTACTTTAATAAACAATTTAGACAACAACCTTTTGCTTTCAAAACAACCCCCATCCCTTCAAAGCCTCTTATGTGGTGGCTAAGGCTTTGGATTGGCAACACATTAATTTAAATCTTAACAAAAAAAGCTACTACTATCTATCACTTTGGTTGGAAACCTCCTGACTGGAAAATACATGCTGAACACAGATGGGACCAGCACGGCGAAATCATAGCATGGCGAGTGGAGGTGGATGCATTCGAGATTGGATGGGCCAATAGGTCGCAGGTTTGTCTCACAACATTGGAGTAGCTTCGGTTGTTGAGGCTGAACTCTGGGCTCTTTAGGATGGATTGAACTTGGCATTGGATAGGGATATTCATGAAATTCTAGTTGAATCAGATGCGAAGACCCTGGAAATGATCAAGGAAACTTCAGTTACATACCATCTTAACAATCTTATATATGACTGAAGGTACGTCATGAGGCAGCTAAGGATCTCAACCGTTGATCAATCTATTAAGAGGCCAACAAGTGTAAGGTTTGTTTGAGATGATCTAAATAAGTGTACTTTTTGACTTTTTACAAAAAGATATTCAGAAAAGTAGAGAGGTGATGTGATTCAAAACAGATAAAAAATGTACTTATATAACACACCTCAAACAAGCTCCTAGTAGCAAATCAAGGCATCCATGCCATGGAAGGATTGCAAATCTTTTCCCATTTTTCTACTTACTAGTTGGACCCCCATGCGCACAATCGTTGGCTAGGAATAATGTCATATCGCCGTATCATTGGCTAAGAATAATTGATCGAGGCAAAGACATGACAAATTGTTATTAAATTCTATAAATTTTATTGTATGAATTGAAAGTACAAGCAAAACCCTAAACCCTTAACAAATTCCAAAGCTTTCGATGGAAGAAGAGTTCTGGGGGTAGCATTCTAGTTGGAGTGCTTATTTTTTGTATTTATACATCGTACCATGTTGCCTATGGTGTATTGTATTCAATTTATTAGATAATTGAAAATAGAGAAAGCAACCATTCAAACTAACCAGTTGGCATCTCAAACTAATTCATATTTCTAAAAGTATGAACATATAATATTAACTATCTTGTGAACTTTGAAAATTCATTTATCTTATAACCATTGTATATTATTTTGAAATGGATTTGCTAAACTTGTATGGCCCCTATCATCATATTTGCCATGTTTTCTTCTTGCTCTTTAGCAAAGAACAACATGCCAATTGGGCCTATCATGTATTGGACCATTATTAACATCTGAAAAGGAAAGGCAAGCATGTAGGATATAAGGTGAAGGATACGTAGTAAGCCATGCTCACACAAAGACAAACATGCAGTTGTTCTTCAAACCATATTGCCACTGAAATAAATTCATAGCACTTCCCTCTATCACCCATTAAAGGCAAATTGATTATCGCACAAGATTTCAGAATGAATTTTTTTATGGTTTCTCAAAACAGTGACATATATTATAAAACAGTGAATGCTTGATAGCTAGCTACATCCATATGCATGACAAAAAATGTTGTGTGTAAGTCTATGGAATTCACATAAATGACAACCAAAGTTAAAACTACTTTATTTGTCTTTGTAATGCACAATAACTGATATATTGGTATTCCAGGACATGGCAAACAACAAAGTGCATGGGAAGGAAAAACTTTTTTCTCTGTACTGCAATATAAACAAAAATTTACAAACTTCTTTCCGTTGATCAATGTGAGCAAAAATTTACACACAACAATGCAAGAAAACAAGCGCTAGAGTATCAATATTTTGAAATTATGTTGTCAATAAGCAACAAAATGAATCAAAGTTACTTGTTGCAGGTACTCTTCCATGATTGTTACCTCAATAGGGAAAACATCTTCAAAAGTCATCTTGAAGAAGAAAGTTAAAATATGAGAGGACGGATAAAAAATAAATAAATAAACATTACTAAATGAAAAATAAAAAATAAAAAAAAAAGCAAAAAAAGAGGACAAAATTGTGGAAATCCATGGTACGATTACATTCACTTGATACAGAATTTCAACTTAACAAAACTATTGAATTACTCTAATATAAATATCATAAGTGGCAGTCAATGAGAAGAACAAATTATGCATCAAGTTGAAAATATGAAAGAATTACATTTAATTCAAAAGATTTAAGATCCCGAGCAAACTGCTCTGCATTTATTCCTTCACGCGCTAATAGCTTGCATATAAAATAGAGAGAGAGAAGAAAAAAAAAGAAAAAGAAAAAGAAAACTTCAGAAGTATGGAATAATATCAAACTATTGACAATTATCAGTCAGACATTCTCAAATAATTGATTCTAGATGAAAACCAGAAAAGAGGTCATTGCAAACCCAAATTGGAAAGAGGATGAGATATCCTCTGCAGTTATTAAATAAACCATGGAATCTCAAAACAATCATTGCAAACCCAATTTGTTACAAACTTCCAAGTTCCAACTTCTCATATCCTTTCCTGTATTTTCTCATCATCCAAACTAATAAATTATCATTGCTTCAAAGTCATCTTGAGAAACTTGTGCACGAACTTGAGTGTCAGTGTTTGTGTATGTTTAAATGTCCACATATGCATAATAAGTGTATACATCTGTATGTATTTTAATAATGCATAAAATTGATGTGTGTGTATAACAAAGAGATAGATAAGTACATAGTTGCAGCAATAGGTTAAGTAAGAGCTTAACTTCTTAGGGTTTTTGGCTTTAGCTTTTTCGACAATGCCTCCAATTGATCTAAGTTCCTCTGAAGAACCAAAGAAACATAAACTATGATTTTAGGCCAAAAACAATGATAAATTCGTGAATGCTCTGTCAGGAAAGTGTGGAAAATAAAAGGGCAAAACATAAATCTCCAACACACTATGCCTCACATAACAATTTAGGGTAACCAATCGACTTGAGCATTTTATATTTTTTTAACAAAATCAACACAGAGCACAAGGCTCGAAATTTCTTTTCTTTTGTTTTCTCAAGTTTTCTCAGGAACCAAATGGAGTGAAAAAGTTGAGTGTAGAATGAACCTCAAGATGAGGGAACTGAGCTGACAGAACAGCTTGCTCGAGAACATGGGCAGCCACATCATTCACAAGATAATTAATGCTTATTATTAATAAACCATTCATACTTCAAAAAAAAAAAAAAAAAAAAACTTTTAAATTCACATATCTTGGGTTATAATGTGGTTGAACTACACAGTGTGGGCACAATGCGTAGTTCATTTAGAACTCTAACCATTTTTCCTTAGGCCCATGACACTATCTCACCCTATTTGTCTCACATAGTTTCTGTTGTAACCAAAATTTTTGATTTGGAAGTCAGAAAATAACTTATTGATTTGGAATCGGAAAGTTATTTTTAGGCATTTGCAAACATTTTACAAAAAAATTGTTTTCCCAACTTATTAACAAACATAAGAAAATGAGGGACATATTTTACAGCAAAGCAAATGGAGGCTTGGCTAATTACATTGGTCCTATGTAGTCGAGCATCTGTAGTTAATTACAAACAACAAAACAAGCACCATCTAGCATTCTGAGACATTTCAATATATCTCCGCTGCTAAGCAAAACACTAAAGTATAGAATAAAAGCACCATATGGGTATGATTTCAATAAATAGTTCAAATCACGAATATCAAGGCAAGCTACCAGTTGGCTATTGCTCTACTATTTATACATAAAAATAAATATATCATAGATTGTTTGAGGAACAAAAAATAGACAGTGAATCAGAATGGCATGCTTCATCACCATGTAAAACAACCAATTAGGGAAAAGAAAAAATAGAAGCTGAAATTGTGGGAGAGCATTTTCTCTTTCATTGTAATTGATTTTTTCCCTTTCATTATGTTTATTATTTCCATATGCCAATTGTTCTTTTTGAATCTGACGCTAAAAACACAAAAGGAAATGTTTTGCCGTAACTTATCCCTTTTAAGCACCATCATTTTAAACTTGAAGCATAGAACAACTTGAACAATTAAATGCAAACTTCAACACAGGCCTTATATACTAAATACACATTTCTATAGGCTTACTATTACCAGACCTCATACTCAAAGGCCATGAAAGTTGTAGGAGAGTTTTTTTTCACCTACAATATAGTAACAGGCTTTTCCTTGGCCAGTGGTCAACCACCAACCATCTCATTACAGCATGCGGACAAAAAGCATCAGACATATTTTCACATTAATCATTCTTTTTAACAATGAATTAGAAATGCTTGCTAATCAAGTCCATGAAACTTTGATATGTTAAATTATTATTATTCATACTTTAAATTTCCATTGCAACAACAATGGAGTTGAGGTGATAGGTCCTTACAAGTCCAAATGTATTGCTTATATATCCTTTCCTTGGGTTTGGGCAAGAGAGGAGGAAGTGGATCTAGGGAGGAGAATGTTTCAAATTTAAAAGGGTCTCTAATTCATAGTAAAATTTAAAAATGAAAAGAAGACAATATGCTTCAGTGAGAAGTCTCTCTTCATGTGGGAACTATTTCCCATCCATTTTGCTCAAAAAACGCTAAAGTCCTACAATAATGTGTTCTCTCATTTATCAAATAGGCAAATACATTTTATAATTTTTTTAAATTATGTAATTTATATATGAATAATAAAATAGTCTGTTACACATCTCCAATCCTTAACTTAAACTTCTGTCAAATTCAAATTTGCATGAAAATCAATCCTTTACTCCTTCAGCTAAACTTATATCAAATTGTGTTTTATTCAATTTTTTACTAAAACCAAAGGAGACTGAAATGTTTACTCTCAAAGTTACTACATCAAACTTTGGCTGAAATTTATGCTTAAATCTCAATTTGAACATTGAGGTGTAAACATCAAATAAAGGTTTTTTGCTTCAAAGGTTTTTAGTTTGTAGTGTCAGTCTTATATATATATATATATATCAAGTTTTGACTAATGCGGTTCTATGAAACAACCTTTCCAATCCAATAAACTTGAAAATGATGGCAGGGATAGGGTTTGATATGTGAAAATGATGATTGCACTGGATTTAAGGAGAAATAGGCATGTTTGATATTCTATTGAGTCTTTTTCTAATATTTTATCACCGATATGAAGGAAATAGTGCAGTTGATGACTTGAGGGTTTGGATTGATGGACTTCTAATTTCTGGTTTTCTTAGTACTTTATCAGATGGTTCATTTATTCAGTAGTTTTTATGATGTAATTTAAGTGATAAAAAACAAAAAACAAACTAACTGCCACCAACCATCTATCTATCATTTTTTCTTATATATGTATGTGTGTGTGTGTGTACCGAGGAACACCGCTGTCAACGTATTTTTCATTACATCTACGCATGCACAAATTTTTATTTACTCATTATTCTTTGAATGTATTGGTAATTAGTGCTCATACAATATGTTCTGGGGATGTAAGTTATGTTTATTTATTTACAGGTATCATTTTACAGGATCCAAGAAGAATACCAGCAGCAACAATCACAAGCAAGATTATGTTAGTGGTAAATAAGACATTGGATTCATAAACAATGACATGTAAATTCATCTAGGCTAAGGGTAAAAACACAGTGGTCAGCATGTTGTAATTGGTTTGCGGTGAATTGTTCATTATTGGTTTAGTTTCTGAGTATGAGTTCTCTAACTTTTATGAGCATTCACACATTTTCAATGTGTAAATCATAAAGCATTATAACGTAGCAGATTAAATGTTTAGCTCATACCTTTTCACGAAGAACCTCGTGGGTAAATCACGTGCTTCCTGAATTTGGTCAATCAACCCAACAATGGGGTGATATTACAATAGTGAATATCACCCACACAAACCACAATGCAAATGGCTTTGATCATTGTTTTTGGAAGAGAGTTAGAGAGAGAGAGAGGAGAGTCTAGGAAAAAAGGTTATGGGTAAAAACCCCATAACGTATCTGATATACATATCTCCCATTCTCAGATGTATATAATCAATAATAACCAATAAATATCTATCCATCTATCCATATCTATTGATATGATAGATATAGATATAGATATCCTGAATGGTTATCCAAATAAGTTTGAATAGGTTCAAGAGGTTCAGGCTCAAAAAGCTCAAAGGGCCATGCCACATGGGCGGCCAATTTCTAACATCTCTCACTCGCACATGAGTTGGCATGACACTGCCACATCTCTATCTCAATCTCCCCAAAAATGAATAATCTCATACTAGCCAATGCACCGTACAACTGCTGAGAACACCTGCATGTGGGAGCTCTATACTAGAAACTCAAAATGAGCCAGCATAGAGACATCAACCCAAAAAAAAAAAAAAAAAAAACAGAAATAGTGTCTCATATACCCCCAGACCCATCTAATTACACCGGTCCAAAAAACATCTCTAATCCCTCAAAAAGAGCATGTTTGACCCTCTCAATTCTTGCAATATATTCACACTCAATCCGCTTCTCATACAGAGCGATGTGAGTTGCAGGCAGTGAATATACATCAGTGGTGTAATACTAGATGATCTTCCCTTTGCCCTCATGCCATTTAGTTTAGGATTGACCGCTTTCCCAGTGATGTCCCTTAAGGCTGAATCATACATGACCGCAGGCAACATATCAAAGTAGCAGAACATCAACCCCTTACCTTATGACATAATCAAAAGTCACAAAAGGGTACAAAAATGAAAGTCATATCAATAATGACACGTAAGACTCACACGATGAGGAAACAGGGATACATTCTCTCACCTCATTACTCAATCGCCAAGCACATATAGTATGAATACATGTTACGGTAGAGTAACTCTTCCAAAAGAGTGACGTCATACTCGATACAAGGTATAGATATTAGTCTAGTCGCTTTCTAGTGCCTAACCCGAATTCTCTATCTGCTCGCCTTCTAGGCACCAAATGAGATATCGCATCTGGCTAATCATAACAGGCACAACATGGAAAGTAGGTACTAACATCCATGTTTGGTCCTTAACACGACCTCATCTTGGTTGTAACCAAGGCGACATGCACAGTGGATAATTTTAAGCCTTTCTTGGCTTCAAATAAAAATAAACCACTAGTCTCATCCTCGCTCACTCTCAAGCGCCAACGGCGATTGCTCGTGTAAGTGAGTCAATCTTGCCTGCTGACATCATCATCTGCTAATCATTATGACACAAACCATAATAGTGTCAACATCCCATCATCTCAAAATAAGTGATCGATTTTTTAAAAAATTGACCACAGCTTGCGCAATTCTAGATTCCAAACATAAGCCTTATCAGCACCTCTTGCGATAAGTATATACAACGGAATCCACCATGTGCGCCTCATATGAAGTGATTCAAGATCACTACCTCTTGCGCAATAACCTCTCTAAAGATATTTTTGTGACCAATTTGCATTCATTCTGGATGCGCCCAACTAGCGCAGATGCGCCCAACTAGCGCACTGAATTTTACAATGAGCAAATTAATATATTACTAGTAAAGAATTCTATCCACACTCCAATGAGCAAGGTCAATGTCTAAACAACTCAGTTGACCATTTACCAAAGATAACACTTATCATGCCGAATACGCCCACATAACGTACTTTAGGCTCCCACAACAAAGAAAAAGATCAAGGAATATAGGCCATCTGTTTCTCCCAAAGACAATCCGAGGATACACTTAATAGCTAAGGCTCTGGCTTTTACCAATAGGTAAGTCAATGGGTTTGTAATTTTGCATCTAGAATCATTCTAGGATATTCCTTATGTAAGTCATCGAAGACAAAATAGGAATTCTCCCAAAACAATCCCTAAGGATCGTACATCCGAGCATATAAATTACATCACCCATGTCCATCATATCTAAAATAGAGGACTGACCACCCTACGTGGCGACAACCCTATAAATTCCTGGCTCATAATGACTAAGTAAGGAAAAACTTCTTTTGGACCACTGATCATGCCTCAGTGGTCTTCATCGATCATCGTTAGCCTGTCATGGCTTGACGAAATCTAAGAACCACTATTGGGATAACTGTTTTAGGCTGTAAAAAATTTATTGGAATTAGCAACCTTTTTGCGCTCCTAACTTTTCACCATAAAAGCAGAAGGTAAATCCCTACGGATCTACTTATCCAATTCATCAACCAGAAGTTGGGTCACAATGTCCACAAATCAATGTTCCAAACTTGTGTCAATCATAGCCTAAGTCGAAATAACCTCACTCCGTATGAGGAAGTCTCCTCATGGTCTACACTTTTCTCGATGGTGCGACTTTTCAGTATCTAGCGAGCCTTATGCCTCAACAATGACTATCCAAATTACGCATAACTTTAGAACAGTTTTGCGTCATAATGGAAAGTCAACCAATTTATAGAAATGGTTAATCCTCAAAGACTTTGTCTTAAATTGCACAACATTAATCCACTTTCTAAAAATAGGGGACTAGAGCCTTTGGCATTATCCTAGGCTCTTTATCATCTTGCGGAGCAATCATGAATGTTTCCTTCTCAATCACCCAGTGATGACATGGAAAATTTTCATATTCGCTACCACACAACTAAGAATGTAGAGTATTTTTCTCTAATGGGGTAATCCATTAGTAGGCACATCGCTCCCACTGTCCCTAGGATATTGGAAATTTCTTTCCATTCTCAACTAGGCTACATAAAAGCGCTATGCTTAGAATTCTCTATCTTATAGAGTTCCAAAACTCTATACACATCACCTTTACTAAGAAAACTTTATGTGACTTAGTTACACTACCACAAATTGCTTACCTATATGCACATGACCCGGAGGGTTTACATGATCGCATACAATAATGCGCCACACAACCCTATGTGTTTACAAGACAGCATACAATAATGCGCTATAGAACCCTAGGTCTTAACTTCGCAATCTTATGAGAAGTAAAATAAAGATAAGTTTATACAGATTCTGAGCCGATAGATGGCTCTCTGCTAACCCATTACTCAAATGGAGTGTAAAATCTGATATGGAGGGCACTTAGTTAGGGATATAGGCAACAAACTAGTGCAATTCCCAATTGGGAAACATTTTGTGCCATTATCCACCTAACATTAACAATATTTAATTCCTTATCTCTACTACACCATTGTGTTGTTGAGTATTAGGAATAATCAATTTTCTAAGCATCCATTTCTCTTCACAGAGTTTTCTAAAATAACTCAAATAGATACTCGCCACCTTGATCAAAACTAAAAACACAAAAAGCTGTTATCTAATTGATCTCAACCTCATATGTGCAATGTCAAAAAATCATCTCAAAACTTTTGACTTATGGGAGATCAAATAGTCTTGACTCAGATGCATATCGTAATCTATAAATGTGTCGAGATTGAGGCCTAGCTATGATACCCTTACACATATCTAGTCACAAAAAACATAGTGGACTAAATGCGCCAATACAAATGACCTTCTACGGCTTTCCTACTTACTTGTGCGCACCCATTGCGAACAAAGTTACACATTTATATGAGAGCAGGATGTCACAAGCGAGTGGGCCCGAGAAGGCCTACTTAAACCATCGTGTCATCATCTCATTAATGTGATTAAGTATAATAAGCCACCGATTCATGACCAATGTCATAAACTAATTCCAATCATCTTAATGTGTGAGTTTTCGAAGATAAGTTTAAAAGGTTTAGGCCCAACTAGGTAATGACTCAGGACTAATTCATATTCACTAGATCATAAAAGGATGTCATGGAGATATTAAGTGCGCCTAAGTCGCAAATTTAACTAGTAAGTGCTAATCCCCTGCACCTTCAAGTCAATTTTATTCTCCATACACTTTAATACATCTAGTTGAAAGATGACGATACTCCTCTTGCCATATCTATTTCTCGCTTCATAGTTACTTGCAATTAATTCTACTATCCACAAGAAGGAGAGAATAAGCTATCAATCTGTGATAGCTCTTGAAGTAACTTAAGCGGGAATTAGGCTAAAGAGTCTAATTCAACACAATGCTCTCTGGCGATCGTCAAATTCTTAGAGTCATAACAACCTTGTCGGCCTTGACCTTTTCATTACTATCTTTAGCGTTTGCGCTTAGTGGTAAACGTTATTCAAAAACGTTAGCCTAGCTAAGGAATCATACAAAGAAGCCCCTCCTCATGTTTCACACTCAAGTGTGGAAACAATAAGTGTCTAGATTTAGACAAGTTGGCAATGCTAATAGATTTTGCAGCCACTAAGCGCTAATCTTTTCACCTAGTGTTAATAGATTTTTGCAGCTTCTAAGCGCTAATGTTTTCACTTAGCGTGATATTTTACGCACACTATTATAGTGCATGAAATTTTGCTCCATTCACTCCCAATAATTGGGTAGAGAGCAAAACACTGCTCATACTGGCTACTCGTCTTACACTTAATGACTAATTTATTTAAGCTCGCATTTCTTGGATGACGTGACTCTTGAATGTTACTTCATCTAAAGATGTAACATTATTTACAAGTCAAATTTACAAAGTCAATCCGCGCAGCTCAATAGTCAAGATCATATACAGATCTATTGAGGGCTTACTAATTTCATAACCTCAAAACTCGCCAACCAAAACTACGTAGCATGCCACTACCCATAGCGCACACATTAGTTTTTATTATGCCAAACAAGGCAATAAAAACACGGCGACTTTGAGTCATGTTTCCTTACTTTGGCTCAATTAAGGTTTGACCTAAAGTCTCCAAGACTTTTGCTCATCTAAAGAATGGGATTACATTGTTCACATTTGAACATCTCTACTAAGTCTAGGTCAACCAAATTAACTTCCATAAGCTAAATCAATTTAGTGAGAAATTCGCATTGGGATTAATTTGATTAGCATAATATAATTTTGCCGCAAAAATCTAAATTAAATAGTGACAATATTACATAAGTCGCAAGATCGAAAATCCGCTATGCTTGTAATCATCTCTTGCGCCACAGGTGACAATTATCCAAAATTTAATTTAATTTATGCGCAAAATATTGGTTTTCGGGAGTTAATCTACAAAGATTTCTCCAACCGAATAACCTCCCACTGATCATGGCATCTCTAAAAGCATGATAAAAAAATTCTAATTCCATACAACAGCATCATAATGCATATTCACAATCAATACATGCTATGTTACATTTAATAACAAAATTAAAATAAAAAACAATTAATCATGCTATTCTAATTACAACAATTTAGAAATTCTAGGCAAAAAACAATAACATGCTGTATTTAATATTCAAATTATGCCATAATAGAAAGTATATCACTTTTGGAATTTTCTGGAATTTTCTATTATTTTTCTGGAATTTCAAATAACTAATAAACACACATAAAATTAGAAATAAAAAATCCAGAAACTAATAAACTGAAACAATTATAACAATAAATAGTAAAATATTTCAGAAGTCCACAATAAAAATTTCAACCCCAGAAAATTATTTATGCAATACCAGAATCATTTTAAAGCATAAAAAATGAATTATTAACACAGAAAAAATATTTTTTATTTTCGTAAAATTTTCAAAATTTTACAGAATATAGAAAAATTAATTATGAGTCTAACAGTATAAACCATGCATAAAACAAATATGTAATGAATTAATAATGACCATTTAACGCGATACAGAATTAAAAAACAAAACAAACAGTGACTTATGCATCAGCAACCAAGCCAGCCAAGCCAGCAGAGGAAAATGGCGCTGTAACACGTCCGTGGGGGACCTCGGCTACAGTTCAGACTCAATTTGTGTCGCGGTTCTAAATCTGAACCAAAGAGTCCAAATCCGGCAAATCGTTTGAGAAAACAGATTTTTGAAAAGTAGTGCCAAACATGGATCATGGCTTTGCGGATTCTGTCGCCACCTAAATATTTTTAATTGGGAAATTTAGGAAACCACGACTCGGTCAAAATACATGTCCGTCATCACCAAAGTGGTCTTGGCTCAGAGCTTAGATACGATCGGGAAGGTCATATGAGCACCCCTTTTCGCCGGTTGAGAGCCTCTACTAACCGTGATACCGTTTTGAAAACTTTATGCGTTCTTATTCCGGTTATTAACCTAGAATTACTATGTGATGCGCACAACACAAAAGTATAGACTAGATTGCCTAATCTTGGAAATAAACATTGCATATCCGTTTTGTCTCGAAAAACGTGTTGTTTTCTTTTGCTACTCGCAAGTAGGCTAAAAATACGAATTTCAACGAGTTGTTCCAACTTAGGCAGTCCAACCTCCACCCACAAGCATTCAAGCAGGTTTATCATGTAAACACTTAGCCGCATGGCAAGCATACTGTCATGGTAAACATTCACACGCATGCGGTATGCTAAAGCCATAAAAACTTACATCGTACTCCGTGCCAAAACAGTAAACTGGTTAGCAAACATGCATGACCTAGTTCATGTTAAGTGGCTAATGCGACACAGGCAGAAATGCAATCTAGAGTAGGCTCGGCTAATCCTAAACATGGCATGTGGAATGCGGGAATAACACGTATTCAATTTTGGAATTGAAAATACAATGCAGTTTGTATGATGTACCGAGCCCGGTGCATGTAAACAAATGCATGAATGCACGCATGCATTGCATAAGGTATGCTAAAATAAACGTGCCCTAATCTACCATCGAAAGCGGGTAAATAAAAGGGAAGAAAGAAATGGGGGTTGGAAGACATACACCCACTCACGCACACTTATTACATTTTTGCCCTTGCTCGGAGGGACCAAAACAATAATACAGTCCAACAAATAAATGAATAAATAAATTATTACAAATTCTAATTACTAAAATTAAAGAAAATAAATAAAGGAAAAGGGGCCTTAGCCCTGCCTCGGGATGCGCGAATGATGCATGCTCGATCCAACTTGCCTGGAAAGCCCACACCGCACCACTGCTGCCTCTGTTTCACTGTCCTGCCTCCCTGGAAAATTGCCAGAGTCCCAGAACACCTTCCAAATTCACTGAAGTGCACCACCGGCTAGAGGAAATAACCACCGGCTGCTTGAGGTGGCCACCGGCTGCTGGGGAGCTTATCGGCACAAAAAGATTGCCGGTAGGCACTAAAGAGTGCCGGTCGGCACTAAATTCCTGCAGGAGACAGTTTGACAGCAGCAGCAAAAACAGCAGTGCAAGGCATGGATTTTCAAGCAATGTTTGCACCAACCATACTCCTTATCATTTTTTTTTTGACTCAAAGGGGTACGGCCCTTGGTTCTTGGACCACCAATCACGCATTTTCATGCATGATGGCCCAAAGAGCCAATTTGTGCATTTTCATGTCAAATGCAATGCAAACCAAATAAGCACATAAAGGGCCCAACCTCTATCACTTGATTTCAAGAGGCAAAGCATGCATGTTCAATGCAACCTAAACATGTTAGCTAGTATGCAACATGGCATGCAATGTGCAAATGCTAGTATGCAAACAACCATACAAGGCAAGCATGCAAACTAAGCAAAAGGGATGGACTTAAACATGACTTGGGCAAACCTAAGTAGGCCCAAAACAGTGGCCATAATGCTAAGTATGAGGGCTAAGCACACATGCAAAGGTACCAACACTTAGGCAAAATGAAGCAAGCTTTAAGCACACTTAAAGGAAGCTAAACATGAACAACTAGCATGCATTATAAGGCTCTGAAATCATGTTATAAAAGGTGCCAAACCAAGTAAACAAAACAAGTAGTGCATGCTACACACTCACACACCTAAGGCTAGCAAGCCAAAATGCAAGGTGACTATATAAGGCATGTCATGGATGGCCTAAAAAACTAGAAATAGATCTTATACATAAAAAAACAAGCACATTTCCAGTTTATGACCATCCACAAAAACAAAAGCAAGATAGGCTAACAAAGCATGCAAACTTACGGTAAATAGAAGAGATTACAAAGCAAGTGCATGATAGAGTTACCAAACATGGTTGAGCCCTTCTTCAATGTTGAAGAAGGACTCAAAATGAGTCTACTTACAGTTTATTACATGCTCAAAAACAGATTATACACCAGCCAAATATACTATGCAAGAATCATGGCATACAAGGGGGTAAAGAGATAGGTGCTAGATGTTACTACCAAACAGCAAGGGGTCCTCAATCAAACATGAAGAGGACCCCAAAATAAGACTATTTGAAGTTTGGGTCGGAGCCCAAAAGTGCTTGCAAGCAAGGCTTATGTATGAAGCAAGAAAAGGCTAGAAAGGGGAAGATGAAGACTTACCCTTGAAGACCAGCAAACCAGCGGGTTTTGATTGAAGAAAATGAGCTCCTAACCTCTGCAAATGTCCTCCCAAATGCTGGAAATGGAAGTGGTGGTGTTGTGCTATGGGTTGGTGAAGGAATGGCCAAGAATAATGGACTTTTTGAGGCAAAGAAGTAAGATATAGAGAGAGATAGAGGGTTGTATCTATCTATATCAGATATATATCTATATATCTCTGGTTTTTGTTCCAAAACTCCAACCCTAGACCAAGGAGAAGAGAAGAGCTTATATAGGCCAAGTATAAGCTCTTAACTTAATGGCTAAGCAAAGAGAGGGAGGTTCAAGAGGTGCAAGGGGTTCTAGGCTTCTAAGAGAAGCTAAGCGGTGGCCAAGCTTCTCCAAGAAGCTTGGCCAAGGTTCAAGCTCCTAGAGGAGAGGGGTCAAAGGGACCAAAATGGT
Source organism: Camellia lanceoleosa (assembly GCA_025200525.1). Lineage (NCBI taxonomy): Eukaryota > Viridiplantae > Streptophyta > Magnoliopsida > Ericales > Theaceae > Camellia > Camellia lanceoleosa. Next base: position 93,354,094 of record CM045769.1, read on the forward strand.
GCAAAATAGGCACATGCATGCACGTGGGTCTGGTTACATGCATCCCGGTAGCCTGGCGGCATGCACCAAGCTTGGGGGTGCAAAGGGTTCAAACCGGCGGAAGATTCGATCATTGTCCAAAATAAAGTGCCGGTCGGCACTCTTTTCTTCGGTCGGCTAAATAGAGTGCCGATGGATGATTCCTTGGTCAAAACATGGCCGGTGGGTATGCAAATCGAAGCCCCAGTTAGCTTTCCAATGGCGCAAACCTTGCATCAAAAGTCCTCCTGTGCAAAAAGTTATGCCCTTTTCCGTGAAGTCGCGCAGACTCGATCCAACCGATGATCCTCGCTTCAACCCAACATATCTCCTCCACCGGACTTGGCTTTGGGAGATTCTTGAGTACAAAGTGAAGCCCCGGAAGTCTTCTTTCCAACGATGGTGGCCTCATAGCTTAACTCCAAGTATGCAATTGAATAAGCCCGATTCAGCGAGGGCTGCTCGATTCTCTCCTACCCGGATTCATGGCGAACTTCTTCTCCAACCTATTTTCTCCCCTCCTCCCCTCTTTTCTTCAACTCCAAACCCTTAAACAAAGTGTTTGGGAAGATTTGCCTCTCTTCTTGCCGAAGAAACTGAACCTGTGCCCTGCACATCTCTCAACACCGAGCAAACCATCAGTAATGCCCAAGTCTTGAGGGCGGTCAAAAATGGGGTGTCTACAGGCGCGGTTCAGCGCTCGGCTCAACGTGGCTCAACACGCGGCTCCAGCACGTGGTGTGCGTGCGTGACGCGGACAGCGCACGCGTGGACAGCGTCGCTGACGCGTGCGTGAGGGCGCGTCAGCAAGGCGTCTGGCGCGTGGAAGCGCGTGGCAGCGGCTCACGGCGTCAGGTGGCGCATGAGGCCCACACGCCGCCTTCCACGGTGTTTTCTGGTTCGATTTCGGTACTTCCGGACTCTATTTTCCAAAATAAGATCATTTATGGTATTAAAAATGACATTAATAATCATAAAAAATGAAATATTTTGGATCACTTCCTCTTTTATAAATATACACATGATAAAAGAAAGCACGAAAAAACCTATTTGAAGGCTCTGATACCAATGTAAACCATAAAGCATTATAACGCAGCGGATTAAATGTTTAGATCATACCTTTTCGCGAAGAACCTCGTGGGTAAATCACGTGCTTCCTGAATCTGGTCAATCAACCCAGCAATTGGGTGATATTACAATAGTGAATATCATCCACACAAACCACAGTGCAAATGGCTTTGATCGTTGTTTTTGGGAGAGAGTCAGAGAGAGAGGAGAGTCTAGGAAAAAAGGTTATGGGTAAAAATCCCATAACGTATCTGATATACGTATCTCCCATTCTCAGATATATATATAATCAATAATAACCAATAAATATCTATCCATCTATCCATATCGATTGATATGATAGATATGGATATCCTGAATGGTTATCCAAATAAGTTTGAATTAAAATTCAAACTTACATGGATAAGGTTCAAGAGGTTCAGGCTCAAAAAGCTCAAAGGGCCATGCCACATGGGCGCCTAATTTCTAACACAATGCAAGTTTTCAATTAAGAAAGCCTCCAATTTTTTGGTTTGCATCTTCAGGCATATTGTCAAACAGGTGGTGTGCCTAATTTGTGTATGCACTAACAAGCACCTACGAGAACAGAGACATTCAAATCAGATATCCATATATCCATAGCTAGCAGATAAAGAAGTAGAATACCACTAAATTACATACCAGGCTGTGGAGTTTGGGTTGTAATATGTGTACCTAGAAACAACGAAGCTAAACCAAGATGGGAAGTGAAACAGAACAACGAGTATATACATATATGCACTTGTCTTCGGCTAAGAGAGAATCGTTTGATTGCAAAATTTGATCCATCGAACACAAGAGAATTCTAGGAGGGACAGATGATTTCACCCGGTTCGGTTGCAATACTTAGCGGAAGATTCGTACACCTACCTCACTTAAATGGCGTACAGCTACAAAGACACGTAAACCAACAAATTGGGAAGAAGAGTTACAAATGACACGTAAGTGAATTCTTAGCGCCAAAGGTAATAATGTGAACATATATATATATTTTTTTGGATAACTCACAATGTCCGGCCTAGTTTGCGCGCACCTCGACTAATCTTTAGGACCAATTCCACCGTCCACTAACGGGGGCCCATTTAAAGTCAGAGCAAAGCTCTATATGGACTGGCGTAACACAAGGATTGATAACACCTAAGAGATTTTAAACTTAAAACTTAGAGAGAAGCAAATTCCTAAATTCCATTACTGCACCACTAGGCCAACCCTTAGAAGTTAATAATGTGAACACTTTCAAGGCATTTCTGGTGATTTAACCAGCGTTAGATTCAAAAAGAGCTGCTTGCTTTCACCCTTTTTTTATATAGGAGATTTAGCTTGTCAATTGTATGATAATGCAAGGGGGGTTACATACCCCAGAACTATGTTATCCTAGTTTATCTATCTATATTATCTGTTTACCACCGAAAAAATAAATAAATAAATAAAAATAAAAATAAAAATAAAATGCACACGTTAACTCAATGGTGATGTTGGAACTTTATTTTTTAAATATTAAAATTAGACAGTAATATTTTACTATTCAAATTAATGTTGACATACAAAAAATTTTAGTCTTAATGCTATTAAGTAATTTCAATGGTAATGGTGATAATGAGTGTAGCCGTTGCTAATGGTGATTATTGAATCTGACCTTTTTAAATGTTAAATTTAAGTAGCAAAATTTTACTGCCAAAGCCAATATTAACATAGTGAAATTTTAATGTGCTAACATTTTTCCTTTTAATATTTCCATCAGTAATGTTAACATAGTAAAATTTTACTATAATTTTTTTTATATTTCAAAATTTCATACCCAATATGGATACTGTTTAATAAGCGGATTTCAAATATAATAATTTGGTAGAGAATGGATGACTGTATCAAAAGTTAAAAATTTTAAATATTTAAAATTTTCAAAATAAACAAATGGCATTTTGGTCAATTAATTACAACTATCCCTTGGTTTACTCACACTACAAAAAAACACACTTTTGGCGACCAGTTTTGGCTACCAAAACAAATTTAGTCGCCAAAAGTGTGGGAATTCGCTACTAAAATTAATTTTAGTCGGCAAAAGTCAACTTTTTAGCTATTAATTTTTTTTAGTAGGGGAATGTTGATTATTGACTACTAAAAAAATTTTACTAGCTAAAGATATTACAATTGGCGACTAAAACAATTTTTAGTAGCTAAACATATCACAATTGGCGACTAAATAAAAATTTAGTAGCCGTAGAGGTACCTTTAGCTACTAAATTGTTTGGTAGCCGAATGAAAATAAAAAAATTAATTTTTAATCTTTGCCGACCAAAATTTTGGTCGCCAAATGTCAAGTTTCGGCGACAAAATTGCTTTTAGTCGTTGTAGATCTACTTTCGGCTACTAAATTGTTTGGTAGCCGAATGAAAATAAAAAAATTAATTTTTAATCTTTCCCGACCAAACTTTTGGTCGCCAAATGTCAAGTTTCGGCGACAAAATTTCTTTTAGTCGCTGTATACCTACTTTTGGCTACTAAATTATTTGGTAGCCGAATGAAAATAAGAAAATTAATTATTTTTATTTTTATTTTTATTAAGAGGTTGTACACCCACCATCCAAAAATATTAATATCTTATTTTATTTTTTATTATCTCAAAATATTAATTTAAAAAAAATTAATTATTAAAATAATATGAATTTCTTATTTTGTCATTTTTTTTAAATCTATTAATAATACAAAAAGTACAAATATGACAATTGATATTTCTAAAAAAAATACTATCAAAAGGTAATTTTGAAAAATTAATTATTATTTCATCATATTTCAATAACACTAATAAATTAAGAATAAATCAAAATTCACAAATAAAAGACAAAATATCCCAATTATTTATCATTTTAATAAATTTTTCAATATTATTACCAGTACTAATGAAATAATCATTTCACAGACACAAAACATATATTTAAAAAGTTTTAAAAAAATTTCATTATCAAAACGAGGGTTAAGTGTGTAAAAAAAATTCACTCATGACTTATGAGTAAATAAATCTGATTTGTAAGACTTATTGATATTATTTCAGATTTTAAAATTCACTAATTTTTTAGATTCACTTAATTTAGATATATTTAAAAAAGAAAACATTTGCGATTTTTTTTAAATACAAAAGAAGTACTCACTTAATTCACTTAATTTAGATATATATTTTTTTTAAATGCAAAAGAAGTACTCACTTAATTCACTTTCTTTCTTTCTTTTCTTTCTTATTATATATATATATATATATATAATATAAGAATATAAGAAAATATAAGAATATAAAATTTTAAAATATATTATTATATTTTTTAGTACAAAAAATATTAGGATAAATATTTAAGATAATTTAATTTTTTTAATTTATAATTTTATTACTTATATTTTTATTTAAATATAATTTTAATATATTTGTTACTTTTATTTAAATTTTTTTTGAAGTTGTTATTTTACTTTTACCGACAAAATATTAATCGGCGATTATAATTACAAAATTTAAAAATAAGTTTCAGACTATGGAGGGAAACTTCGGAGGGAAATTTTAGTACTTCTGTCTTTTCTCTCTCTCTTTCTCACTCTCTCACGCCTCTGCCCTCCTCTAGCTCTCTCTCTCACCTTTGTCTCCGTCGGCGTCAGGTACGGGAGCATCACCGCCATCACGCCTCTGCCCTCCTCCAGCTCTCTCTCTCTCTCTCTCTCTCTCTCTCTCTTTCTGATAGCAGCTCTTTTCTTGAGCTGATTCTTTCTCTTTATCGCCAACTATTGCGGAGGCTTAACTCCCCTGATTTGCTGCTGAACTTGGCAGCAAAACTGGCCAAAAAAGCTGAGGTTCGTGCCATCTTCATGCTGGCTTTTGAGGAGCGATCCCTCCACAACATCGAAGATCTCATTGATGCTGCTGAGTACTCCCTCTCCCTCTTAAGAAAAGGCCAAATCCCCAAATACATCCAATGAATAAGTTATTCATCGAAGATCTCATTGCACTTGATTTTTTTTTAGCAGATAATTCACCAAGCTGGCCCGCCCCCCAAATTTTCAATATACATTTTCAAAGAATATGTTTTCTGTATCTATCATATATGTGAAAGTGTACAAAAAGCTTGTGTTAGAGTGAAACTATACATGTGTATTTGTTTTGCACACCATGTGTTTGTTTATTTTCCTTGTAGAAAGAAAAGGTAAATAAGGTAGTTGGTGGAAAACTGGAAGCACTGCCTCAAGGATCAGGAGCCAAGAAAACATTAAATTTAATGGATTCAGTCCCATCTCAAACTCTCCCAAAGGCACTTCACTAAATTTAATATGTTATGCTTTCCTTATAATTGTTTTGTTGTTCTTTGCTCTCTCTCTTAATCTCTCTCTCTCTCTCTCTCTCTTAATCTGCTGAAGTTTTGATGCCTGTTGCTGAGGGAATACACTCACAGCTTCAGAATGCTGAATCTCAGATCCAAAGAGATGTGTATGTATTTTGACATGACAGGATTGAGAATTGAAGGAATTAGCTTTTTAAATGTGATTGTGATGTTGTTTCAGGGGGAAGCTAACAAGCCTCAGCAAATCAAAAAGAAAACATCTAGAAACTGAATTTGAAGGTAATGAAACTTGTGATAATGTGATGACCTTAATTGGTTTTAAATGAGTACTAGTTCTATATTGAATTGATCAGATTGATAATGTGATGACTGTTAATTGGGTTGTATGTAAATGAGATCTGTCATGTGAATACATGCTATATATTTTGTTACTGTATATGAGATATGAATACTATGTGCCTATGTCATCATCTTCTGGTGGGAATACAACTATGTGTAGAAGCTTTCACAAGTGGATATTGCTCGGAATCTGTGCCCAATTATATGATTAGGGAAAGTTTGGGTTTCCTGTAGAAATCAACCAGTCTTTTAAGTTCACATATCACAGAAAAAGATAGGTAGTACAACATTTCCCTCATTATGAAAGCAAATGGATAAGCTTCATCTTTGAAGTCTTAACATGCCCTTAGTTTGAACTAATTTTAGAGAAAGGAGCAGATTTATTTTAATGCTTAAAGAAATACGGTGGATCATTTAAATTCTATGTGAAACAGAGCCAATTATTTGATATCCAAGGGATGCCCACATGCATCATCCTCATTTCTGGTTGAACTAAAATATGCTAAACTAAAATATTTAATTTCTTTTACATGTCTACCCTGGTGAAACCTTGATCATGGAGATGTGGCTTGAAGGCTTGAGGTAGATCCTTCTGTTTCTTTTTTCTTTTATCTGGGCTCAATTTTTCTCTTCCTGAGTTGTGGTTTTTTGTTTGTGTTCATGTGAAGAGAACTTTGATAAAATTAGGGCAGTGTTTGTTTGCTTCTGCTTCCATTGGAGTCATTTTCTCTGCTATGGGTTTCTCTAACTACACTACTTTTTGGTACATTTCTTGTAATTTTTGTTTTCTTGGAGTTTTGTTATTATGCAATGTTGGAATAATGTTTAGAGTTCAATTTTTGAGTTGAAATTTTGATTTTTGTTGAAATGTTGTAGGCAATCATTTAATGTTTAGAAATACTGATAGTGTTGAAGGACTTTCTTTAAATATTTCAATATTTTCTTCTTCTTTTTTTTTTTCTTCAACCAGCATGTCTCGCAAGTTTTTATTTTTATTTTATTTTATATCTATAACTCAATTTAAATTTTCACTCATAACTCATGGACTATTTATTTATATTATTAGTTTTTATATCTATACATGTGTATTAGTTTTTATGTTTTCACTCATAACTCATGGAATAATATTTATTTATATCTATACATGTGTATTAGTTTTTCATTTTATTTATATTATGCAGGATGTTTACATGTACTTCCGTAAAGGCGAAATGAAAGCAAACAGTGAAAGCAAAAGCGGACAATGATGGCTACGCTGCCATGATTCAGAAAGATTCTTTGGTTTGATAATGCTGAGAGAAATCGAAACCATTCACTATTTTTTTTGCACTTGTGCGTAGTCTAGTATTTATAAGCCTTCATATAATCTTCTTAAAATATGTATGTAAAAGACAGATTCTGACAAACAAGTTTAAGTTAGGACATGTTGTGGTACATATGTCCTTTTTGGAAATTAATTTGGTTAGTCCTGTATTATGTATGAAATGAAATTATTGATGTTGGATTAGACTTGGTTCGTATGGAATTTGTATTATATATAGAATTGGACGTTTATTTTTAATGTTTTGGATGGTTGGAACTAGAATGTTTTGGATGGTTATATTGGGTTATATTGAATCCTGTGTTATGTACGTACAGGTTGTATTAAACATGGATGTAGGTTGTTTAGAATTTTTTTGAAAAAAAAAAAAAAAAAAACAGAAAATATTTGGCCACCAAATATTTTGGTAGCCAAATACATAGTTGGAATTTTTTGGCTACTAATAATTTAGTAGCAAAAACATTTGGCGACTAAAACATTTGGTAGCAAAGAGTAATGAATAGTTGGTTAAAATTTTCATGTAAAACTTTTAGTGACTAAAAAATTAATAGCCGAAATGTCACTATTGCCGACTAAGTATGGATTTGTAGCCAAATGTTAACTTTCGGTGACTAATTCTTTCGTAGCAAAAAGTAACACATTCGCCGACCAAACGAATGTTAGTAGCCAGAAGTCACATTCGGCGACTAATACTTTAGTAGCGGAAACATACCTTTTGCCGACTAAACTAAGATTAGTAGCCAAATGTGTACACTTTCGGCGACCAAACAAATTTTAGTTGCCAATACTATCGCCGACAGGGTAAAGGCAACGAGCTTAGCGACAAAAAATTTTGGTCGCTAAATGGTTTCGGCGACCAAATATTTAGCGACCAAATTTTGGACTTTTGGCGACCAATATTTTGGTAGCCAAAAGTGACATTTCTTGTAGTGTCAACAACGATATGTGACTTGGCCAAATACTATAATATAATTGATTTTTTTATTATTTATTTATCAATTGATATGAATTGTGATATTCCGATTTAAGAATAAAAAATAAACTAAGTCTTAATTATAAATTAATATATAACAATTAAATAATTTCTACATAAAAGTGAAGACAAATGAGTAGTTATATATTTGATAAAAAGCTAAATACTGCCAAGTAAAAAAAATAAAAAATAAATAAACTTATGAATAACTCATATTTAATAATACAATGAGTCAACTATAAGTTTCATTAATATTCAAATAATATGAGTGTAACCATATATTAGTTGAGAAATTAAAAATGATAAATATAACACTACTATTTTGGAAAAAAAAATCAGGTGCAAATTAGTGTGTTTGATTTCAATTTTCTAGATTCAATTTTTAGAAGTTGAGTTTTTTTTTTTAATTATTTTTTAGTGAGTATTTTAAAAATTTTAAAGAATTTTTTTTTTTTACTTTTTTAGATGTATCTTACTTAGATGTATCTAAAAAGTAAAATATTTGTAAAAATAATATTTTAAAAAATCAATAAATACACAAGAATACGAAAAATATATTGTATTCTTATATTTTTTTGGATAAATTACAAATACATCCCCTAAGATTTACTGAAAATACGAATTGCCCCCTGTGATTTAAAAAATTACAAATACATCCCTATCAAAAAATTTTATTTAACAAAATTAATTGAAAAAATAAAATTTCTAACTGTTCACCTATACAATGATAAAATTATCTAAATTATTAATTGAAATAAAATTTTAACATTATTAAAAACTGTTAATTAACTTGATGATTTATTAACAAAATGACCTATTTGTTATGAAATTAGAAACATTAAGGGACATAATGTAATTTCTAGAATCACATGAAGTAATTTGTTATTTAAGTAAATCTCAGAGGGTGTGTTTGAAATTTATCTCTTTTTTTTATATATTTTTGGTATTTAGTGAATTTTGTAAAGATTTTTTTTCACAAATATTATACTCATTTAAGTGTATTTATGTTAGGTGTATCTAAAAATTAAATAAATTACTTAAAATATTAAAAAAAATCAATGAAAAAAAAATTAAAAACATGAAAAACAAAAAATTTCAATTTTTTGAAGATTCAAATCGAATAAGCTAAATATAATTTTTATTTTTTCAAGAATGTAATCCCAACCCCTATTACGAAAAAACCACAGTTAAAAATTAAATATAAAATAAAAGACCAGTTATTTGGTTATCCCAAAAACCAAACCAAACCAATAATAATAAGGGTACTCGGCTAAGAAGTCCAATTTTAATTATTATTATTATTATTTTTTTTTGGGTTGAAAGATTCAGGCTCTCATTTTATTTATCCATAAGGACAAACTTACGTAAAATGACCAGCATACCTCCTTTGTATAAACCATATACACGGTTTTACTCACAAACAATCACACTGCCTCATATATATATATATCTCTTCGCTCCTTCACTACAAATAATTGTTATCCACCCCTCACCCACCACCTCCACCTCCGTCTCACTGTAACAATCCCAACCTGTAATTAGCTTATTATCCTTAATTAAGAATATTTAACAAATAATTAAGATGAAATTTGAAGTTAATTGCATGTGTTATGTGTTATTTGTATTTATATCTGTCTATGGTAGGAATATCTGTTTAAAATTCTGTTTCGGTACGCGAATTGAAGACCTTATCAGCACCTGAACATGGAATTGACTACGTCTTTGTGTTATTTAGAATTTTTAGAATCTTATGGTAAATTTAATTAAAATTCAATTCAGAATTAAATAATTAGAATAAAATAATACCAATTGATTAGTTTTAAGCCAAGCTTAATTAAACCCCACGAATCAAGCCTATATAAGGCTAATGGTAACTCAACAACATTCAATTACACCCTCATTTCATCATCTTTGAGACTCCAAACGTGAGAAAGAAGAAGAGAGGGAGAGAAAGAGAGATCAAACAAGAAAAAGGGAAAATGCAAGCTAATTGTAAAGAAATTGGTGGAATCAAGCTAGACTTGCTAGAATTCAAGAGAATTTAAGCTTTTAGGTAACAATTCAACCTTAAATTTATGATATTGAGTTAGATAACTTATGAATTCAAGAGGTTTAAGTGTTTAAACATGAGAATTGAGCTTGGAGTGTAGAATGGAAGATCATTCTATGCATGCATATTCATTTCATTATGTTTTGAAAGTATTTTCAAGGAATTCTCTCTTGCATGTAAATGTTTTAACTTTGTTTTGGGAATTCATTATGTTTTACATCATTTTAGCTTAATTGATCATGTTTTGGAAGGTTGGAGTTCATATCATTACATGCATGTTATGTTTTCAAAGTTTCAAGTTTTGCTTTTGAACAATTCACGTGCTTTTGGCCTTTGATTTTGTGAAATGATCTTCAATTCATGATGTTGTACTAGTTTTCAAATGTTTTCTAAAGTTTTGGGCCCAAAGAATGTGTTTTGAATCTTTGAATTTGAGTTTTGCATCTTGAACAGCAATCTAGGAATTCCAGAATTTGGTCACATCGCTCGAGCGTAAAATTTGAGCTCGTAGAAGTTTTGTAGAGTTTGGAGGTTGGCTCGAGTGACCAAAGTTGTGCTCAAGCGACCACCCTTTGTTTTGTACCTTGGCTCGAGCGATCAAAAGTTGGCTTGAGCGTGAAATGAGAGCTTCCAGTAGTTTTGCAGATAATTGCACGGTGGCTAGAGCGGCCAATACCCTTTATTCTCAGTACTTAGCTCGAGCGACCATCGAGTGTAGAAATCAAGCATCCAATACTTTTACAGACTTTGCAGACTACTTGAGCGACCAAAGCTTCACTCGAGCTAACTGCCCTGTTTTTAGAAATTTGGCTACGTGTTTCAAAGTTCATTTTTGCATCCTCATTGCATCTAAGGCATTCCTAGGCCATGTTTAAGCTACAATAATGAGAATAAGAGATAGAAACACACCAAGCAAGAAAAATGATAAGTTAAGCACCCCTAGGACATGTCTTCAATATGTATCTGTCATGTGTTTGTGTGGGTTACGTGTTAACACTCTCCTGATCGATCTATTTTGTTCAAGTGATTTGTTCAGCCTCTGGAGCAATCTGTGAATAATAACTTTGTAAAGCTATGTTTGACTATAAGTATTTTCTAATGAAATGACATGATAAACTATATTTTCTGAAATGATATTTTCTATATAGATGAATGATTGTCCTATTTCTGAAATGTATTTGTGGCATTCCTAGTTCACGTGGCCCTCACCTGAGGGAAACAATTCTGTGGCTTATGTTCATGTGGCCCTCGCCCGGGGGAACCAATATCGTGGCCTATGTTCATGTAGCCCTTGCACGGGGGTAACAATACCGAGGCCTATGTTCATGTGGCCCTCGCTTGGGGGTGTAGCTGGTTTTTCGTACTCCTCAGAGGGATTTAGTCTCTCGGGTATGATTTCCCTATAGTTCAGACTCTCGCGGTTCTAAATCTGGCTTCACAAGTGCAATGTGAAATAAAATAAAACAAAAATAAAAATGAGAGTCCAGATCTGGCAAATCTTAGAAAATCCATTAATCACAAAAGATGTCAAAAATGGACTACATTGCCAGATTTCAGAGTTGCCACCTAATATTTTTGGAAAAATTAGGAAACTCGTAACTTGTGCCAAAGGCCACTTGTCCGTCATAACCAAAGTGTCTCGGTTCACAAACTTAGGTATGAGAGGGAAAAGATTATGAATTGAGCACCCCACTCACCCGATCAAAGATCGGCCTCTACTAAATCATGATGTGAATTTTATGGACATTATATGCTCATATTCTGATTATTAATATGCTAACATTACTATGTGAAGCAAACAAGTATAGACCACGTCACTTTCTTTGGAATGCTTTGAGTTTATGCTTTCTTGAAAAGAGTTTTTGAATATGTGCAACTCAAAAGAAAAGCGAGCTCATATGTACAATAATCAAAGTCATTCAAACTTAAGCAAAATAGCCTCCATCCACAAGCATTTATAGAGGTATTTCAAGTAAACAAGTAGCCTCATGGTAGTATGCTAGACATGGTAACACAAATGGAGGCGAGTGTGGAGCACACATGAATGGTGTAATGCAAGCTAGAAAGATCCTTAGGCAAGGTTACTATTGGTCAACCATGGAGGACAATTGTGTCAACTTTGTTCGGCGACGTCATGTCAAATTCCTGCTAATCGCATGAATATTCAACCATTGAAGCTCTACAATTTGACTTCACCATGGCATTTCTCAGTTTGGGGAATAGATGTCATTGGAGCAGTCTCGCTGAAGAGCTCGAATAGACACAAGTTCATTTTAATGGCAATCGACTACATCACCAAATGGGTAGAGGCATAGTCATATTCCGCGCTGAAAGCTTCATATGTGGCCAAGTTCATTAGGAATAACATCATTGGCAGATATGGGGTGCCGAATGAAATAATATCAGACAATGGCTCACACTTCAAAAAGGAAGTGACATATTTACTTGAGAAGTACAACGTGGCTTTTCACAAGTCATCAATATATAGGCCACAGATCAATGGAGCCGTTGAAGTCGCAAACAAAAACATCAAGAATATTTTGTGAAAGATGATGGAAACCTACAAGGATTGGCCAAACAAATTGCCTTTTGCACTTTGGGTTATAGAACATCAATCCGAACTTCTACAGGGGCAACCTCCTACTCTTTAGTATATGAGATGGAAGTTGTTTTTCTAATCGAAATTGAGGTGGCGTTGCTGAGAATCATGGTCGAGTGTAAGATAGCAGAGGCAGATTAGTAACAGAACAGGTTTGAAGAGTTGATGTTGTTTGATGAAAGGAGATTGAAGGCATCGTATCATATCTAGGGATATCAGCGCAACAAAAAAAGTCAAATTCAGAAATCTAAAAGAAAGAGATATGGTGCTTAAAGACAATCGAGCTCCTATCCATGACCGTAAGGGCAAGTTCCGAACCAATTGGACTAGTCCCTACATCATCAAATCTATCTAGTCAAGAGGAGCCATTATCTTTATGGATTTACGCTATTTTTGCAAATACACCATTGCATATTGCTACAATTTTTGGGAATTCGTCTATTCATCCACCTCCAGAAGTTACTACACCCTTGCTGGAAATCAATCATAGTGATGAAAATGTGTTTCTCTCAGGTTTCACTCTGGTAGAAGCTTGACTGGTGCAGACTATCTTGGCTGAGGATGAGGATATGTATGTCAATGCCCAGTCTATTTATTTCATGAATAAACTGAGGCATATTCCTGGGATGGGACTCAGAAAGAGTGGAAGAAAAGGTGTTTCTATGCTAGCTGATGTACCGCATAACCCACTTACTTTTGACTTGGGATATGTACCTACCAAGGAAGATTGGAAAAGAAAAGCGAAAGAGATGAGAGAAAGGGGTAAGGCGAAGAGAGCCGGCAAACATTACGAACTGGTTCACAGGCTAATTCGAGGAACTTTGAATGGGTGCTTCATCAGAGAATGAGAGGATTTCCCATTTTATGGCTTTCCTGATCCTTGGGTTGATTCCTCAACAAAGAAGCATTTCCCAAGATTTGAAATCTTCTTCGATCATCAGATTCAAAATAGCGATGAAGAGTGGATTGATCCAAGTATCGACATCGGCCATGGCAAAGATGGTGATTCAGATAGCAGTAATATTATCCCAGCTACCCAGCCAAACCTTGATCCATCTCTAGGCTTTGGATTCCCAAGAGCTGTTAGCTCGAGCTCAAGCTTTCAAGCCTCCAGCCCAGCCCCATGGGGGACCTCTCCCCTCTGACATTAATGATTTCAATCCTGCCATAATAAAAATCTCCAAGCTTGAGAAAATGCTAAAAAGTCTCAAGGCTTTACCTCTATCTCGGACATCGAGGACGGTTACATTGAGGCTTCTGTAAGGTTTCTAGAGAAGTTTAAGATGCCGCATATTGACAGATTCAACGGAAGTGCAGATCCCATCATCCATATCCATCTCTTCTTAGATGTCTTAAAACCAATAAGACTAACACTGGCCTAGAAATTGTCCTTGTTTGGGAGGACTTTATCAGAAACGGCAGCCATCTCGTACGCCAAACTAGAGGATTCGACCAAGTAGAATTGGGAAGAATTAGTTGAGGAATTTGCTGATCAATATTCCTACAACACTCAGATGAAGTTGATAATTAGTGCACTAGAATGTAGTTGTGGGCAATCATGATTCTCATGTTTCGGGGCTGTACGTCTTGAGAATTGATTGTGTATGTATCAATTTATTTGACCACTTGCAAAAATTTGTTTTGAAAGGTTTTAATGAAGTTGATTTTCTCAAAATTATACTTTTCGCAAAACAGACCATTCTTTGGACCAAAAAGGAAAATTTTCAGTACTCACAGTTACTCATCAAAAGATTGCACAACGTAATGTTTCATCATCGAGTGTTCGGAGTAAAACGCCCAAGTCTTAAGGGCGATCAAAATAGGGTGTCTATAGTTGCCCCTCTTTGACAGGGCTCGAAATCATTTAATGACGTGACTGAATGTCAAAGCCCGAAGACAACCCATTTGACAAGGCCATAAGACTTGGGCAAACAAACCAAATGCAGATGCAGTCGGTTGAACTCAAAAGTTGCCTACGTATCCCTTTGCAAGGAATCAAACCAGCGTAGTTCAGGGGCAGGATACAAATGACATGCTCAAAATGCACTTGGAAGCTAGACTTACATACTTCGTGAAGCCAATTTTTTTGTTTTTGAAAATTCATGATCATGCAATGCAATGCAATGCAATGAGTAATAAACATAGCAAGATGAAAGCATATGAAACAGGCCTCAAGTTTACATCCAAAAAGGTCTAACCATGCCTCACACAGAAAAGACTAAGTAAACGCAATTCCAAACACGTTTCACGTGAAATGAGAAAAGATGGTGCAACCAACAAGCGTACCCAACCGTATTTCATATGGAGAGTCGAAAGGTTTTAACCAGGTACATTTCAAATCCTGACACGTTTCACGCGAAAGGAGTGCAAAGGTGGTGTAACCAACAGGCATACCTAATCGTATCTCATACAGAGAAGGGGAAAGTTTTAATCAGGTAAATTTCAAATCCTGACACGTTTCACGAGAAAGGAGTGCAAAGGATATGTCAACATTTCATGCATAGTAGAGGACACAGCTTTCATATGGTGCAACAAAGGCCTTCCCAAAAGCAAGTTGAAAGTAGCAGGTACGTTGAGCACATGAAATTCAATCTCGTGTTCAGAAGGGTCCACTAGAATCTACACTTTAATAGTCTCCATAACTTCTCTACTTGTATCGTCGTACGCCCAAATTACCTGAGTTGTAGGAACAAAATCCACCAGCTTCAAGCCTATTGTATAGGCGGTGTGGAAAGGACATACTGTCACGACCCAAACTCGCCCCTATAGGTTTAGCGCCGTAACCGGCTAGTAATCCTAAGATTACCTACGACCTCTGAAACAGAATCACAAAATAAGGGCCTAACGAAAGCAAAAATATAAATACAATCATCCAATGAACTGTGTTGACTTATATAAAACAGAGTATTTAAAACTTTATATACATATCCAAAAAAAATCATTCTTACGTTATACCCACACACTTAACTATAGCATCTTAAGTACAGCAAAAAAAAAAAAAAAAGTCTTATATACAGAAACAACTAGAGCTTACAACACGTGACATTTCAAGAACCTCCACGTGAGGCACAATAGTTGGCTGACAACAGACCACAAATCCAGACAAAAGCCTTCAAGCCTGATCTCTAGAACGCTCATCTAGACATATATATATACACAGTGAGTTAAAGCCCAGTGAATAACATTAAGGTAAAGAGGTTAGTGAACAAATTCCGAACATTTCATAATCATAAAACAGATCATAACATAATCATACTCATATCTGAACATCCTAATAGTACATCCATAGAACACATCACATATCGTCTTCCGACTAGAGCAATCGGTTCCGGATACCGATTAAACACATATCACCACAACGAAATGGCTAACGAGATCTCATAATCACATATATATGTCATGGACCCTTATTAACATGCCATCCCCCATGACTTGGGACTATCTATGGATCCCATAATAGCTTTCAAACATAGGACACTCGTTCACGTAAACAAATATTATCTCAGAAATCATAACTTATCAAATCACATTTAGAACATAATTCATATAAACATATCTTTACAATAACGTTACTCATAGTAGGCTCCCGTAAACGGTCAATCAATCTTCCAGTCTTGACCTACAACCACAAAGTACATAACACAAACATATCTTATCATTACACATGCACTTGGCCATCACGGCTTAGCGACATTGGTTTCTTATTCAGTCCAATTCTCATATCGTAAACACGTGAATCACATTCTCGGGTTTCAAATTGGTCTTATATTTTCTAATTCAATTACTCATGTTATTTCTTAGCTTAATACTCTTTAATCGCTCATAATTCATGCCTAAATATGAGTAGAAAAGGATGGGAACAAAAATATGAACACAAAATGTCTTTGAAAAATATGCTGAATTTGGCCTGGCCGCTCAAGCGCAGCCATGGTCGCTCGAGCAGACTACTCTGCCTGCAAAAGTACTAGATGGTCTCAATCTACGCTCGAGCCACAACTTCTTGTAGTATGACTTTTTTCATGCCCTCCCCTTTCGAGAGGTCGAAATATAGCCCTACAGTTCGAACTCCTGCGGTTCTGAATCTAATCTCACAAGTGCAATGTGAAATTGATAAACACCAAAGAGTCTAAATCTGACAAATCTTTTGGAAAATCGATTTTGAATCAAAAATGCCAAAATTAGACTGCTTTGCCAAATACAGAGTCGCCACCTAAATATTTTATTTTTGGAGAAATTTAGAAAACCCATGACTCGTGCCAAAGGCCACGTGTCGGTCATCACCAAGATTGTCTCGGCTTAGGAACTTAGGTACGAGAAGGAAAGGTCATGAAATGAATTGAGCAGCTCCGCTCACCCTATCAAAGATCGGCCTCTACTAATCATGATATGATTTTTATCAACATTATATGCTCTTGTTCCGGTTTATTATGCTAGCATTTACTATGTGATGTGCACATAAAAGTATAGACTAAAATTGCAAGATTTGGAACAACTCGAGTCATGTTTGTTTTTTAAAATTGTTTCGAAATATGTACCACTTGAAAAAGTGATCGCATATGAACATTACTCAAATTATTTCAATTCAAGCAATAAGCCTTCATCCACAGGCATTCAAGCAGTTTTATCAATTAACCATTTAGCCTCATGGCAAACATGCTAGACATGGCAACATTTATACGCATGCGATTTATGCTAAAGCAAATAAAAGCTTACCTAGTACTCCAAGCCAAAATAAACAAAAGAGTTAGAAAAATGCATGATCCTAGCTTTATGCAATATGACTAATGCAACACATACGGTATGCAATTAGATAGGCTCGACTGCTAAACATGGCATATGAATCGATTTGATGACATGCGGTCTAAACACGTATTCAAAGAAGTATTGAAACGACAATGTAGTTAGAATGATGAACTGAGCCTCAGTGCATGCAATACGAATGGATGCAAACATGGAGAATGCTAATCGAAACATGATGTCCCTAAACTAACCATCATAAGCAGTTAAATAAAAGGGAGAAAGACGTGGGGTTGGAAGACATACACATTATTACATTGCACTCTCACAAAGAAGAGTCCAAATAAACAAACTAGCCAATTAACTAACTAATTAAAGCTAAGCTAATTAAGCTAATTATTACAAAACAAATGAAATTAGCTAAACTACTTAATTAATTATTACAATACTTGAATTAATTAACTAGGTATCACTAATTAACTAATATAAATACAACACTTGAATAAAATCGACTAGCTATCACTAATTAATTACAACAAGATTTATTCACAACTATGATAATAATAATAATACTAATGAAACAATTAATCACATTTGATAAGAGCGTAATGGAAGATGGATGAAGGTTGCATGCGCAGCGCCTGAAAGCTACTCTATCTGCCCAAACCACCTCTGTTTCACCTTCAGCCACTGCCTCTATTTTTACGTAAAATTGCACCTTTGTGGCTACAATCGAGGGCCACCGTGCATCACTAATAATGGGTCAGACCTCAGATGGCCAAGGTGCATCAATTTGGTGCAAAGCTCTGTTTTTGTGTTCTGAGGTGAAATGAGTGCAGACAGAGCATTCTCAAGCTCTGTTTGTCCCTTTTTCCTTCTCTGTCATGGGAAAGCCTCGAGAGAAGGTTGAAATTGATTCCAAAGCCATCAATGGGCAAACTGATTGCTTGATGGTCTCGAATGCAATTTTGGACAAAAGTTAACAAAACGTAAACAGTAAAACCACCCTTCCCTGTTGTCATAGTATGAACTCAAAGAGAGAAGTTACAGCACTTCAAGAATCATCAAAATGCCATGGATGAGCATGTGAGGACTCTTGACATAAGTAACTTGGCATAACGTCCGGCCAAGTTGAAGCAATTTAAGCCACTTTTTTTTATGTGTGTTGATTCATGTTTTAAACCAATTCTATTAAGCCTTGCCATTCCTTAGTCCATTTGTCTATGGTGATGTTAAAGTCCTCTAAACAAGAAGTAATGTCAAACGAGAGGTTCTTCTAAAGCATGAGAGAAAGACTATACCGTTGGCAATGAATCTTCGAAAAGATTAAGCCATTAAGTAGGAATCTTTCTGACATATCTTGAACAACCTCAATTAGTTGAAATCATTCTTAAGAATGAAAAAGATGAATGGTGGATTGATTGTTAAACTTAGACTCTTAAACATGGAAATGAGCAAAGGAACGCATGGAATAACATGCAACAAGTTACATATGCTAAGTTGTGAGACCACAAATGAACTAAACAAAGCATGAACCAATTTAAAAGGATTGGACAACCCTAAAAAAGTCCTTAATACATAAAAAAAAAAAAATAGAGGCTAGACATGCATGAAAAGAGCTTAAAAAGCTAAACAATAAATAGAGGAATGAAGGCTAGCAAGCAAGAGAAAGGAAGTGTGGCTAACCCCTCCACTTTTGAAACCTCAATACATGATTTTTAGCATTTTGAAAACTCTGAAAATCAATGTAAATATCAAAGAAAAAGAGTGGAAAAGGAAGGGTTTGAGCTATAGGTAAAGGTGTAGACAGAGCAAGCTCTCTCTACCCTTTTGGTAGCTCTTCAAACCCAACCTTAAACACTTCAAATAGAATCAAAACAATACAAAACAGTAAGAATTATAAAGCAAGTGTAAGAAATGAAAGCAAGAGAGAAGATAACAAGGTTACACATTTCAAAGGGTAAGCTTGTTGTTGATGATCCAAACTTGGTTTCAACTCACTCTCAAGCTTGAATTATGCTTCTCCAAGATCAACCAAGACTTTAAGGTTGTGAGACAAGGTTGTATATGGAGTATAGAGATGATACAAGGAAGCTAGGTTAGCTCAAAGGTTGCTTGCAATGGAAGAAGGAGGAAGGAGGAGCTCTCAAGGTGTATATAGACTCTCTAAATTTTGTTTAACCATCAAAACAATCACACAGCGTCGTTTTTATAGAATTCCAACTCAAAAGGTGATAAATATCTTCAAAAATGGACAACTGATGGGCTCTCGCCCAAAACAGTGTTTTTTGCCACCGAGGGCTAGCCGACCATTCATAGCCACGACCAGCTATCACTGATGCACGGCTGGGCTTTTATGCCCTCCCCTGTTTTTTGGTTCAAACTCAACTCAGAGTGGAAAAAGGTCCAAAAATAAAACTCACAGGTTCAAACAAGGCAAATGTTGAAGATTTGAGGTTATTTCGAGAGCCTGATTGAATCCGAATCGCTACAAATTCACAATTAAATGGCATGAGGGCAAAGGGAAGACCATCTAATATTACACCACTATTGTATATTCACTGTCGGGAACTCACATCGCTTTGTATGACAGGCAGATTGAGTGTGAATATATTGCAAGAATTGAGAGGGTCAAACATGCTTTTTTTTTAGGGATTAGAGATGTTTTTTTTTTGGACCGGTGTAATTAGATGGGTCTGGGGTATATGAGACACTATTTCTATTCTTTTTGGGTTGATGTCTCTATGCTGGCTCATTTTAAGTTTCTAGTATAGAGCTCCCACATGCAGGTGTTTCTCAATGGTCGCACGGTTCATTGGCTAGTATGTGATTGTTTAATATTTGGGGAGATTGAGATAGAGATGTGGTTGTGTCATGCCAACTCATGTGCGAGTAGGAGATGTTAGAAATTGGGCGCCCATGTGGCATGACCCATGACCCTTTTAAACCTTATCCATGTAAGTTTTGAATTTGAATTCAAAACCTATTTGGATAACCCACTCTTGATATCTGTATCTATCATATCAACTGATATGGATAGATTGATATATATGGTTATATATCTGATTATATATTTGAATAAGATATTGATATCAGATACGTTATGTGGTTTTTACCCATAACATTTTTTTATATATTCTCTCTCTAACTCTCTCCCATTAAGAGAACGATCCAGCCTTTGCACTGTGACTTGTGTAGGTGATACTCATATTGTGGTATCACTCCACTGCTAGAAGTTCGTTGTTTGCATTTATTGAAGTACGTGATTTACCCACAAGATTCTTCGCTTCTATCACCTAAGGTATGATTTGAAATTTTTACCCACTACATTATACTTGTTCTTACAATAACAAATCAAAATCCCTAATTTAAATATTAATCACTGTAAATTAATATTTTTAATTTTAGCACAAATCAAATCCCTAATTTTAGCACAAACAACAACAAACCAAAATCCCTAATTTAATATAAATCACCACCAATTAAGATTCATAATTTTAGCATATCAAAATCTCTTATTTTAACATAAATAATAACAAATCAAAAAAATTTACAAATCAAAACTTAATAAATAACTATAAATTATTATTCATAATTTTTATTTAAAAGTAAATAAATAAATAAATAAATAAAGCTATCTATAACCAATGAAGAGAAGATACCAAGGTTGTAGTATGGTCTCAAATCTGTGTTGTGTAATCCTAATTTAATGAATCACGAATTGGTAAATTGCAAAGCAACAAAGAGAGACAAAGAAGACAAAGAAAATACAAAGATACATAACAAGTACTGTGAATAAATAATAAAAAAACAAAGAATTTCATACACTTTTAGAATTTTAGAATTTTAGCCTTACTGTAATTAGAATTGTGTACACTCACCAAAAAAAAAAGGTTGTCTGTCAGTATTTGGTTGGGATTGGGATTCCCCCCACCCCCCCCCCCTCCCACACACAAAAAAAACAAAAACAAAAACAAACAAACGAACAAACAAGGTGCGTGTGATGTGTGTTAGTGGGTTTGAGATCTATTTGGCGGGCTATATATTAGGAGGGGCACTGCACTGTGTGTGAAAGCCAGACACCACTCAAATATATATATATATATATATTCAAAAGTCAGGGGGGCATGTGACAGTGGCGGAGGGACGTTGAGCTCATGTGCCCCCCTGACTTTTGAATTTATTTATTTATTTATTTAAGTGGTGTCTGGCTTTCACACACAATGCAGTGCCCCTCCTAACACATAGCCCTCCAAATGAATCTCAAATCCACTGACATACACACCACACGCACCTTGTTTATTTGTTTGTTTTATTTATTTATTTATTTATTTATTTTTTGGAGGGGGGGAATCTCAATCCCAACCAAATACTGACACACAACCTTTTTTTTTTGGTGAGTGTACGCAATTCCAATTACAGTAAGGCTAGAACTCTAAAATCCTAAAAGTGTATTCTTTATTTTGTTTATTTATTCACAGTACTTGTTAAGTATCTTCGTATTTTCTTTGTCTTTTCACAGTACTTCTTTGTCTCCCTTTGTTACTTTGTAATTTACCGACTCGCGATTCACTAAATTAGGATCACACAACAGAGATTTGGGACCATACTGCAACCTTGGTATCTTCTCTTCATTGTTTATAAGTAACTTTATTTATTTTTTATTTTTTTTTACTTTTAAATAAAAATTATGAGTATTAATTTATAGTTATTTGTTAAGTTTTGATTTGTAAATTTTTTTGATTTGTTATTATTTATGTTAAAATAAGAGATTTTGATATGCTAAAATTATTAATCTTAATTGGTGGTGATTTATATTAAAATTAGGAATTTTGGTTTGTTGTTGTTTGTGCTAAAATTAGGGATTTGATTTGTGCTAAAATTAAAAATATTAATTTACAGTGATTAATATTTAAATTAGGGATTTTGATTTGTTATAATTTGTGTTAAAATAAGAAATTTTGATTTGTTGTGATTTGTGCTAATTTAAATTTTTTTGATTTGTATTAAAATTGGAGATTTTGATTTGTGGGGGTTTCTAATTTTGATTATGAATTTTTATTTTGATTTTTAGTTTTTCCAAACAACCATGGAGAAATATTTCAAAAGAAAATCAAAGTTGGAATTATCTCTTCCTCAAGAAAAAGATGATAATTATTCTTCCGCAAAATAAAGTCGCATAGAAATCAACTTAGTAGACCTTCCTGCAGATCTAGGACTACAGCCTCGAATTATGGACTATAATGCTAATGATCGAGACCAAATTCGTAGGGCATATCTACAAAAAGGTCTTTGTCAACCTCGTGATCATAATTTTTCACAAAAATCATTTGGACAAAAACTTCAGCGATTTAATCAGGCTTGGTTAGAGTATAGCGTAGCAAAAGATGTAGCATTTTGTTTATGTTGTTATCTTTTCAAACCTGATATTGGAGATCAAGCTGGTGGTGATTCTTTTGTTGGTGAGGGTTTCTCAAATTGGAAGAAAAAAGAAAAAATTCAGACTTATGTCGGAGGTCCCAATAGTGCTCATAATCAAGCTTCAAGTAAATGTCAAGACTTGTTAAATCAAAATCAACATATTCAATTGATTTTTTTCAAACAATCTGATCAATCTTGAATTGAGTATCAAACCCGTTTGAATTCATCGGTTGATTGTATCAAATTTCTTTTAAGACAAGGACTTCGTTTCGTGAGCATGATGAATATGAAAATTCAAGTAACTAAGGAAATTTTCTTGAACTTCTCAAGTTTCTTGCTGATCATAATGAAGATGTCAAAATGGTTTCATTGAGCAATGCTCCACAAAATATCAAGTTGACATCTCCTGATATTCAAAAAGACATTGTAAATGTGGCTGCATTTGAAACTATCAATGTGATTATTAGAGATCTTGGTGATGCACTTTTTTCTATTTTGATTGATGAAGCCCGTGACATATCAATCAAGGAGCAAATGGCAGTTGTAATACGATATGTTGACAAACAAGGCCAAGTGATTGAGCGCTTTTTAGGTATTGAGCATATTGCTAATACGAATGCTCCCACACTCAAACAAGCTGTGGAAAATTTATTCTCCAGACTTGGATTGAGTATTTCTAGATTGCGAGGTCAAGGATATGATGGGGCTAGTAATCAGGCCCGGCGTTGAGGACAGGCCAAAGAGGCCTGCGCCTTGGGCCCCCAGATTTGGTCTGAAAATAGGGCCCCAAAATATGATTTTATGTTTTAGATATTAAAAAAAAAAAAAATCCAAATACTATAAGCCCAATTGTATATGGGGCCTAAAAAAAACAAAATACATCATGATAGATTAGAGGCCCAACTGACATGGGCCCAAAATTACTTTGTTTTTTGTTGCCCGAAATTAATTATCCACAGAACTACTTTGTATATATAAAAGAACTACTTTGTTTTTTGTTGCCCGAAATTAATTATCCACAGACCAAAGCTCAAGAGGCAATTAGTTAGGGGAATTATGTTGATTGTACTATAATATAATTGTTAGGTCCCTTTATTGTCAAATTCGGAGACAAAACTTTGTGTTGTTAAAATTGTAATTTTTTTGTTTTTGTTCTTTCCGCTCGAGCGGGGTCATGTGTGCTCGAGCGGAGATTGGTGGAACTCAGTATTTTGACAGGGCTGCAGAAGTAATGAAGGGTGTGAATTCACGCTCGAGCGAACTGTTCAGCGTTCGAGCGCATCTCAGCTTAATCACACACATATTTTGTTCAGGTCGCTCGAGCGGACGATGGAGCGCTCGCGCGGAGATCGCGAACTTCAAAATCCAGATTTCTTCAAGTGATAGGTTTCTTTCAGAACTGGGATTCTTTTTGGTTTTCTATAAGTAGATGGTTTTCTCTTAAAACTAATCTAACTTTTCTGAGATATGATCTAAGAGTTCTAGGGTTTTGTTTGAAGTTTTCTTCTGAGATTTTGTGAGTTTTCTTTGATGTTCTTAACAGAGTTCTAAACTTATGAGTTGAGATTCATACATCAAAAAGGTTGTTACTACATATTCAAGAGAGTTCTCTTCGGTGGAATCCGAAAGTCAACACGTAAAGTTTCAAAAGGTGTTTGATTCTTTACGTAGTCGTTAATTCGACAAGTGAAGTTGTGGTGTGGAATCAACTTCAGGATCAGTTCCGTGACGAAGGCGTTGTGAAAGAGTTACAGAAGATTCAAAGACAAATTGACTGGGTTGGGTAATTTGTATGGTATCTTTGTAATCTTTTAGTTCTTCAGTAGTGGATTGATCGATGGCGGTTAAGCGTGGTTTTGATTACAATTGAAGGTTCTTCAATTGTGGTTTTTTCCACGTAAAAAATCGTTTGTGTCGATTTATTGTTTATTCTTAAAAACAAACAAACTAAAATCACTCTCGTAAGTGCTTGATGATTTTAGGTTGAGTGTTTTGAATTGTTGGGATTTGGAATACGTTAATCTTGATCTAATCACGAATCACGTAGAGTTTTCAATAATCACTACTATCAAAGATTATTAACAAAAATTGTCTCAAGAAGCAATTTATTAACCATTTTGGATAACATTTTTCACTCCTCAAATTTTAGTTTGTCTGACACTTAAATCTGATAAATTTATCAGACATGTGATAATCACATAATTAATTTTTTTCAGTTTCTAAATAGAAGCTAAAAGAAGGGTGACATTTATATTTTCTTTGATCAAAGCCCTATTGTTTTGATTGTTGGAATTACAATCCTCATGATCAAAGTAAATGAAAATATTGAAGGTCACGATCTCATTACGCTTGGAAACTTGCCAAGGTTGTTTTTTCAAAGTATATTTTCTCTAGTCTATTTTGTGGTGTATTAGACATTGTTGTTTCGGTTTATGAGGTTCATCATATATATCATAATTTATAATATCCACTGAGGCTACGAACGTGGGTCACTGAAAGAAAATAAAAATTAGAAAATTAGAAAATTTCTGGAAGTATAAACATTAGAAAATTTCTGAAAATTAGAAAATTAGAAAATCTGTGGATTTGTGATTCTATAGAGTAGTCATGCCTCCTAGGAAGTATATTTTTGAATGTGAAAAAAGGAAAAAGAAGCAAAAATTAGAAAATTTTATTCAATCTTAATCGGGAGCGCTTGATAAATTTTTTGGTAGGAAGAAACAAGTAGAAAGTTCATGTTTGGTTGATGAAGAAGTTGTTGTAAGTAAATTTTTTTGTGAATACAAACAAATAAAAAAGTTGTTGTAACTTATCGTTTTATTCATCAAATTTTTTTTTTTAATGTAAGAAAGGCCCCATTTCCGAAGGTCGCCTTGGGCCCCATAAATCTCAAGGCCGGCCCTGCTAGTAATATGCAAGATGAGTTCAATGGTCTTAAAACACTTATACTGAAAGAGAATCATTGTGCATATTATATTCATTGTTTTGCTCATCAATTGAAATTGGCACTTGTAGCTGTGGCAAAGAATCATAATCAAATTACTTTACTTTTCACTTTGGTTTCTAATGTAGTGAATGTTGTTGGAGCATCATGTAAACGCCGAGATATTGTTAGGGAGAAACAAGCTGCAAAAGTTGCTGAGATATTTAATACTAGAGAGCCATCTAGTGGGCAAGGCTTAAATCAAGAAACTAATCTTAAATGTACTGGTGATGCACGTTAGGGTTCACACTATGGTACTTTAGTCAGCTTGGCTAGTAGGTTTTCAATAGTGATTGATATACTTGAAATGATTTCGGAGGATGGTTCAAATTCAGAATAACGAGAGAAGCAAATGTATTATTGGGCTCAATTCAATCATTTGAGTTTGTATTCAACCCTCATTTGATGAAAACGATATTGGCTATTACAAGTGAATTATCACAAGTACTACAAAGGAAAGATTAAGATATTGTTAATGCCATGAATTTAGTTCAAATTTCTAAAGTACGGTTTCAAAAGATGAGGGAGAGTGGGAGGACGTCTTTATTTGATGATATTTTATCTTTTTGTAAAAAGCATGAAATTGATGTTCCCCAAATGGATGATATATTTGTAGCTCGAGGGAGAAAAATACGCAATACTCAAGAAATTACAAACTTACATCATTATCGCGCTGAGTTATTCTACACAGTTTTGGATATGCAAATTCAAGAATTAAATGCTTGTTTCATTGAGTCAAACACTGAGTTGTTACTTTGTGTGGCATGTCTGAATCCGTCTAACTCTTTCTCTAGTTTTGATAGGAAAAAGTTAATTCATCTTGTTGAATTTTATCCCAAAGAATTTTCTTCAGTGGAGTTCATGGTATTTAATGATCAACTTCATATATATATTATCGACATGCTATCCAGTAGTGAGTTCTCAATGTTGAATGGAATTGCTGATCTTATTAAGAAAATGGTGGAGACTAGAAGAGACAAAGTATATCCATTGGTGTATTTGCTCTTGACTTTAGCATTAATCTTACCTGTTGCAACTGCTACTGTTGAGAGGGTATTTTCAGCTATGAATATTGTGAAGAATTGGTTGTGGAACCGAATGGGTGATAAATGGATGAATGACAGCTTGGTTTTCTACATTGAGAGCGATATTTTTTATGGCATTGACAATGATACTATTATAAAAAGAATTCAAAAGATTAAAATTCGTCGGGATCAATTGTAAAAATTTAAAATTAAAAACTTTTTATAATGAATATTAATTTTTAATGTTTAACATTAGTTCGAAAAATTATTATTATATTATTGTTATTGATAAGGGAAGAAAAATTTTGAGATTGTAATTAATACCTATCCCCCTTATATTAAATTTCTAACCCTGCCACTGCACGTAACCCCCCGAGCGCAATATCCCTCCGCCACTAACCACCACTCAGGCCCCCACCCCTTGACTCATCTCCCTTCTCGTATTTTTTTCCCCTGGGTTCGTGGCTGTCCTGGTTGATTCAAACCACACAGTTTCATTTCGATTTATGCCCAAATATTCAATTTTGTGTTAATCAAAATTGACATAATCTTTTCAAAATCCATCCTCAATTTCAATCGGATCTAAAATTTTCCAGCAATCAAGTTGAAGACTTTGGTATCTAAAATGATTAACTTTGGTCTCTAAAAAGATTTTCTACGATCAAGGCAATTTTCAATTATTGTCTGTGACTAGGGAGAGGAAGGAGAGGGAGGGAAGGGGCAGTGATTGGTGCACATAGCTGGGGATGAGAGAGGGGAGGTGGTTACAATTTTGATTGATAAGAAAGAAAACAACGGTAGGTGATATATTGATTTTCATGACGTGCCCCGCTTCTATTGGCTATCCGTAAATCTTTGATTCTACGGGTCATCCATGTAAAACACAATCTCATCTCAGATATATTAATAGATTAAAAATGATTATAATTGTTAGACTGAAATAGTAATACTCTTTTATATATATATATAATTTTAAACATTAAATAGAATATTAATGTGGTAGTAAATTATATTTATTAACAGGGCTTTCTACATTTCTCTGAGTTAAGCTCTAATCTTGAACATGCCTTTAGAAATCTAAAGATACAATGACCTAGGGGTGGGCATTTGTCGGGTTGGATTCAGGTCGAGCCATCATTACATAGTAAGAGATTTTGTATCTGAACAAGCCCGGCCAGCTCTAACATCGAGCATCTTCATCTGCTCAAGTCTGCTCCAAAAAATAATTATAAATTTCAAGCCCACCTATCAGACTATATTTAAAATAAAAAAAAAATTAAACATTCCATAATTAAATTTAATCACACATTATATTTATAAAATAAATATAATAAAATCTTCATAAATTGAAAGATTTTTTGTGTAAATTGAAGAATTTCTTAAATAAATTCAATGAAACGTCTGCACAAATATGGATTTCAATAAAATCAATAAAGAAATCTAGATTCCAAAAAAGTATATATATTTTAATATATTATAATGAATTTATTTATTTAGTTGCGGGCCAGGCTGGGTTGAAAGTATAAATCTCAAACCCAGCCCATTAATATATCAGGCTGAAAATGTTAGCCCAGCTCAGCCCTATGGGTTAAAGTAACCTTTACAAACCTTAAAAAAATAGAATCAGGCCGAGCAGACTAGGCGGGTCAACGGGTGGATACCCAAACAATTTGGAGACATGAAAAATATGTTTTAACTAAAACGGTACATTTTTTGAATTCTCATTACATTTCATGATATGTTCATACATTTGGTGAGACCTTGTTATTCCATATTTTTTGAAGTTTCCATTTGTTTTTGTTTTTTGCGTGACCAATCTGAGTAGAAGGGAAAGAAAATGATATATGGTAGGTGTTGGGTTAAAAGAGATTGAAAACTTATTTGATTGGGGTGGAATAATGAAAAACCAGCTAGACTCATTTCAGTACCTCAAATTTTTTAATATGTTACAAACTTCTCATTTTTATCATCTGGGTCATCAGTGATGGGAGTTAGTTAATGGTCCATTTGGATTTGGGGGGGTTTGATGAGAAAGAAAGGAAAAAAAATAAAAATAAAAATAAAAAAAATGGAAAGGAGATCTCTCATAATTTGTTGTTTGCATGATTAATAGAAAATAGTGAGAAATAATGCGTCATTGTGACAAAAGGAAAATCTTTTAGAATTTAGTTTTAATTTCTCATCAAAAGTAGTGAGAAATCAAAATTATCAAAAGTGATGAGAAATCAAAATTGTTCTTCATAAAAAAAATTTAATTATCTCTGTACAAATAAAACAAATAAAATAAAATTATATATGTCATTTTTCACTTGTTATTCATTTAAATAAGACGGTGAGAAATTACAATCATTTTTTTGACCTAAGTAACAAATTTATCATTATTTTTCTTTCTCAACTCAATCCATCAAAGCCTAAATGATTAAGATTTATTCATTAGTTTGTGGGTGTAAGAGCATCTTGTCCCAATAGTATGGTTTGTCATTAGCATATTTGGTCGGCGGGTTCATTGAAACCGTCTCTCCAAAATCCAAATCCTGTTTTAACAGAAAATTCATGCATTGAATTGCATTTTTAGTTTCTCTACGTGGTTCCATGAGATGAGCGTCCTCTTGATGTTTTAAAGCAAATAAGTATAATTACAAAGAACACTTTTGGATTAAAATTGTGATCTTTTGATTTAATAAAAACACTGTTTCATTGACAAATCAAAAGTGGTTACATATATGAGACCTTGATCAAAGCAGCAAAGTCCGAGGAAAACAAGAACTAAATCACCTACGCATAGTCGATGAATGATGGTTACTACAAGCAATTATTAAAATCCAACTGATGATGATGATCAATGAAACAATAAAAAGGACAATATTGTTATCAGAGTTCATCATTCTTCGAGTTTGAGTTATCTGAGAAGGAAGGGAATTCGATTTTAGAACCGCAAGGGTGACTATGGGGTAGAACTGGGCATTTGATGAAGTTGGACCCAGAAGAGTCGACGCACATGTAAACCTGGTAAAGCTGGTGGTTGCCTGATGTATCCACATTGCAGTCAATGTAGGGGGTGACTCCAACAGCTTCTCTAATGGCTTCTTTGATGCTCTCTAAGTGGTAAAACTTCCCATTTGGTCGAATACCTGTAAATTTTAACATCAAACTTTCATTAGGATAAGGTCAGGCCGGTTCCTAATAGTAAAGGGATATGTATTTGCAAGGCCTTAAAAAAAGGGTAATTATTCAATATTTCTAAACACGTACTATTCGATAAGGTTTTGATTGGTAGAGAGGAATAGGAACTCACAATTTATGTTGGAGATGGAAAATAATATGAGGGCTAAATAATTAGTAATTGGTTTCAAATATGATTACATGGTATTTCGCGATTATTAATAATTTCTCTTAAAAAAATTAGGAATAATTTGAATTTTTTTTTATAGAACACCACTGCTCGGGCAAAATTGGCTCGATGATGTTTTAGGCTATTTGGCTTCATCTAAAAAGTAGCTTTTTGGTTAATCATTTGGTTACATCATAAATAAGTTATTTATTAGCTTATTAATTTATTTGTGTTATATCATCTTTTTATTTTTTTATTTTTTTTGCATGTCTTTTCATAATAACTAAAATAGTCTGCCTATAAATCATACTCAAAACAATAAGGTTTTGTTTGGAAACATCGTAAAAAAAAACAAAAAAAAAACACACACACACACATTAAAAGGGCTAAAAAAACCTAGGGTAAATTACAAATATATCTATTGAGGTTTGCTTAAAATACAGATTGTTCTTTGTGGTTCAAAAAATTACAAATATCCCATCATTAAAAATTTTTATTTAACAGAATTAACTAAAAAAATAAAATTTATAATTGCTCTCCTATACAATAATAAAATTACCTAAATTATTAATTGAAACATATTTTTAATATCATTAAAAACTGTTAATTGACTTGATGATTTATTAATAAAAATGACGATTTGTTATGAAATTAGAAACTTCATGGGTCGAATGTAATTTTTAAAATTACAGGAAGCGATTCGTATTTTAATCAAATTTCAGGAGATGCATTTATAATTTATCCAAAAACTTAAGAACCGTACAAAAAAATCAAAAAATCTTTTTTTTCTTTACTTTTTGTATGTTTTTTTAAATTAAAAAAAAAAACTAAAAAATTATCTTAAATGTACTAATTTTTTTTCACCTCGTCCAACTTTCTATTAACAAAAAAATAATTTTTGTAATAATTATCAAATGCATTATTTTTTTTTATAAATGAAATGAAAAAATAATTGTCAAACACCACCTACATAGCATTTTTGTAGTTAAAAACGGAGAAATAGATACCTGCAGTGGTGAGGGCTTGAAGAAGGTTGGCTTTGCTCTTGAGGTCAAGAGCAGTTTGGAAGTAGCTGTGCTGGTCAAAGACAGACTCAGCACAAGTCCCATGTTTATTCCATTCATGTCCCCAGAACTTCAACCCATCCCCACTTGGGCATGCTAGTGTTGGCCAGTCTTTTTCCAATCTACTGGCGAGGTCTGAGATCTACAAAAACACAATCAAACTCAGCAATCTGAAACTTCCACAAATGAAAGAAAATGCCGATTTATTTTTGTATATATAAAATTTTAGTACCAAAAAAGAGATATATATACCCACAAACTCAAATCATAACCACAAAGGCAAGAATATAAACACATCTATATACAATGCGAACAGATGGAGCTTGTAACCCTACTACGGTCCCAAAAAATCTGAATTTTTTGGTTGTAAATTGTAAAGTGATGGCCCCGAAAACACACAGTCTCACCAAAATGTCTCTTTTCTTGGTTTTAGTTAGAATTTCTCCAACTTTTTGCTGTTATGTTGTACTTGCATTTGATTAGACACGTTTTTCGGTGCCAATCCATAGTTGGGATAGGAAAGTGCCGTATGATGCCTTCTGCACTCTCCTGATATGTGTTGATGTATGTTCCTTGATAGATTCACGATCAAGATAGAATCAATTGGAATTATAAATACTAAAATGACAAATAATTAAAATATAGGAAATATAGGCATAATTTGTCCAAATTAATTTGATCAAATAGTCATAATATTTTCATTTTATTAACATTTGTTTCTGAAAAAATAAACTACAAATATATTTTTTAAAAACAGATCATTCATTTTGAAAAACTAGCACAATAAAATAAACATGATACAATTATTAGATCGACTTAATTTTTTTTATGGATGATATATATTGAAAACTGTACAAAATGAGCTCATCGAAATGAGACTCATAATGGGTTCCAAAAATCCTTCAAGTTCTCTAATATTGAGATGTCAATATGAAGCATAACTCTTTTTTGGGAAACTTACCAGCAAGCCCTATAAACAAAGTTTAAAACTTATTTAGTCTCAAAACAAAATACTTACACCAATTAGTGTTACATATTTTTAATTGTTATAATTTTTTTTATATATATATATAAATTTAAAAACGCTGTTATATCCCACCATCATTGAACTTCCGTCAAACGGTCACTGGAGACTCGTCAGAATGTTCAACATCACCGGTAAGTCACCGAAGTATCGCCGGAAGTTTGCCGGAGTGTTCTGAATGCCACTAGAAGTTGTCGGAATGTCCAAAATGTTCGCAAAGCTTCAAAAATATCGTCGGAAACTCACCGGAATGTCCAAAATATTGTCAAAAAAATAAATAAATGAAAAAATTATAGTAAAAAATATAGTAAAACATGCTAAATATTGATAAACTGAAAGAAAGAACAAACATATTAACAACAAACAACAACAATGAAAAAAAAAAAAAAAAAACATATCTTAATTTTCAATTTTTGTAGGTTTTAAGCGAATAATCTTCAATATTGATCAAACTAAAAAGTAAACTTTGAAACTATAAAATGTTACAGTTTCAAAGTATAATTCTATTAACCATTTATCTTTATTAATCAAACTAGAAAGTATGTTATAAAACTGTAAAATTTTACAATTCTAAAGAATATTATGAAACTAAAAAATTTTGTAGTTTTAAAACATGATTCATTTTAGCATCAAAAAATTAAAACTGTAAAAAGTTACAATTTTTACCACCTGTAACTAAAACTCAAAAACAATTTGTTCAGAATTTCAAAATTTCCTCTATTAAAACAAGAAAATAAAAGTGTATAGCAGAAAAAATGTAGAAAAATTGAGAGATCGAGTGAGAGAAACAAATATAGAGAGAAGATTATACACCAACAACTATTTTTGGTTAAGATTTAATCGGATCTCATATAGATCTACTCAGATTCGATGTAGATCTGAGTAGATTTATATCAGATTTAAATAGATTCATTTGTCTTTTCTTTGCCGAAAACTCGTCTCCTTCTCCGTCAACGAGAGTAAAGTAAGGAGTCGATTATCGCGATGAACCCTAATCAATGGTGGTTGTCGGTCCCCAGTGACCATATATTAGAAAGAGAAAGAGAATAAGTGAGGTATGACTGCCGAAAATTACAAAGAGAAAAAAATAGAGAATAATGAATGTACAAAGAAGAACGAAGAAGAAAAATACGTAATGGACTTTTGAGAGTATCGAAAAAGTTGTGAGATTAAATAGATATATCATCTTTTAAATAGGACTTTCAAATAATTTGCGCCTCTTTTTTTAAGATGATACAAAAATGTTCCTTTTCTTCTCCTTTTGGACATAAAATGTGCGTGGTTTGATAACAACTTGCTACAAAAATTTGTGTGTAAGATGTAGATTTAAGATTTCGTGTAGTGTAGGTGACAAATCAAAATGAATATACGTTTCAAAATTTATTGTATTATATAAATATTTTCTTTTATAAACTGATTTATTCCAATCACTTAACTTTAGTGGGTCCCAGTAGAAAGCTAAACTTAAAAGTAAACCATGGGAATGAATCATATGGGGTGGATATAGGTGGATGTAACCAAAGGTGGAAAAACGAAAGAAAGTTGAAGGACTCCCCAAAGTCATTACAATTTTGAATGCGTAGCAGTTTTCTTCAAGGAAGGTGGAAAGGTCGTTGAGTCATCACATCTAGGGGTATGTAATATACTGCTTAATCCGTTAAATCGTATCAATTTGTATTAATTCATATCACTCTAATTATTAATCACGGTTTCAATTTTAAAATTTATAATCGACTTGTTTTACTCCGTTATAATTAATACATATATATTTTTTAATCTTTAATAAAATATCAAAATAAAAATAAATGTGAGAGAGATTTAAAATATGAAATATATTATAAATTAGAAGTTATATATATGAAATATATTATATAAAATTACTTTGTATTATATATATATAAAATATTATATAAATTAGTATTATGTATTATGCAAAGGAAAATGAATAATCCCCCTAAAAAAACTCCCCCTAATCCCCCTAATTTCCATTTTTGGCAAACTGTTTTTTTTTTTTTTTTTTTTTCTCTTTTTTTTTTTTTTTTTTACTTAAAATAGAAAATCGGGGGATTCGGGGGCTCCCCTTTCGGGGGACGAAGCAACGCCCTTATGCAAATATATGATAATTAGTTAGAATATTCTTCAATTTGTCAATTCGTCAAAAATTGCATAAATCGCAATTTGTCAATCGGTCAATCAGCCATTCGATTTGTAATTTTACTTTTAAATCGCTCGAATCGCACCATACACGCCCCTAATCACATCTATCCGGTATCTCTTTTGGACTTTCCTTGGGAATTCATGTTTAACTAACTTTAATTACGTACTGGGCAATACATGTTAAAATATATATACAGCTAAGCCGATATTAGCTCCAACATATCAACATATCATAATAGGGCCGATATTACCTCCAACATATCAACATATCATAATAGTAGCATACGAGACTTGTGTGTATAACATCATTTTCTTTTAATGAAAAGAAATTATAAAATATAAGTTTGAATTTAGATTTTGAAGTATTTTATGAATTTGAAAAGATCAAAAGTTTAAAAAACAAATAATAAAGAGAGAGAGAGAGAGAGAGAGAGAGAGAGAGAGAGAGAGAGAGAGAGAGAGAGAAACTTGGGCATAATTGAATAATGAGATGATTGCTGTTATGAGAGTGCTTGTGGGTATTTTCAAGGAAAAAAAAAAAAAAAAATTCATGACACAAACACTAGCTCTAATATTTGTTTTATATATAGTATAGAAGATGATCATAACCCAAATATTTTTACAGGAAATTTACATATGAAATGACATTGCGGTTAAGAGATTATCCCTCATTTCAACATAAAGTGCCATTCTATTCTAATTCATACTTTATCATATTCATTCATATTTGCTTCATATATAGTATAGAAGATGATCATAACCCAATATTTTTACAAGAAATTTACATATGAAATGACATTGCGGTTAAAAGATTATCCCTCATTTCAAAATAAAGTGTCATTCTATTTTAATTCATACTTTATCATATTCATTTAGAACTTGGGCCTCATTCGGGCAACATTGCAAAATATTCTAAAAGTCACTAAAAAAATTTAAAAATTTATAAATACTAAAGTCAAATATTTATTTTCATTCACTTTACTTTTTATACATTCTTTCATAAAAAATCGAAAAGTAATCACAAACATATTTACCTTGTTTGGTTTTGATTGATTTTTGAAAATCAAGTTTTTTGTATTTTATATTTTATTTAATATTTTAAGTAATTTTAATTTATTTTTTACTTTCTATACATACATAATTTACATGCACTTATAAAGTAAATATATTTGTGAAAAAATATTTTAAAAATTCAATAAATGTACAAGAATACGAAAATGTATTGGATTTTTGTATTTTCATATATTTTTTTATTTGATGAATTTTTTCTAAATATTTTCTATAAATATTATACTTTTTAAGTGTATCTAGGTTAGGTGCATTTTAAAAAATAAAGATAAATTACAAATACACCTCCTGAGATTTGCTTAAAGTACGAATTGCCGCCTGTGGTTTGAAAAATTACAAATACCTCTGTGTCAGAATTTTTAATTTAACAGAATTAATTGAAAAAGTGAATTTTCTAACTATTCACCTATACAATAATAAAATTATTTGAATTATTAATTGAAATAAAATTTTGACATTACTAAAAACTGTTAATTAACTTGATAATTTATTAATAAAAAGACCTATTTATTATGCAATTAAAAACTCTAGAGGGCATAATTTCTAGAACCACATATGGTAATTTGTAATTTAAATAAGTCTTAGGGGGTGTGTTTGTAATTTACTCATAAATGAAAGAAAATTATTAAAATATTAAAAATTTTGACTAAAAAACATATGAAAAATAAAAAAACTCAATTTTTTAAAAAGTAGATTCAATTTTTTGAAATCAAACAAGGTAATTAATTTTTTTTCATTTTATATTTTAGTAAAAAAAATTAAAAGTCACTAAAAACATGTTTCCAAACCAAATCTTTGAACACAAAAATAAAAGAAAAATACTTTCATAGAAATCGATCACTGTGGGATCTTTCCGGTGTAAGTGTTTTACGATCAGTTTTTGTAAAAGCATAGCTGACCTGTCTCTAGAATAAGACGGTGCCTGGTCTATGTAACAAAATAAGGTAGGTAATTTTTAGGTTCATGGATGAGGGATCCCTGTCACAATTAACAGTGGCTGCCTAAAGTGGATTGCACACTTTAAGAACCACTATTGATCTGTCTCAAAAAAAAATAAAATATAAAAATAATAAAAAATAAATAAATTGAAATAAAATAAGGATAACCCTAAAATTTGTATCCTTTCTAGTTGTGTTTGGATGATCATTCTGGTCGACTTCCAGCAAAGTTCATCATTTTGTAAGATCGTGTATATATATAAAAATGTTTGGATCGTAGTTTTCAAACGAAACGGAAAATCAAGCTTTCTATACTGATGTGAATGAAACTAGCCAGAGAACCAGCCAATTCCCATTACGTAATGGCCTGTAATTGTTACACAAATCATTACACAAGTCGCAACGGGCTGATACTCACTGGTTCAGACTAGTATTGGAAAGAAAATGCTGAAAAACTTCTAAAATGATTTTTAAAATTTCACAACCGCGACACTCGATTTCCTATGCATATCAATTGATACTACCGATACTAATACTCCATGATTGGTTACTTTACCTGATACCACGATATAGAACCATGGTTTGGATGATCATTCTGGTCAACTTCCCGCAAAGTTCATTTTTTTTTATGATCACGTATATAAAAAAATAATAGGCCTGTAGTTGTAGATAGATACCTCAGAGTCATCAAAAGAGTTGCGGCTATCGCAGCTGGATGGGTAAGTGCCGTCGTTATAATTAGGCCAAAGCCCATGAATGCCGAAATCTTCTGCAGGCTTTCCAGTCTTTGGATAGCAGCAACTTTGCCTTGTGTCACAGTATGATCCTGGCCACTGCAGCCAAAGTTCCAAGTTTAGAGAGAGAGAGAGAGAGAGAGATTAAGGCACATTCTCACCTGTTGAACAAAGTAAAAGAAATCAAAATCCTTAGCAACACAGAGAACTGCTAGGCATTGCACCACTAAAAGCTTGATCAAGATTGAAGGGTTTGGCATCATCTTTCCTGTTTTTTTTTCTCTCTTACTTCAATATTTGAGTTCAGACTTTAGAATTAAGGCAATATGGTTGGATTACATAAGAGCTTTAATTTATAGGCAAAAGATGTACATCATCGGGCGGAATACGCTACACATATCCATACACTTGGTATTTATTTATTTCTTAATTTGCTTATGTCACTACAACAATTTTAACTTTGACGATTAAAAAAATGTATTAGTCAGTGTAAGCTGTAGCTATTAAATTTTTACTTCGACATATATTAACTAAAAAAAAAAAAATTTGAGTAGTTGATATGTCACTTTCTAACGACTAAAAAATTATTAGTCGGCATAAGTTTAGATTTTAGGTTACTAAATAAGGTTTTGGTCGTGTTATATTAATTATTATTGACAAAAAAAGGTTCAGTCATCAAATAACAATCATATTTTTCATGTTACTCTTTGACTACCAATAAATTAGTCGGCAAATATTAACTTTTGGTGATGAAAACAAATTTAGTCGTGGTTTTTCCGACCAAAAAAAAAAAAAATAGTTGCCCAATTACAATTGTTGGTGACAAATAAATGGTTTAGTTGCTAAAGGTTTAATTAATTTTAGAGGAAAATAAATAATATTGGCGCATTGTTCTATGGAAATAGATAATTGATTCTTGTCTCTTTCACACACAAATTATGTGTGATCACCAAACCTTCCTCCACCTCACCTTATCTCAGTGCAGACCACTACTCGCGACCACCACTGGCAGTGGCATTGCCACATTCTCACAGGATCTCTCTCTCTCTCTCTCTCTCTCTCTCTCTCTCTCTCTCTCAGACAAACACCGTCCAACTCGCAGCACCGTCCACGAATTCCAGGTCAGTTGCTGTCTCCGTTTCTCTTTCTCTACCCCTTTCTCTATTCGGGTCTCTCATTTCTCATTCTCTACCCTTACTCTGTCTTCAGATGCGTTTGGGTCAAGATGAGATTAAAGCGGTCAAGATGAGATTAAAGCCATCACATTCATTGCTTCTAACATTTCTATAACTTCTCTACTTTGAAGGGTTCCATAAACAACTTAAATGATTTTAATTTGGAAAAAAAATATGGAAAATATAATGATTAACATATTCTATATTCTAATTATGATATTCATATTTTAACCAATATAATCATGGAATTAAATGGATTGTTGTTGATTCTACACACAATGAAGCCTCATGCTTTTAACTATGAATAGCAATGAGGAATCATTACGTGTTTGCTAGGTATTTGATAAAATGTCACAATGGCTATTTTTTTCTATATTCTTAAAAAAAAAAAAAAAAAAAAAAAAAAAAAAAAAAAAAAAAAAAAAAAAACTGGTTCAATCTTAGATCTCTCCCATCTTATTGTCCAATGAGAGAGTCATGTTTTGTATTATTTGCTGTCAATCAAAAAGATAAGTTTCAATGTGTATATTACTTGTTTATATGAGATATGGAAGTCAATTGAATTGTGTTCTCTATTTGTTACTAGGATAAAAATAAAATTTTCCATGAATTTATATATATTTATTTGTTAAGCAAATTTGAAAATTAATTGAATTGAGTTTTGGATTCTTTGCTGGGAACATATGTATTATATGTATATATGTGTGTGTGTGTGCGTGTAAATCATTTGAATTGGGTTTTGTTTATTTGCTAAAAATAAAAATAAGAAAGTTCAAGTATGCAATGAATTTTGAATTTTTTTTTTTCTTTTCATTTGTTTTCTCAACAACTTAATGCTTTCTTATTTATTGGTTTTTGTTCAACTTTGAATTGTTTGGAGGTAGTGAACGGTGAGAGAGTGAGATGGAATTGTGTAGTGATCTAATGTTTTGGTGGTGAACAAAACATACTTTATAATTGATTCAAATAGTGGAATTTTCTATTTAAATTAATCTATTACACTTTAAATAGGACCTAATATTTAAACCTATTATGCTATTTCAATCAATCACAGAGTGTGTTTTTATTCACCTACTAGCTCGAATTAATTGTTCGTCAGATGGGTTTGGCAAAATGTTGTTATGCCTAGTCAAATTGACCATTGTTAGGGAACCTAAAAACCATATCATTCTTAAGGCCATTCTTGATTTGAACATTTTTCATGGAAGTCTTTATAAAATGGCATCATGATGAGTAATATTTTTGAGTACTTTTGTTATGTGCAAAGTTTATATTTTGTACCTTTTAGAATATGGTTTGGTGACAAGTTCGCTAGAAGCATTTGATCTATTTTGGTATGACAAGATTATGTAAAGTACCTTTTAATTAAGGTGTTTTGGATATTTTGGGATTATGAAAATGCAAAGTCTTTTACCTTTTAGAAGTTTGGGTATTTAGGGATGATGTTGAATTCAATGTTATTTCGGTAGTAGGGTCATAAATAAGATAATGGAAGAGAATAGAGATGACTAAGGAGATAAAGAACATGACATTCTTGATGTTGATATGGATAATAATATGGATTATGATATATAATTTTTATTCTATACTTTGTTTCTGAACAGATGTTATTAATTAACGTAAT
Organism: Camellia lanceoleosa; assembly: GCA_025200525.1. NCBI lineage: Eukaryota > Viridiplantae > Streptophyta > Magnoliopsida > Ericales > Theaceae > Camellia > Camellia lanceoleosa. The sequence goes on from CM045769.1 coordinate 93,394,077, forward strand.
TTTTATTTTATATATTTATGTTACCTTCTTTCTCTTCTTTTATTTAATGGTGCATAATTATATTGTCTATATTTTCGAATTAAAGTTGAATTATGTTATATAGTTGTAGAAAATGGTCAAAGGCAAAAAACAATAGCTGAAAATAAGTGATTTGAGAACTAGGAAGCTAATAGAATATGAGAAACAAAGAAATAAGCAAATCAAGAAAAACTGTGAGATAATAAACAATCTTGGAGTGAAGAATATTACAAATTCTTTGGTGAGTGCGAGTCAGCCCAAATGTGCAAATGCAAAGGAAAAGGGAAATAGGGTTGAGGTAGATAATGGTAATGAGTATAAACCATCAGAGAGTGAGGATGACAGTGATAATGAGTCATTAGGTTCCTTTGACAACAAGGTATTATATACATCATTTTATATTTGTATGTGAATATGTTTTTTACTATTTAAATATCTTCTTCACATATCTTTTTTAAAATATATTTTAACTATATTAAATATCTTCTTTACTATTTGATTATGTTATTTTAGGAACAAGAGATGCCACCAGTGCTTCGTTTACAATCTCACTCGGGGCCATTAACTCCCACCCCAAAGGAAGGGATGGATCTCTCATGTCAGGAGGCTGGTACCCAACCCTTACTACCTCATAATGTGCGACCTGAGCACTAGGTGATTGGATATAGCAGCGTTGGTAAGTTTGCAAAGTTGTTTATATTCAATTTAAGGTCTAACTTGCATTTGTTTACTTGCTAACTCAATTAATATTATGTTCTTACACCATCACATAACAGACATGGTCGTGGCCTGACACGCGGTATATAAGCCTAGAGCATTGTTGATAAAGATGGAAAGATGTTGGTTCTTATACCTGAACAGTTTCATGCGCCAGAAGGAGATAAAACTTCTAAGCCGGCCTCCAAGATTGGTATAGAGGTTCGAACGCAATTACCAGACTTGAGCGTTCGTAGGTGGAAGAAGGTTCACGATGTCAATAAGGAGCCAATGATCCAATGCTTGGAGGTAATTATTGTCAAACTTTTGGTAAAAACCTAAATATAACATCAAAACAACCATATATTTCTCTAAAAACCTGGGCCTATAAATCACATAGCAACCTTCTTTGTATAAACCTTTGATGAGTCATATGACATGGCCATTAGCATGTTGAATTTGACAAACCAGATTGAAATCAATATTCTTTTTGATTTCTTTATTATTTCCATTGCATGTTACTAGTTTTGCTATTGCTCTATGGACTAATGGTTGCTCCTAACTAGTGTGTGTGTGTGTGTGTGTGTGTGTGTGTGTGTGTGTGTGTGTGTGTGTGTGTGTGTGTGTGTTGTGCTTCATGTGTGTTATGTGGATATGGATTATGGAGTTACTCCTATAGCCTAGTTGTTGTGCTCCACAGTTGGTTGTTGCTACGTCTAATTGTGTATGTAAAGAGGATTAGTGCTTCTCTTTTACATTCCTATATGTTAAAGAAGCACTTTGACTCATTTTCTTTTTATTTTGTTTTGTTTATTAGCTTCTTTTATATGACAGCTTCGTTATCTTTAGTTGATAGCCTTGTTAGTGTAATTAGATTTTGTTGTTAGTGATTTGTTTTCATCATTTTTGCTAGATTGCTTCATTTAGTTTAGATGCATGCCTATTCATCCTTCTCTCCTCTCCTTTCTATATCCCTTTTATTTTGGATTTTCCATTTGGCATCACATTTTCTTTTCCATCATTTACATGTTTTGTATCCTCTTTTCATGCATAAGAGTCGGCTCATTGTTCTTAGTGTTTTATCATTTCCTATGTGATTTTTTGTGCAATCTTATGTCTTGAGATGGTTCCCATGTCATATGCTAGTAGTCAAATCTTTAGTTGCAGTCATATGGATGTATTGCATTAGTTTTTTGCATATAGAATCATGCATGTTTTCTAACATTTTTATGCTTGGCTAGTACAGATGAGTATAAGTAAGTTTCTTTCATCTTCGAATCATGATTATGTGTGTTATTTTTACCATGTCTATCATCCTACCATGAGGCTACATACTTATCTTAGATATCTTTTTGATTACCTATGGATGAAGGTTTTTTCGCTTGAATTGGGATGACTTTGATCACTATGCATGTGAACTCTTGTTTTCTTGGGAGTTGTACATTTCAAAAAATTTTCAAAACATCTGTGATCAAAGTGTTTCAAAACAAGTAATTTAGTCTATATTTGTTTGTTTCATCTAATAAAAATAGCATTAACAATCGAAACATAAGCATATTTTGGCAATGAATCTCATATCATGAATTAGTACAGGTCGATTTTTGATCGGGTGAGCAGGGGTAATCAATTCATGACATCCCCTCCTCATACCTAAGTTTCTGAACTGAGATAATTTGGTTATGATGGACAATGGCCTTTGGCATGAGACATGGGTTTCTTACTTTTTCTCAAAAGATTAGGTGGCAACTCCGAGTTTGATGATGTAGTCCTTATTTGGCATTTCTCGTGATTAGTGGATTTTTATAGATTTGCCAGATTTGAATTCTCGCACATTTCACATTGCACATTCGTGAAACTAGATGGGGGTTTGAACTATCGGACGTGCTTGGATACCCTCCAAGAGATCCCATAGAGGGAAATGTGTGAAGGCAACCATACTGTTGGCTACATATTTTGTACAAGCCAATCATAGTTCAACACGTGGTAGAATGAGGACAATACAAGAAGACAATTCAAATCTTCAATCATAATCACACACATGGCAGTTAGTATTGGTTATTGTAGATCTGCATAGCACTGGATCAACAAAGAGATACAAGATGATGTGGCCTTAACGGTTATACATATATTTAAATTCAAAATCAGGAGGGAAGCCTAACTGCAGATATGGCATAGTGGAGCTAATTGTAAGGAAACATTAGCGATCATGGAGGGATGGTTCAACAGTTAGAAGTTCATTTCGACGGTTGTCATTGAGAAGTATAAATAGCAGAGAAGGCCCCAGAAAGAGCCCCCAGACTCAGATAAAAAAAACCAATTTTATCTACTTTGTTTTCCTTCCAGTTTTTATATTTCTTGTTCTTTACATTTCTGTACTTCAAATTTATGCACTGCACTTCGTTCATAGGAGCAGTTTCAAGTAGTTTGTTACTGTAAACATCTACGAGGCTGATTTGGATCATTGTAAGTCTTCCATTTTACTTAATGAAATGCTACAATTGTTCTTCATTTAATCGTTGTTTAATTCTCCTAAACAAAGCCACCAGTAAAAGTCCTCTTCATTGAGGCTGAAAGAATTAAAACACAATCACTTGATAATTGGTTGGTAATTAATATTCTGTAAGGACTGATTGATCCTTGCTGGCATGCTCAAAATTACAATAATAACCTTCGAAAGCCAAAAGGCCAAAATATATTTTTGGCATGCCCAGTGAGACTCATTGAAATGGCTAGATGTAGGAGACAATGAGAAAATGAACGCTTGGAAGAAGGCGTGGAAGGAGAGGTAGAAATACCTAATCCAGAGGATAATGTGATAACATATCCTATGGAAATACCTGTTTTATCAGAACCTATGTCGAACGGACCAGCACTTCGGAGCAAGTACCACATGTTCAAAGTATTGGACGAGGCCAAGGAATTGGACCATCCACTGTTCCATCTACTCAGCCAATGAATCCATGGGGAGGCCTAGTAGATGCCATGAGACAACAGTTAATGAACACAATGGAAAGATGGGTAACATCCTTTTTGGATCGAATGAATACTCATCAACTAACTAACACAAGGCACACAAAGAAAGTTTCAAATGTCCTTCAACAAAGATTGGTTAGAGATAAACAGCCTATGCAGAGTAATGGACATACTAATGGCCAAACTAGTAACCAAAATTATGAAAGACCATCACCTCAGTCTTGGTATGAGCCTCTTTTGAGGCCTGCGACAAATCAAAATGTCTCAGTACTTAATAATGAAACCATGCAAATTGGTGGATTCGGGCCAACACAAGAAAACAACATAAGGATGCTTTCAAATCCCATGTTTGAAGCTATACCTGGCGTAAGGGGATTCACTAATCCTTTGTTCAAATTTGTACCCGGGGGGTTGGAAGGGTTTCCTGCGACTAGAAGAGACACAACACCTGTTCCAGCACCTTTCGTAGGTTCTTTCGTAGGACAGGCTTAAAGAGGTCACCCATACTCTCAATAGTAGCCAGCACCACAGGGACAACCAGTCCTAAATATACCGCCCTATGGACCAAGAGGACCTCAGGCATAAGGTTGTCCACCAAATCTTGTGTTTGTTCCTCCACTAGTGGTTCAACAAACACAAAACATAGTTCCTACGGACCAAATTGCTGATATTGTTAAAGAGATGTATGGATTAATGGCTCGAGGGGTTCAAACTCCTGTGTACAGGAAACCATATCCAGAATGGGTAGATAGGGTACATGAATACCCAAGAAGGTTTAGGATACCAGACTTTGCTCTTTTTTATGGGAATGGAAACCAGTCAATAGTAGAACATATTGCTAGGTTCGTTGCTCAATGTGGTGAATTTACCAATAATGATTACGTGAAGTTAAGACTGTTCTCAAATTCTCTAACTGGGGCAGCCTTTGTATGGTATATTAACCTTACACCTGGCTCTATCCAAACTTGGCAACAAATGGAGGAGGCATTTCATGCCCAATTCTTCCAAACGGAGCCAGAGTTTCCATGGCAGACTTGGCAAGGTTGAGTCAAAGGCCTGATGAGAAGGCTGCTTAGTTTATTGCTAGATTCAAAAGAGTACAGAACAAATGTAGGATCATCTTACCAGAGCCTAAATTCGTGAGATTGGCTCAAAATGGTTTAGAGTTTAGGCTTCGAAAGAAGTTTGACTCGATTGAGTTTAGAGACTTAATGGAACTAACCTATAAGGTGTCTAGGTATGAAGCATTATTAGAGGAAGAACAAGATCGAAGTAATGCATCATACAAAACATATTATAGAGATCCTAATTATGAGATTGATGCAGTAGAGATTGTAGGAAAAGAACCTGTGATCTGTGAAGCATTAATTCATAAAGACACAACAATAGACCAGCAGTTTAAAAAGAAAGACCTTCATAGGAAATACTCTTTCGATTTAACAAAGGCAGATGACATTTTTGATCATCTGCTTGTGGCAAACTTCCTGAAGTTACTAAAAGGAGTCAAAATTCTGTCTCCAGAGGAACTTAAAAGAAAAGTGTATTGTAAATGGCATAATTCTTGGTCTCACTCAACTAAAAAATGTATTGTTTTTCGGGACAAGATCCAAGAATAGATTCGAAAGAGGAGTTTAAAATTCCCAGCTAAAGCAAAAAAGGCTATGGAGATTGACACTAATCCATTCCCAGAAATTAGAGAAGCTACAACCAATGTTATTGTCCCAGACTTCCAAAACTTATCCTTAAAGGAATTGGAAAAGGTCAATGTGCAAATGCATGTTGCTAGCTAGAATACTGTCAAGAAAGATGCTAGAAGTTCACCAAATGTTGGACATGGCTTTGCAGACCAAAGGGAAGACTTTAATGAGGAGGCACTGGATGATGATTCTTTAGAGGCAGCTATTATGCAAAGAATGTGTCCCAGGTGCAGGTTGAGCTACAAGTGGTTGAAAGGGCTTCCGATTGATGGGAAGCAATATTACAAGAATGTACAAAGGCGTCCTAAACCAACCAGTGCCTATAACAAAAGGCCATATCCAACTGGTTCTAGGCAGCAGCCATTCATGGTTGGGTTAGCAGCCACTAGAGTACACTCTAAGGACAAGAGACCTCTACATGAGTCCAGACCACCTAACTATTACAGAATAGATGGAAATCATCCTAAGGAGACCTGAAGTGGGCTTAAGTTATGGGATCAAAGCCAGAGATTGGACCCCTAGACCAGCCTCACATAGGATGGAAAGTGGCCACCTTCATGGAAGGCCTGAATTAGGCCCAAAACAAGGAGTCAAGGCCAAGCAGTGGCCTTCACAGGTAGCTTCGAAACTGGCTTCAAAGGAAGAAAGAGACATTTCGACAACTGAGTTTGTGGGTTCATGGGTACGTAGGGTTCCAGATTGGTTTGTTATGCAGAACAAACCTAAGGAAATACCTACCCAAAGAAATGTTGTTGGAGACCAGGGTAGGATGGTCAAACCTCCCTTGGTGGCTCCAAATAATTGGGTGTTACTAAAGCATCCAAAAACAAAGGAACCAAACATGGTCCCAGTGATTTCTAGATTCCAAAAAGAGGAAGATCCAACGAAGGTATACTCAGTACTAGAAGGATCTGAAAGAAAGTGGAGAAAGCTCTTCATTGGTCCAGTCAAAGGGCCAGACAGAGGGAAGAAAGAATCCAAAGTTAGATCATAGTCCAAAATCGACTCTTCAAGACAAAAGGAGTTGAAGCAGAGAGCAATTGGCCAAAGTTCATTCCGAACTAAAAGCCAAAAAAAGATCTAGTTTAGCAGGATTAGAAAGGGCTTTGATAGAAAGTGATAGTGAGACAGAGAAAGAAGTTGGCCTAGGCCAAAAGAAGAAGATGGTTGAAGAGGAAATGTTCGAAGCCTTCATGGCTGAACATACATTTTTGTTTAAAAAACCAATAGAAACAAACCATTCGAAGAAAGTTACTAGTACTGAGGTGCTAGAATGCAGCATGGAAGATGCTTCTAAAGTAAATGAAGAAGTTGGCCAGGAAGAAAAGCAAGTACAGCCAATCATCCAATTTGGCTCGTTTCCTCCAGTATCAGTGAATATGGTGCATATACCACCACAGGAATTCCAAGCTGAAGATGAAAGCCAAGAAGGTCAGGAGATTGACCAAATTCCAGTTTCTAGTGAAGACTCACAAGTGAGTATGGTGCAAGATGAATCCGAAGTGGCTACACAATGGAAACTAGAGACGAAAGTGAGGAAGAGGCGAGTATTAACCTCTCATACCCTTTTGAGTATCCCACGACATCCATAACACAGCATGTCAAACCTTTGTATATCAAGGCCTTCTTCGATAGGATACAGATGAACCAGGTATTGGTGAATAATGGGGCAGCAGTAAACCTGCTTCCAAAATCTTCTTTGAAGAAACTAGGAAAGAGGAACCCCAGATTAATCCTAACTAGCACAACCATTGCTGGTTTTGCTGGAGACAAAAAGATGGCTCAGGGCATTTTGCCCATCAACCTGAGTGTTGGAACCAGGGATTGCATGACGGCATTCTTCATTATCGACAACAATGCTAAGTATAATGCTCTACTTGGTAGGGATTGGATTCACACCAACAAATGTGCGCCTTCCTCTCTACATCAGAAGATCATGATGGCCTTGTGCAATGGAGAGAGAAGATCAACGCAGATTCTCAACCCTTCATAGCTTGTGCAGATTTTGTAGAGGCCAAATTGTATACTGAAAGAGTGGCACCACTCAGTGTACTGAGAAAACCTGATGGATCAGCCAAAGTGACGCCTGATGAGAAATTAGCACACCTGAAGCACTTAGTCCAGGAAAGTGTTGATGAAGAATTTGTCTCCAAGGATGAAAATAATGCCTGGTTGTAGGCAAAAGGATGGAACCTAGGAGGCCAGGTCTTTGGCTTTAATTAAGTTCTCAGTATTGGACATAAAATCAATAGTCCAGAAGATGCAAGAACAAGAGAAAGAAGCAATGGTAATTGGCTGTAAGCAGGAGTAGCAACAGGTTAGGGTTTTGGCCTTAGATAAATATTGTGCATTGGACATTGAAACAAAAGTCCAGGAGATGCAAGAAGAAGAAGCTTTATAGACAGACTTTGTTTATGAGGAGGAGGGCAAAGATGCTGAATCAAAGAAATTGAGAGCATGACAAAGCAAGGAGATTGCTTCGAAGACAGAAGAAATAAAAAAAGAAGCATCAGTGAATCCTTAGATGCAAGACCCTTTGGAAGAAGTGAACTTATGGGAAGGTTCTATACAACAGCCCACCTATATAAGTGTTTGGTTGAATGCTCTTGACAGGGACCAATTGTTGGTGGTCTTGAAGAGATATAAAGATTGTTATGCGTGGTCTTATAATGAACTACCAGGATTGGATAGGTCATTAGTAGAACATAGGCTCCCCTATGAGGCCTAATTTCAAGCCATACAAGCAAAAACCAAGAAGGATAAGTCCTAAAGTGATTCAGAAGGTCAAGGAGGAAATTCTTAGGCTCCTCAAGGCAGGCTTTATTAGGACAGCCAGGTATATTGAATGGCTATCCAATATTGTGCCTGTAGTTAAAAAGAATGGTAAAATGAGGGTATGTATCGATTTTAAAAACTTGAATTTAGCAACTCCAAAAGATGAGTACTGTCACGACCCAAACCCGCCCTTAAAAGTTTGATCCATGACCGGCCTGTACATAGGCCTCAATACAGAATTTTAGAATAATATTTAACCACATATGGGGCCTTAAGCGGAAGCAATACCAATAAAAGACAACATACATTGAGCTTGTGCATACATGATGTCTTAATTAGATTTAAGTATTTAAATACACTCCCATATATATATATATATATATGTACGATCACAAAATTTATATAGATCTCACACACACTTACGTAAGACTTAATAATTTATATGAATCCTAACACAAATTAAGGCTTCCACGTGGAGGCATATCCCAGGTGACTTGGCAGACAGGCGAACCCCAGTACAACTCTAGTATCAATCCCCGATGGCTCACCTACATAAATATACATAAAACGGAATAAGCAAAGCTTAGTGAATAATAGTAATGTAAGAAGGATAATTGAATAAGAAAAAACTTGGATAAAATAAATGGACATACATCAACTATATGCAGGTCTTATCCCTTACCATATTTCAATACGGTCTCAGGCTCACATATAATACAGACTGGCTTCAATCCCATGCAGAATACAAAACGGTCTCAGGCCCAACATATTATGCAGAGCGGTCTCAGGCGCAACAGATTATACAGAGCGGCCTCTGGCCTAACAGATTATACAGATTGGCCTCTGGCCCAGACATTAACAGATTGGCCTCAGGCCTACAGATATAAACAGATTGGCCTCAGGCCCACAGATATTAACAGATTGGCCTCAGGCCCACAGATAATACAGAACGGCCTCCAGCCCAATATTAGCAAACAGAATAATCCCAGATTCATAAGAATATCATTACACAATAGTGCACAAAGATTTCCCCATGGTTTATTACAAGTCGACATAGTTGTCTTGCATATAACAGAATATTAATAATAACTATTAACAGAAGGCACATGTATCACTATAGTACGATTAATAGGGACAGAACAATTCATATCATAATGGCCTCGGGCCCATCATTGGCAAAATAGAATGACTCCAGATACGCAAAGATATCATCGCTCTATGATGCACACATGTTCCATTTGTTCACCATGAATCAATAAAGTTAACTTGCAGGTAACAGAACGTTAATGTAAACTATTAACAGTAAACAAAACGTACTACTATAGTACTATTACTCACAGTGATAGGTCTCTGACAGCGGTGGAACGATGTCTTCGTTTTGACCTATAAAAATAATGCACATAGCAGATTATGAGAATAAAACCAATCTCTTTTTATTCCTTAATCAATAGCTATGGTGGTTCTAGACTCATTAGTCCTCCATAGGTTATAATCCATGCCTCATAAGATAAAAGGAATCGATAGGAAAAAGGTTTAGACGAAGAAATGGTACAAACCCAGTAAACAGAAAGTGAACAGTCGTCACTAATTTGGGCATAACTATTTCTGTACTTAGAATTTGGGAGTGAGGCCACCACCATTGGAAACTAGACTTCCGGGGTTTGATTTTAGGCTCAAGAATCACTCAAAACGGAGTTTGGATGCAAAAGATATGTTTATTCAAAGTTATCAAGTATAAGCTAAAACAGGGTTAGCTGCACGTGCGCCCAATTGGACCACTCTTGCAGCCCAAATCCGCTCGAGCGGAGAAACTGGCCGCTCTAGCACCCAAAGAGCAGAATCAAACCTTTTTTTTTCTTTATGCTCCGCTCGTGCGGTGCCCATGGCCGCTCGTGCGGTCTGGGCAGAATCAGACAATCTGAAAATGGTTTTTGCCCCAACACTTGATCTTTCCATTTTTTAAGCTTGATTTCAAGTCTAATTACTTAAAAAAATGTAGAATTCCTCCCAAAACATAACAAACTAACATCATTCAAATAGAATTTCATCTCAATTACATCAATCTTGCTCAAAGTTAAACTTCAAATCTCATCTTTTCTATATATTCAAACTTCTACAATATGTGCCCAAATCATGTAAATACATCTTACACATAGGTGATTCTCATACCAAACCTTGTTATTCCATGAATCATTCTTAAGATTAAACTCAACCCAATCCATTCATAACCCAACACACTTGTTCATTTACATATGAAATTTCCAAATTAAACCTTGATTTCATGTAATAGATGGATTCTCTACAAGGATAATAGTTAAAGCCACATACCTTACCCAAATCTTTGTTCTTCCCTTTAATCTCTTCAATTTTCCCAAGCTTTTTGGTTGATCTTCTTCTTTTCTCTTCTATTTTCTTCAATCATCTTCAAACTTCCATGGATGTTGAGTTTTCTCTTGGAGGAGCTTTGCCTCTTCTCTCTCTCCCTCTCTCTCTTACGGTTCTCTTTCCCTCTCCCTTAGATATTTTGGTCCAAACAACTCACATAGCATATATGTATATATAAAAGCTTCCCACAAATAGGGAGGGCCAAACACGCCTTTACGAATCGCACAAAATCACATTTCAATTAAACCTTCCAGATGACTCTAAAAATTATGTTGATAAAAAATATGTTCTCTGTTCTAGTTTCTGAAGCCTCTAAGGCCTTCAATTTGCAGTGCAAAGTTAACCACCCAAACATGCATTAACGAATCAGACAAATTAGATTTCCAATTAATTTTCCCAAATAGTTCTAAAAATTCCCATTAACATACCCAAGTACTCAATTTTGATTTCTGAACCCGTAAAGGTCGTCAATTCCAGTTTTAAAGTCATAACTCAATAGATAGCTCTTCAATTCCAATAGATATAATTAAATTAAAACACATTATCCCCTAGTTAAATAAGGATGACTTCTTATAAGCATTTTGGGTTCGTTAGAAGTACCCCATGCCCATAGTAGATTTATTGGTGGATAGTTTAGCAAGGCACAAGATTTTATCAATGATGGATGGGCACTCTGGTAATAACCAAATCTGCATTGCAGAAGAGGATATCCACAAGACAGCATTCAGATGTCCTTGGAACATTGGCACCTTCGAATGGGTTAAAATGCCATTTGGTCTGAAGAATGTTGAGGCTATATATCAAAGGGCTATGAACACTATCTTTCATGACCTCATTGGAGGATATTTAGAGTGTTATATTGATGACATTGTGGTAACGTTCCAATCTATGGAGGAACATTTGTTTCACTTGGAAACAACTTTTGAAAGAATGAGAAAGTTCAAGTTGAAACTTAACCCTCTCAAATGTGCTTTTGGCATATCAGCTGGAAACTTCTTGGGCTACGTAGTACACAAGAAGGGAATACAGATTGATCAGAACAAAGCCAAAGCTATCATTGAAGCCAAACCTCTATCAAGTAAGAAAGAAGTACAAAAATTCCTTGGACAGGTTAACTTTCTTCGAAGATCTATTTCTAATACTGCAGGGAAAACTAAAGTATTTTCTTCTTTATTAAGGTTGACAGATGAAGAGGAATTTGTGTGGACAGCAAGCATCAAACTGCTTTCGAAGGAATCAAAGCCTACTTGGTTAACCCTCCAGTGCTGATGCCACCAAAGGGTGATAAGCCCTTGAAGTTGTATATAGCTGCAGCAGAAGATTCACTGGGAGTTTTCCTAGCCCAGGACAATGAAGAAGGCAAAGAACAAGAAGTTTATTACCTTAGTAGGTTTCTAAATTCTTGTGAATGTAAATATTCAGCTATAGAAAAGTTGTGCCTTGCATTGTATTTTGCTACAATGAAATTAAGATACTATCTTTTGCCTACAACTGTCTTGGTAATTGCAATCACAGATTAGGTTAAATATATGTTAGCTAGACCTATGTTGAGAGGAAGAATTGGCAAATGGATACTAGCTTTATCAGAATTTCATCTAGAATATGTACCCCAAAAGGCAGTAAAAGGACAAGTTTTAGCCAATTTCTTGGCAGACCATCCATGTCAAACAGAAAGTCTAGAGATAATGGAACTTGATATGATTAGTGTTGAACTATGGCAATTATGGTTCGATGGGTCAAAAGCTAATGGTCTAACTGGAATTGGTGTGGTGATTAAGTCACCACAAGGGGTAGAAACCACACATGGTTTCAGAGTGGATGAAATTACTTGTTTCAATAATCAAGTTGAATATAAAGCTTTAATAATAGGACTAGAAATACTTATTGGATTACAAGCTCATGTAGTTGATATATTTGGAGATTCTCAATTAGTGGTTAACTAGGTGAAAGGAATTTTCAAATGTCAAAGTGTAAGTATATTGCCATACTATGTTGTTGCATTACATTTGTTTTCTCAATTTCAGATAGCAAATGTAACTTATGTCCCAAGATTCTTGAATAATAAAGCTAATGATATGGCTCAGAAAGATTCAAATTAAAAGAGAAGGGATAACACTTAAATAAACATAAGCCAAACAACATATCAAAAGGTAATACCACCTTTAAATAAAAGGAATGTGGTCTTAGAAGTCAATCATAATGACTTACAAGAACATGATTGGAGGCATCCAATAATACAGTATCTAGCTGGCCCATCTTCGAAAGCCAGTAGGAAAATCAAATTGCAATCTATGCAATACATAATGTATGGTAATGCTCTCTACAAAAGGGGGGCAGACGAGTTATTATTGGAATGTTTAGGTTCAAAGGAAGCATTGACAACCATGGCTGAGGTTCATGAAGGCATCTGTGGTGCTCAACAACCTGGTGTGAAGATGAGATAACTGCTTCGAAGACATTCCTACTATTGGCCAACCATTCTTAAAGGTTGCATAGAATATGCTAGAGGTTGCTAGGCATGCCAAAAGCATGGCACAATAAGACATGTACCTATAACTGATTTGCATGCGGTTGTGAAGCCTTGGCTATTTAGAGGATGAGCTATGGATATGATAGGGAAAATACACCCACCCTCTTTGAAGCGTCATTTTTTCATCTTAGTGGCCACAGATTACTTCACTAAGTGGGTCAAAGCTAAGCCGTATAAGGCTGTAGACCAGACCGAAATTATTGGATTCATTAAAGATCTGATCCACAGATTTGGCATCCCACAAACTATAACTGTTGATAATGGGATTGTATTTGATGGGAAGATGGTAAAATCTTTTGTGGTAGAATTCAGAATTAGTCTTATTAATTCTACCCCCTATTATGCACAAGCCAATGGTCAGGTAGAATCATCCAATAAATCTTTGATGAAAGGAATACAGAAAGTTGTGGAAGACAATCCCAGGGATTGCCATAACTTACTGTTGGATGTATTATGGGCTTACAGGACTTCTCCAAGATCAAGTACAGGAGTTACTCCTTATGCCTTAGTATATGGGCATGATGCAATATTACCTGTAGAAATTAACATCAAGTCCTTAAGGGTGAGAAGTCAAGATCAGTTAGTTCCTGAGCAGTACCATCAGAGTATATGCTTGGAATTAGAGAACGTGGATGAAGTTAGAATTCTGGCATTAAATAGTATTCTTTTCCAAAAGAAGAAAGCAGCCAAAAACTATAATAAGAAAGTCAAGCACATTATCTTTGATGAAGGTGATTTGGTATGAAAGACAATACTCCCAATAGGGATTAAAAGCCACAAGTTTGGCAAATGATCTCCTAACTGGGAAGGACCCTATCAAGTTCATAGATTCTTGCCTTCGGGAGCATATCATTTGAAAATTTTGAATGGATATGTGCATCCCAAGAAGATTAATGGTAGATATTTGAAGCCTTATTATCCAATCGTGTGGGAAACACAAGGAATATAATAAGTGTTAAAGGAAAAGAACATGAAAACACTCAAATGATAAATAAGGATTTTATTTCATAATGAGTTGAATACATGCAGCCATAAATTGGCCCAAAAGTCAGTACAATGTTTCAGTTATTCCTTTACAATAGACTTTCTACTTGTCACGACCCAAACCCACCCTTAAGGGTTTAGCATCGTAACTGGCCAATAATCCATGATTACCAAAGGCCTGCTTAACAGTAATAGCAATTATACAATAGAAGGGGCTGGCGGAAGCCTGTAAATATTAAAACATAATGTCCAAAGAGTTGTGAGAACTTAAATGCACAAACAACTAATATATATATATACCAATACAGACATAAGTCCAAGTCCATATTCACTATATATGTAAAAACTGAAGTCTAAAACACGTCTAAGTACAAAATAAAAAACATGTTGGGGAATTAAATCCCAAAGCCAAAAATAGCTTATGAAATATTCACTTGACTCCATATGGCATTCATTCAAGAGAGGTGGATTTAGACCACCCAAAACAAAGCCTTGACAATAACAGTTTGGAACCTCGTGGTGAGGCACAGTAGGTTGGCTTGACAAAATGAAATTAGGCGGACACCGCTAACTTCGCTCCGATGCCTGACCACCTACATATATACCATAAACTATGAGCTAATGCTCGGTGAATAACGAATGTGTAAAGGGGTTACGAATGAATGTCCTATCAGTAATTAAAATAGTCAATTGCATCTGTAGATCAGTTATTCAATCAGTGTCTCATATTTCATGTCATATCAGTCATTTAGAAATCATAGCAGTCATACGTGGTACATCCAATAGCAGAACAGTACAGTAGGTCTTAATAGACCGAACAGTCAGTTGATGGCCATCAAAACAGTAAACAGTAGTAGTTCCAAACATTGGAACTGACAGAGATCTCTGTAACAGTAACAGTAACAGTAGCAGCAGTGGTAGCAGTAACAGTCAATTGCTATGGATGCCACAAATACAGTTCGTAAAATAGGACAAACAATCATTCGGTAAACAATATCATTTCAGAAAGCAGTACAATTAATCATTCAGAAAATAATTGTAATTGAACATAGCTTTGCAACATTGTTACTCACAGTGGATTAAGTCGATATAAGGCCTCGAATGCCCACCTATATAAATCACATAACAAAAACACAATAGAAGCACCGTTCAATATTCATTTCATCTTAATTCAACTCTCTTTATGTGTTTATAGTTTATTCCATGACTATGCGGGTCCAATTAGTGCCTAAGAGTACTTAGGATGTCATGATGATGCAATTATGCATTTAAATGAGTTAGTCAAAAATTGTTGAAAATAGGGTCTTCGCTCGAGCGCCACTTTGGTCGCTCGAGTGGACTGTAAAATTTTGAAAAAACTTATGGGAGCTCGATTTTCGCACTCGAGCGAGACTTTCCTCGCTCGAGCGGACAATGTAAATTCTGGAATTTCCAAAATTGTAATTGAAGTTCAGATTTGATATTCAAAGCCTCAAAACATGTATTTTTAGTACACAAATATGGAGAACCATTGTATAATTTATTAAATACTCTCAATTAGAAATCCTTTATTCAAAATCATGCTCCAATTGGCCAAATTTAGTTTCAACTCATTTTCTCCATATCAAGCCAAATTTCAAACCCAAGGTGATTAATCTCTAAATTAATTTTCATAAATTGAACATGGCTCCAATTTCTCATTTTCTTTTTAGTTGCATAAAATTGACTTCAAGCTTTTTATATTTTTCTTCAAAACATGAAATTAAAGTCACAAACTCCTTATAAAATCGTTCACATGTATGAAATTGACATCAAAATTACTAATTTTATATTCTTATAAATTTTCCAACTAATTTCCATAATCTTAAACTTAACTTAATTTGTAACCTCAACTTAATTCATAATCATGGATGTTCCAAAATACGTTGAATTTAAATAAAATTTTAAATTACATTACATGCATGAAGTAAAAATCTAATTATAAAATCAAAACTTTATCTAGCATTAGGATTAACTCTAAATTTCCATAAACTTGATGTTCATAAAATATTTCCTTTTTCTCTTCAAAATATGAACTTAAATGGCTCAATTTCTTCAAAATCCATGATGCATGTAGATATAGATTCAAATACTCATAGATTTCCCTCATGCATGTAACAATGGAACTTAATCTTATGCAAGATTACAAAAATTAAACTCAAAATAATTCATTTCCATAAACATGAGCCTAGCTCAATTTTCTTCATCTTCTTGCTAATTTCTTCCAAATGATATGAAATTGAACCCAAATCCTTTTTGATTTTAGTTGATAGATGATTTATCTACAATATTTAAGTTTCAATATCTTACTTGGAGTCTTGATTTGTTGAATTCCTTGTTGAGCTTTGAGTCTCTCTTTTTCTTCCTTTCACTTTCCTAGCTTTTTCCGTGGCCTTTCTTCCTTTAGGCACAATTTCCTTCCTTCTTTTGTTCCCAACAATCAACACACACACACACACACCCACACACTCTCTCTCTCTCTTTCTCGGCTGTTCTTCCTCTCTTTTTTTTTTTCTTCTCCAAATGTTGTCTTGAGCCTAATGAAACTATACACTTTCTTGAACTCATATATTAATATATTTATATATATCATTTGTTGCCTTCACCTTACACGTATACACACACACACAAATCACAACCAGATTTCTCAGTACACCCACCTAAATTTCTCAGTGCACCCACACCCACAATTCTAGTTTGTTCCATAAGGCAATTTATGCTTAGGATTAATTTTAATTAAGCAACACTTAATCTTAATAAATCTTGGTTAACACGTAATTAATTAATCATAACTAATCACAAATCCCACATAATTTAATTAGTTTAATTTGATTTCCATTAAGGCCCAATTAATTTTATTTAATTTTATCAATCCGAATCAGATTTTTAGTCAGACTTCTAAAAGGTTCCAAATGTTAAATTAAACTTATTTTCATCTTCAATTCTGGTTCCTTAAATCATTTAAGCCTTCAATTTCTGATCAGATTCAAAATTTCGTCAATAAATTACATATTCAAATTAGGTACTTCATAAATGAATTTAATTCGTAATCATCTTAATTCCCAATCTTCATAGCTTATTCACTCCGATTCGGACCCAATTAATAAAATCTCAATTTTACTAAACCAAATCGAATATTTAATTAAACTCCCATATGATCCGATATTCAAAATTAAGATAACTCAATTTACCAATTATACTCTCTTGAACCATTAGGCTTTCAATTTCAAATTCCAACATAAATCCTTAATAAAATCATATACAAATCAGTCACCATAACTTTCGTAAATCCCAAATTAAATCAACATAATGAGTAATTAAAATTCAAATCTCCTTAAATTAATTAAATGCTAATTACTATACATGGTAGGGTCGTCACACTACTCTTAAGAGATGGGAACAACTGAATGGCTATAGCCATCTCCTGCTTTCGATCAGCCAGTCCTTGGTTAGTGATTTGTAACTTGGTGGCAGTTCAATCTGAAGCTTGGTTGACTGCTGATAACTCTTCTTCAAGCTGAGCTTTCTTCTCCAATAGTTAAGCTCGAATTTGGGAGACAGAGGAATGTTACTCTTTCAATTCTGACACTTTAGCATTTATTTTGGAAACAAAACTCTGATCTCTCTGCAATTTCTCTTCTGCAGCCTTGGCGACATGGCATATGTTGATGTAAAAGTCAATGGTGGCTGCCGTCTGAGACATATGACTTGAAATGGTCATGTTGGATTGCTCAACAACTTTGTAGCACTAGAGGAAGCCATTCTTGATAATAGACCTTTGCAAAGCCTTGAAGGGGATCCTCGAAAAAAGATGTCAGCAATTCCAAACAACTGTCCAAGTCCAATGTAGGAAGGGAAGCCTTACTAGTGGAGGAAGAGCTCTCAAAAATTTCTAAGAGAGAATCAGCCAGGACTAATGGCTTAGTTTCATTGCTAGCTGTTGAAGTGGTAGAAGACACATTAAAAAGGCTAGCTAGCTTAGCTTAAAAAATGTCCACTTCTTCTATTGACATGGTTGGTACAGAAAGGGTGCTGATAGGAGGAAGAGATGGCTGCATAGGGACATAAGGAGAAGATGAAGTATCCCTACCGGCATCTATAGTCTTAGCTACCAGTAGGTCAAGAGAAGAGGAACTGGAGCTAGGTAGAGATAATGGACAAGGAATTGGTGAGCTACCAGTATCTTCTCTACAGAAATCAGCTATCACTGGAGATGAAGTAATAGTTGAAGTAATAGCTGGAATTTCCTCAGAAGATGAAGGAACAACAAGGCTTAAAGGGAGAGCAAATTTAGTAGAGTTGAAAGATAGGTGAGGAAAGTATGGAGTCAAGCTAAAGGATAGGGATGCAGGAATACTTTACCTCAAGAAAGGTATGAAAAATGTAGGACTAGGGAGTGGGAGTATTATTTGAATTGGCTCCACATTTTGAGGTTGTTCAACCTCAGTTGAAACTGAAGGAATCCTTATTAAAGGAGAAGGCAGAGTAGTTGTTGCTGCAAAAGAAGAAATACAAAATAATGTTTAAGTCTCAGTATCAAGAATTTGAGAAAGGAAAGTGGAGACACGAAAGGAAATTACTGATTTCAGAGGTGGTGGCAATGATGGGAGAACTACGAAAGGAATAATGCTCAGCAGTGTGTTGCCTTCTCGCAGTTTCCCTTTGGATTGTATCAGTAGCAGATGCTTCATCCCTTAGTAGTTGCTGCTGTTGCCTTTTTTCAGCCCTCTGGAAAACAATTATTTCTTTAGAGTGTTTCTTCTCTACTGCTTTGACAGCTGCCTCATGAGTAGGGTCTTCGACCAAGTCAGAAGGAGAGACAGTTATCTTCTTTCTCTTTTTTCTCTACAGTGATATTTCTTGCTCTTTCCCTGTCTCTTTCTCTTCAATCTGAGGCTCAGACTCCTCAGGAGTGAGTATTAGTTTTCTTTTCTTTCTCTGCTGGTGTTTATCTTTGAGAATTGCCAGAGCTTTAACTTTCTTGGGAGATTCTTCTTGTGGAGACTCTACACCAAGTAATATGAATATAAAGAAAACAGACAGAAAATTCTGAAAGAAAGGAAACCTAAAAATGCATACCCTTTTTCGAAGCAGCTCTGGTAACTCTGGAAAGAGGGAGTAAGACTGCAGGAATAGTCTTGGTAGCCGTAGAAGGAGAGGGAATAGTCCCAGTTTCTTTTGGTTTAGTCTTAGAAGGCACACCTAGCCCTATTAGTAAATCATGAGGATGTATTGTTAGATGCACCTCCATGTTAGCTATCCACCAATTTTGAAATCTTTTTAAAGCTGAGCCAGTGGGGAGGAAGGGGGTAAATTTAAACTCACTCAAGTCTTTCAACAGTTTAAATGTTGCCTTCTCTAGCTTAGATTTGGGTACTCTCAGTTCTCTAACTGTGAGATGGATATTCGAGAGACTGCAGAGTGGAATGAGAATTCCTTGGGTAGGCCCAAATTGCCTAGCAAACTGGGAGGGGCAGTATACCTCAGATATGCACTTTTAAGCTTGAGGGTTTAAAGTACCAATAAAAAGTTCCTTCGGCAACAAAATAGAAGCCCACATATCTTTATGCGATGGGATGAAACACTCTCTATCCGCCAGGAATGTTTTTAGCCAAGTTGATCCTTTATTGGCATCGAAGGGGTAAAAAAAGGTGGCAGCTGGGGAAACAGGAAGCTGGTGAAAAAAAGTAAGATAGTAGGCAA
The DNA here is from genome assembly GCA_025200525.1 of Camellia lanceoleosa. Lineage (NCBI taxonomy): Eukaryota > Viridiplantae > Streptophyta > Magnoliopsida > Ericales > Theaceae > Camellia > Camellia lanceoleosa. The sequence continues at coordinate 93,413,856 of CM045769.1, forward strand.
AAGAAGCAAGATAAAGGGCAATTCTAACATACTTTTTTCCATAAGTGCTAGGGTCTTGAACTAAGAACTTTAAGCACTTGGGATGTAAATCAATGAAGTATGCAAAGAGCTAGAGTTGAAGCACCCAAAGAGGACCTCCTTGGTTGATATCAAGAGGTTTCTCACAGAATTGCGAGCAGGCTTTATAGACATGGCCTAAAAGATAAGGGGCCAAGGCTATTCATTTCTTCAAAACAAGGGCCTTTGCAAGTGGGGCAAATTCAGGCATGATTCGTTGAGATGATATACAAAAGAGAAACTTACACAGCCAATATAAAATAAAGGAGAAGAGTTCTCGATCACTCACAGGGCTCTCTTTTTTATTCTCAACCTTTACGAAGTCACTAAAGGAAGAATTCAAAGGTGGAAGAGAACTGAAAGGTCTGGATAGTTAGGTGTAAAGGGAGTACCGAGTGGTGAAAGCCCTAAGAGATGGAAGATGTCAAGAACGGTGGGAGTCATCATACCACACCGAAACTGAAAAAGGTTAAAGGACATATTCCAAAAACAAAGAGCGACAAGAATCAAAAAAGGTTCTTCAAGAATGATAAACCTGGAAAGACAAAGGGCATCGAGAATACAGAGCTCTTGTAGGTCCCATTCTCTTACAGGCACAGCTCTGTCATACCACTCCTCCCACTCAACCCTCAATGTTGGCCAATAACGATGAGGTCGGTTCATCCTCCAATTTCCCCAGTCAAGCCCCCCTTCATAGAGAAGAAAGTGGTCCTCCAAACGAGGGTACAAAATGGGAAGTTGGACGGGAACCTCTCGAAAGATAGGTCCTAAGACATATTCTTGTTTTTCGCTATGGCGAGGGACAAAGAGGCGTCTGTCTATGGCACTCGATCCACCAGCTTTAAATTTAGCAATTTCTTCCTCAATACATCTTTTCAAAGCCATTGTTGGGCTTATACGTTCGCCAGTTGGTACTTTCAAGGAAGAAGACTCCATTGGTAACGAGCAGTAAGAAAGAGAGGGTCAGTAGAGATAAAGGGTTTGTGTGTTAGGCAAATGAGTGAATTCAAAGCATTAAATAAAAAGAGTTTTTAAACCTTTATGTCTGAAAAATATACCCAATCGTTTTAAGTGGGTTGAATTCATAAAGAAGTGTTAAAAGTACGGATACAAAGTTTCCCCTCAATGGTGATAATTTGGGAGGGAAATGTATCTCAAATACTAATATTGGCTTCGAATTCAAACTTTTGGCTTCGAAGCCAAGTTTTGGTGCCAAAATCAAGTGACAATCAGATTCGAAAACAAGAAGTCAACTTCGAAGCACATTCCCCACCTAAGGGTGCTGGAATGCCCATGTATTTGTTTACTTCAAAAGGATTAAAGACCAGTTGTTTTTAGGTTTCTTGATGAAAGTAAAATCCTTCAAAGAAAAATTTGAAATACCTTATGGTTAAAAATTGTTTGTTCTAGGTTTCAAACCAATAGTTGGTTTGGTAATATGCAGAAGAAATCACTTTTTTAGAATAAAACAGTGCAGTCCTCAAAAGAGGTTTCCATATTTTGGAAAATATAGACTGGTTGTTCGAAGCAAAATTATTTGATTTGAAATTACTCAATTGTATTAACCATATGTTGGGGAATTGGATATGATCAAATCAAGTTTCGAAGGGAAAAATTGGTGAATTCGAAGCTTTGATTCTGAAAGGAAACCGGCAAAAGTTGTCAATTACACTCCATAAAGTTGGAAAAGTTCAAATTAGGTTTATAGTATTTTATTAGATATGATCGGATAGAGATTCGAAGGATGAAATTGTCGAATTCAAAGCCCTAAGTTTGTTTGGTTTTGACAAATGGGGTAAAATCAGACCATGCCAAATATAGAGAAAACATCTTAGTTTTATTAAGACAAAAGCAATTACATCAAAGGCCTTCCTTGGCTACATATTCAAGTTCATAAAAATAAGGAATAGAATAAATGACAAGGTCATGGAATTTGTTCTAACTATGGTCAATGAACTTTTGTTCTTTCTTTATTCTATCTTCTCCAGGCTAGGCTGCTGAAGTTGATATGCTCTTACTTGATAAAAAAGTTTTTCGGCCTTTATTTCAAACTCTATTTCTTTCAACCCTTGTTCTATCTCATATATGTCCAAGCTATCCCAGTATGTAGAATCTTTATTCTTGAAATCATCATATTCATCGATGAGGTTTTCTACTTCGTACCGGGTATGAACTCGACGGGCTGAGATTTGATCCAAGGATCGAGTGGAAGCCACAAAAATGTGATGCCAATGAAGAAGCAATGGGAGTTGGTCTGAAAATATCTGGAGCTTTGCTTGGGCGATAGGGTTGAGGACATGACCCCGGGTCATAACATCACAAGCCCATCGAAAGTTCTTGTGAGAAACATCGTCCTCAAGAGCATTGAAAGGGAAGTGAGAAAAGGCCGCAAGAAAAAGTTGGGCTTACTGTCGCTGATATTTAGTAGGAGGAGATGGAGGGTGATAGGAGGGGAGAAATTGGTCCTCAAAGAGAGTATTTCTCAGTTCCTCCATTCAGTGGGGGTTTTGCAGAAGATGAGGTGCATGAGCTTCCATTTCGAAAAAATGAGGAGATTGGGGGTTGTTGACAATGTCAAGCCAATTAGAAGAGCAAAGTTTTGCCTTCTAGGCTAAGAAAGAAGGGCTATACCCTTAAGCTTCTTCTGGATGACGGATAGCTTGTACTATCTTTGTAGGCATGTGTACCATGCTACAAATAAGTTGTCTTCCAAACGGAGTCGGCGGTCGATGGGAACATATGGGTAAACCACTAAACTCCGAGCAGATGGAGGGAAAGTTAAAGGATCAACAAATTTGACGAAATGATGATTGATTCGCTCTCTTAACTTGGACTCCTCAGGTTCTGGCCAGGTTCTCCAACCAGAAGCCCTAGAAGAGGAAGAAGCTGCAGCCTCATCTCATGCAGAAGGTTTTGGGTCAGAGAAAGAGCTTCCAATATCCATGTTTGCAAAATTTTGGGTTAAAGAATTGTAGACAATAGGTTCGTAATCCAAAGGTTGATAATTTGCAAAAGATTCCATGACTTGAATATAGAAAGGTGGATAAAGGTGGCTAATCAATGCATGAAGATTCTTTCGAAGACAAACAACATTATCAAACAACTCTTCATATGCTTGATTGAGGTAAGAAAAGGTCTGTTTGGCCATGAGAGCTGAACTAGTCCTTTCGAATACTGAGATAGTGAGAATGTTCAAAGGATAGAGGATAATTTAATGCAAATGTTCATTGATGAATGACGGTTGCATTATGAAAATGTAAAGCCAATGCACGTTCTAAGACGTGGATAAAATACCTTGATCCACTAATACCACCAAGTATTGGGTGTATTAGTGCGGGGGGTAATGTTGGCTATATATTTTGTACAAGCCAATCACAGTTCAACACGTGGCAGAATGAGGGCAATACGGGAAGACAATTCAAATCTTCAATCATAATCACATACATGGCAGTTAGTATTGGTTATTGTAGATATGTATAACACTTGATCAACAAAGAGATGCAAGATAACGTGGCCTTAACGATTATACATATATTTAAATTCAAAATCAAGAGGGAAGCCTAACTACAGATATGGCATAATGGAGTTAACTGTAAGGAAACATCAATGATCATGGAGGGATGGTTTGACAGTTAGAAGTTCATTTCGACGGTTGTCATTGAGAAATATAAATAGCAGAGAAGGCCCCAGAAAGAGCCCCCAGACTCAAATCCAAAAAACCAGTTTTATTTAGTTTATTTTCCTTCTAGTTTTTATATTTCTTGTTCTTTACATTTCTGTACTTCAAATTCCTGTACTGCACTTCGTTCATAGGAGTAGTTTTAAGTAGTTTGTTGCTGTAAACCTCTACGAGGCTGATTTGGATCATTGTAAGTCTTCTATTTTACTTAATGAAATGCTACAATTGTTCTTCATTTAATCGTTGTTTAATTCTCTAAAAAAAAAGCCACCAGTAAAAGTCCTCTTCATTGAGGCTGAAAGAACTAAAACACAATCGTCTGATAATTGGTTGGCAATTAATATTCTGTAAGGACTGATTGATCCTTGCTGGCACGTTCAAAATTACAATAATAACCCTTCGAAAGCCAAAAAGCCAACACATACGTAATGTAGTAATATTGGTAGGTAAATGGGTGGTGGTGGTCGTTAATGATGTGAATGGAATGGGATGGATAGTAAAGAATAGATTGTGGTGGGAAGGGTGTGGAGTGAAGCTTTGGGTAGCGTGGAGGAAGTTGTATGGCACTTGGGGTAGTAGAAAGGAAGTGGAGTGGCATTATGAGTGGTGGTAGCTATGGATAAAAGGCGTTGAGGGAGGTTTCGTAATCATATAATCTAGTCTTGGAACAGGGAAAGAGAGAGAGAGAGAGAGAGAGAGAGAGAGAGAGAGAGAGAGAGAGAGAGAGTATTTTATTTTTTGAGTTGATGACATCACAAGAATTAACACTTTTGCCGACCAAAAAATTGGTCGCTAAAACCCCATTTTTGGTCGGCAAAAGTTATCCGCGACCAATTTTTTTGGTCGCTACTTTGGTTGCCAATTGAGGGTCAGCAAAAGTAATTCGCGACCAAAAATTTGGTTGGTCAGGAAAAGTCGGATTTGCCGACTAAATTTTTGGTCGCTAAATATATCATTACCGCGACTAATTCATTTAGTCGCTAAAACACTTTGGTCGCGAAAAGTGATATTTTCCCAACCAAATATCTTAGTCGCCAATTAACACATTTCACGACCAAAAAGTTTGGTCGCCAATTATCACATTCAACGACCAAAAAGTTTGGTCACCAATTGTGACATTCCACGACCAAAAAATTTTGGTCGCCAATTGTCACATTCCGCGACCAAATTGTTTGGTCACCAATTGTCACATTCCGCGACCAAACATGTTTTGCGCAACTAAAACTTTAGCTGGCAATAGACCTATTCACGACCAAATCCTTTGGTTGCCAAAATTAATAATTTTGACGACTAATTATTTAGTCAGCAAAAGTATAACTTACTGGGGCATGAGTGCCCTTACTAGTTTTGGGGCTTTGATTAGCAAAAGCTATTGGGAATTTGGGACAAAAGTACAACATTTCACACTGAGTTGCCATGGAATGCAAAAGATCGGAACATTTCCCCATCAATCATAAACATTACAACACAACTTAATTTCTTTACAATCGTGTCAAGTACAAAGAGAGACAGACACAGAGAGAGAACAGAATCAACTTAACCTTCCCACCAAAAAAATAACAAGACTGTCTGCAAGATAACAAGGTAAAAGCTACATACTAAACTTTACATTCCCAATATATACATTCATGCAGCAGTGGCATGAAAGTTACCCTTAGATGGCTTCGCACATTCGCTTGCTTCTTCCATTCTCCGATTCTCCTACTTAATGTATTGGGAAAGCCACTTAAAGCCATCGCCATATGTGACACCCGAATGTTTTAAATTTAACATTACGATAAAATAAATAAATAAATAAATAATAATAATAATAATAATAATAATAATAATAATAATAATAATAATAATAATAAAAAAATAAGTGTATATAATACATACATGTAGTGACAATGATAATAATAAATAAAGGCATAATTTAGGAGATTGGGAATTTGATAGTTAAAGAAATACGTTGTGAAATACTACACATTAAATATTTTAATAAGTGGTAAGTGGTGATTTATAGTTGGGTAGTAGGGTTTTTAGACGTGAACCTAACTTATTATTATACGTAATTTTAAGAATCATTATGGATTACCAAAGAAGATAATAATGTTTAGAGTGGTAAAGTGGTCAAAATAAGTCAATGGTCAAAGAAATAAAAAGATAAAATCAAACAAGTTCATAAATAACAAGATAAGGGTGGACCGGAGACTACACACGTCAATTTACAGACTCCGTAGCTTGTTATCCAAGAGTGTCTTTCCTATAAATAGAGAAGGTTGGTATATTAAGGCAACGAAAAAAATAAATAAAGAGTAGGAAAGAGGACGGCTCAGGTGAGAAGCTTGAGTGGAAAGGAAGAATAAAGGAAGTAATTTAAGGTAAGTTATATTATACCTTGAGTTACCAAAAAGTATTTTACTTATGTTTTGACTTACCAAAATCTATTTTATATAAGTTATGTTTTATTAGTATATTAATAAAAGTTATGTTTTATAAAAGTTCCAGTTACGTGGTTTTATTTCTGAACCCTATTTGCTTAAAAGGAAATACATTAATATATCTGTTTATATTTTAAAGAATATTTGACTATGACCTTACACGAAAATATGTTTTATGAGTACCACCACGGGAGTCTCATGCCTTGGAGGACTTAAATAACCATTGGCTAGTGGTTGACCACTTTGTGATCCAGTGTTTGTCATGGATCCATTGACCAGTGTAGTGCTTGTCACTTAGTGATGTACTGTGGTTATAGTGATTATTCCAGTTTCTGGCACTTAATTAATTTGTGTATTCAACTCAACTCAATTTATGTTAATGTTTTATCTTAAATCAATATCCATGGCCATTTTGTGCCCCTACACTCATAGTATGATATTTCTCACTTTGCTATGTGCTTATAGCTGTTACCCCTTTCAGGTGACGAGGTTTAGCGGGATCAAGATGGCAATTGAATCGCTATGTTATTTTGTTTTCTATTTTTTTTATTTAGACTCTTGTAATACAATGAAGTTCAAGTAACTATGTTTTATTTCTTTTTAAATAAACAGTTGGTACCCGGTTATTTATTTTAATTTATTTTATCCGCTTGCGCAAGTGACTATAGATTTATCCGAATTACATTATTTTTATCTTGTTACGACACCAAGCCTTTGGATACCAGGTTTGGGTCATGACAGTATATCCCATCTTGCGCACGATACTGCACATGAAGACCTCAATAGGACGGACATTTGAGTTAGCGAGGTCAACATTACCCGTACCGGTAGTAACACCAGTCAAACCCAAGTAATATCTCAACTCATCCTCTGAGGCAACATAGGGTATGTCAATCTTGTTCCCAAGTATGAGACATGGGAAATTTGCAAGTGAATCGTCTGAGAGGAGGGCATCTAGCTCCTTTTTGGCCTCTGCAAATCTCTCTTTGTCATATGCGTCAACAAGGTAAACTACAGAATCCACCTGCATGATGATCAAAAATTATATACTAGTTGTGAACAAAATTCAAGATTCTTTGTCATATAAATGAGCTGTGATTTGTCCTTTTCATGCCTTGACAGAGAAAAAAAACTAACAGCAATAACAATAACAAGATGGAAAAACATTGATTCGGGCAGTAGTTCATTTAGCCAAGATTCAGCCCTCAAAACTAGAAATGCATAGATAACAACTGTATGAATGTGAAAAATAAAATGAAAACTGAATAAGGTGGTGGTTAAATATATGTTACTGGAGCTTTGAAGTTTCTTATGTTCTGTGTTTGGTATTTCTTGGGTTATACCAAGATCAGTCTATGATGTGTTGGCAGGGGTGGGGGTTTTACTCGGAGGAACTTTCAAATAGCTTACGATGTGGTGCCATTTTGTCTTATGTGGTGCATTTGAAAAGAGTGAGTGTGGATGCTTCTTTTGAAGGAGCAGGGCTCCCTTTTCATAAGTTGAAGCATATGTTTTAATATTTTTTATATAAGAGCCTCTATTTGTACAATTGGAATGTAAATAAGTTGTGCTATGTTTTGTTGCTTTTTAGTGAACTAATTTGCTTATCAAAAGAGTACCTCGAGACTGATCTTGGCATCATCTAATGGATAGTAATTCCTGAAGACACTCAACCATAAGTACCTTGTTATGCAATGTGTTAGTCAATTATTCATATTCCCCTCAGCTCCCATTACACTTCACTTACGAGGTTCCATGGTTATTGTGTACACTGCAGTTATTTTTGGATTCACTTAAGAAATTCTCTAGTTTTTTCATGTTCTGTAGTTGTGTCCTTTCTTTGTTTCTTAATGTCATAGGTCCTCTAGTATTGTCGCTTGAGGACTATATGTTACTAAACTTTTCATCACCTGATCTGCCGCTCATTCTGGAATGTTGACATATATTAGTCTAAGCAATTTGTTGAATTGGTTGTCTTTTGGTGTTTGTAGATGCATAGTGGAGGAAGTTCAGGGTCCAACTACATATGCACAGTAGACAGAAATAGTATGAACATAAAAAACAAAAATGACAACTGAAAGTACATGATGTAAAAATGTCAAACAGACTAGTTGATTGCAGTAACTCAACTATAAAACTTTACCATTGTCCATTGCAGTAACAGAATGAAAGGTTCTAAACTCAAAACAACAAAGTAGCAAGAATTGCAAATAGACTTACCAGAATTAACTTGAACAATATACAATTCTTTAAAGTACATGCAAAGAAACAACAAGGCTAAGGCAAGAAAACCACGAAAGAATTGAATGCCCACTTAGCCAATCCAAATATAAGGAGGATAATCATTTTTGTGTTGTTAATAGGCAATTTACCGCCCAAAAGCCAAAATGATGATTATGACACTAGTGCTAAGGAACTCATTTCCTGATAAATGATAACCCAATAGGCCTACCAAGACACACAATAAATTCAAATCAATTCCCACTTCCAACAAGGCCTTTATAAATCGTCCCTAAAATTGTACTCAGCAAGCAACAATCGAAACAAGAACCAACAATAAAAGTCAATTTTCTTAAAACGCATAACAAATAGTCAGCTCCCTCATTGCTCCCGTTATTTTTCTTCGAAAGGTATAATCTGCCAATTTTTACTTTCTAGATGTGTGCACTTGCAAAAGAAATGCCATGAAATATTTTTCACAGAAATATAAAAATCATGATGACCAAAAAATATATTTTGCATACTTCAGAATTATAACTCAACAAAGGAAAATAAATGCGCACCTTTCTTTCACACTCCCACAAAACTCGTAATAATTAGGAAACCCTTGCAATCTTGCACACTCACGAATTGTGAGAACTCTATCTTGCTCGAGATGTAAAATTGACTAGACAAATTGAGCACATCATAATAAAATGTTGCTTACACTATTAGCTGGAATCAAGGCTGGCTCATACCTGGCTGTGAAGATCTGGTCGGCACAGAAGAGTTGGCACTGGTTCATCCCACCATAATCGTGAAAATGGTCTGCATTTTGGTAATACATCAAATACATCAAATACATCAAATCAGGTACCTAGATATGACCAGAACAAGTATAAATAGAAGGTAAAATACAACGCAAATAGTAACTGAAGGAAAAAAAATACTTTCATTCAACATGTACACAAGAATTTCATGGAATGATAGAAGATAGAAACAGGCTTAAATGTACAGAACAGAGAACTAACTTTATAAGAAAGAAAAATCTATTCATTAATCTAAAAATGGATTTTCCTCTACATAGAGAAGTTCTATTTCTCTCTCCCCACACCAGCCACATCAAATTTAAGAGAACAAAAATATCATGTCTTCTTCCTTCTCCTCAATACTCGAGCTGTTGATCAAGAACAAAACAACTCCCCAAGCATCTGCGAGAAGACCCACATACCAAACAAGAGAAGGGGCAATGACCACAACTCCCTCACAACCTCAATGAATTAGGACATGATTCACTGATTCCCCATTTTTCCTACATGTGCAACACCAATTCAAATGCACTTACCTCTTCTAAAAGCCACCGGTTCAATTTGTTCCTTTCGTTGACCAAATTACTTATGTTTTCACTAAGGGGTTACACAAACATCTATTTGAGATTTCTGCATTCCAAACTCATCTCCCTTAGACTGTTCAGTTTGCAGGGGAGTGTTAGAGAGCCTCCGCAGCTTGTCCCTAACTTTTGTATTTTTTGAAAGATTTCATTACGTATATTTAGGCCTAAGTTTAGGCTTGTAATAGACATTACCATGTATGTTTTTTGTTATCTATACTTCAATTGAGATGAATATATTTACATTGAATTTAAGCAATTCTTTCACTACTCCAAGAAGCTCCAATTATTTCTATAGGCAACACAAGATAATAATGGTTGCTATTTGTATAAACCAAACCAAACCAAACAAAGTCTTGGTCAAATACATTAATCCTTTTTCGTCATTCCTCTTTTTCTAGGGCTATATGCTTGCTTAAACTAAACAAATTCATCTTTTTCACTTTTTCCCTCCCTTTAACATTTTCATTTACCGTAATCATATTACTCTTCTTTATTGTTGCATTTATAGGTCTTTATTGAACATGATCAAACCATCTTAGTATGTTCTCACTTCACTTATCTTCAATTGGTTACCATTTCATGAATATATCCATTTCTAATTCTCTTTCCTTTTATACTTTAGAAATAGAAACATAATAAGAATTTCCACTATTCCAGACTTGGACACTGCATGAGAATTGACCACAAAAGCATCAAAATTACGCTCACAAAAAAAGTAAACAACTTTTCTTTTTTGAAATTTATAATAATAATAATAATAATAATAATAATAATAATAATAATAATAAAGATTTCAAAATAATAGAACAAACCTTTCTTCAGGAACTCCTGTGAAAGTTCACATTTTGACCCAAAACTGCTTTGGCGAATTGTCAAAGTCTCTTTGGTTTGAGAATCAAAAGCTGGGTTGTCAATAAGAGCATTGACAAAAACCCATAGATGGATCTTCACTGCATGGGCTTTGAGATTAGCATTCTTATTCTTTTTATTAACAATACTCATTACATAGTTTGTAATCTGGTTGGTAACATAATCAACATGAGTCCCACCCTTAATTGTCGTAATCGAATTTACAAAGCTGACCTAGAAAGTCATCAACCCATCAAAATTAAACATTAAGTTTCATCAATACAGCAGCTGAGAGAAAACCATTTACCTATAACCAATTATTTAGGACGCAACTAAAAACAATAAGAATAACTATGAGACAAATAAATATATAACTAAAAACTATAAGAATAACTATGAGACAAATAAACTATAAGAATTTCCACCAAACAAATCAACATTAGAAATTTTGTTTGGTCGAAAAATCAACTTATTCTTTTGCCCTCTTATAAACAACACCAAAAGAATTTTTTCTTCTGCCTAGAAATCAACATTAGACAACATCAGACTTCTTTCTTCTGCCTAGACAACACCTTGACAAAAATTCTTTTTTCCAGGCCAACATAACCCCCCCCCCCGAAAAAAAAAAAAAACAACATCAGAACAAAAATTCTTTCTTCTTCTTGGAAAAATCCTCAACTGCCCCAAAAAGATCTATTCCAATTTTTTAGAAATAGAAACATAATAAGAATTTCATACTACAGAATGAGACTATAGCCAGAAAATAGTTAAGGACGAAAGGGAGAAAAAAAAATTCTTACCTCAGTCATGTTAAAAATGAAATTGGGAATAATGGGTAGTGCTTTGCTTCCAACAAGGACAAAAGCATTGACACACAGGTCTTGAAATCGAACCTCAACTTTTGGGAATTCCAAATCAACTCTACAATTTCAAAAGAAAAAAATACAAAGACACACAACCATAGCAACAACTTCAGCTCAAAAGAAAGAAATCAATTAAAACTTAAGAAGAAAAAAAAAAGAGAGACAGAGATCGTAAATTAGATATTCAATGCTGTTTTCTTTCTTTCTTTCCTCCAAACATTTTAACATAGACCAAAAAACAAACACCTTATAGGCATGCCAAACACTAAGCAGAGACCATATGACTACTATCATTGATACATACAAACACTTTATTGTGTGTGTGTATATATATATAGATGTAGAGTTCATCAATACCTGGTAAGGAGAGGCCAAACACACAAGCACACACTATATATGTACCTGGTAAGGATAAACCAAACACACAAGCACACACACTATATATAGAGAGAGAGAATAAGAACACCATGCCACCAATACCACTTAAAAATTGAAATGTTTTTTGAAAAACCAGATGGTGAGGTTGGACAATGAAGGGGCAAAGATCTGAGAAGTTGAAAATTATAGTTAGGGTTTGAAATTGGAGAAACGAGAGAGAGAGAGAGAGAGAGAGAGAGAGAGAGTGTGTGTGTGTGTGTGTGTTTATCTGATGCAAGAGGTCTGAGATTGAGAGGATTAGCAATGGTAGAGTGTAGGCGGCTCCACACACTACCACCGAACATCCTTCCTCTCTCCGCCAAACCCATTGCTGCTCCGCTCTGTTTCGCTTGTGTTAGCGCCTTCTTCGTGTTTGCTCTGCTTTGGCGATGGCCACGACCTCACACAGTGGGGAAACAGAGTGACGCGACCATCGTGTGAGACATTTTTGCTGGTAGTGATTTTGAATAGTGGCCTAAGGTTTGTGTTTATGTGAATGTCAAAGAGAAAGAGAAATAGACAGAGAGCAAAGAGAGAAACAAAGAATACATTGTGGGCAACGGTGAGAGAGAGGGAGAGGGAGAGCAAGTGAATTTTTTTATTTGTTCGGTGTTTATGTCTTCCACGTTTCAAATTTCCCTCCCAAATTTTTGGCGACCGAAAGACCATATTAGTTGCAGAAAAGGTACCTTCGCCAATAAATTTTTTTAGTCGCCAAATCTCAATCAACAGCGACTAAAATATTAGTCGCTAAAAGTACTAATTTGGCGACTAATTTTTTTTAGTTGCTGAAAATAAGTTTTTGGCGACCAAATTTTTGGTTGCCAAAAAATATGTGACCTTCCGCGACCAAATTTGTAGTTGGTCGGCAAAAGCATACCACTTTCTGCGACCAACTCATTTTTTGGTCGCCAAAATATAACCTTCTACGACCAATAATATTTGGTCACCAAAAATAATGATCATTCGTGACTAATTAATATTTGGTCGCCAAATGTCATTTTTTGCGACCAAAATTTTTTTGGTCAGCAAAAGTGGTCGGCAAATGTATAAATAATGACTCCATGTATTAGCGATAACTGAGTCTAAGGTAATGTAAGGGTAAATATGTAAATTTCTTATGATAAAAGGTCATGTGATAAGACTACAATTTCTTTCGGGAAAATTCTATTTGCAAACACCATTTAGTCTTACTGCAGACGTCCCTCTTCCCTCACACCCTTAAAAAATTATGATTTTCTCACTCTACACACAAGCACACATAATTATTCTAAAAGTATACCCTTTTATGATGAAAAAATCAAAAGTCTACACACACCCTTGTTGCATACACTTACTCAATCATAGAGTTACCCATTCGTAGGATAAATTCTATTAGACCTTTGTTGACCTCTATTGTTGAAACTTCATTTTGTTGGAAATATTCTTTCAAGACTTCATTGTTAAAAACACTTCCATTATTCAAGATAAAACTTTATGATGATTCAGTGAATTATGTTAATTGTTCATATATTTATATAGGTTTATGCTGATATTTACCTATATTTGTGTACAAATAGTTTTTTTTAGATAGTTATGGTTATGTTTATGTGAATACAATCTTGTCATGCTTATTTTATTGATACAAAACATTTGTGATAATGGTTATGGTTATTCAGGTTTTTTTTAAAAACTATTTTTGAAACATATTCTGATTGTTTGGTAATGGTTTGAAGGGTACAATAACCTATATTTATTTATTTATTTATTTATTTGTATAAAAACCCACGGTTCATAAGTAGTAAATGGAACAATTTTCTCTCACTCAAAGTTCCACTTTCTACTCATGCTTTTGTTGTTAGCTTTGTCGTAAACAATGTCCTTTTTAAAATATGAGTTTTTATTTTTTAAATCTTCCATAACGATGATGAAGGATTCAAAAAACTAATGTGAGGTTTGGGTAATAATAAGTGGTTGTTTGACATATGTTAAAATAGCATATATTATTTTAACACATTTTCTTATTTAGGTTACAATTATCTTATTTAAGTCACATTATCTTTCTATCAAATCACTTTAAATCCAACTCATATTTTACGTTTTTTCGAAAAAAGTAAAAAAGTATACTAATTTAGCACTTTTCAAATAACCTCTAGAATCTAAAAGATGAAAATTTTGAGATGTGGACTTTGGATGGTTGACTAAGAAACAATGGAGAATAAAATTAGAATTTAATAATAGACTTCTAATAGATGTATATTAAAGTTTTTTAATTCCAAAGATGTCCATTAATGTGTGTACCTAGAGTAAATGGGATGTGTATATTTATGTCTATATTAGTAAATTTATATAATGGTAAAATTGTAATATAAAATTTTTTCATTAAATACGTACATAGAGTAAATGATGTGTGGAAATAGAGCCTCCCCCTCTTTGGTTAGTAGTAATTTCAATATTAAATTGACAAAATATGTATATTGACACTTGATTAAAATTTAAGAGGTTAATTGTTATACTTAAAAAATAAGGAATTAAAATCAAATTTGATGTAAATGTAAAGTACAAGGGTACTAACTGTGATTTACTCAAAATTTTATATAAATTTTAGTCTTTTTTATTTAATTTTTACTTTGGTCCTTCATCCTTTAATTGCAATAATTAAGTTCTGAAATTTTTACTCTTAATTCAATGTAATTCTATGTTACTCACTGTTAAAAAAATTGATAAAAATTTCTCCTCTGATGGTCACTTGAGCCTGTTCTAATAAATGCATTAAATCGAAAAAAAAAAATGAAAATTTTACATTTTTGACTCTCCAACTTTTTCATTCAAATTTCATTTTATTCTTTCTTATTTTAACTTTTATAAATTTTAAAAGGTAAGGTGGTAACGGCCAAATTAGATTGAAACTTCAATTAAAATTTAAAGATGTAATTATAATTAAAAAAAAAATGAAAGATCATTGTAAAATTCAAGTAAAATTAAAAGGGTAAATTAAAAATAAATCTCTTAAGATTTGTTTAAAATATGATTTATCCCGTGTGGTTCTGAAAATTACATCTCGTCTCTTAAAATTTTTAATTTCATAACAAGTGACTCATTTTATTAATAAATTATCAAATCAATTAACCGTTTTTAATGATTTCTGAAACTTATTTCAATTAATAATTCAAGTAATTTTATCATTGTGTAGGAAAGTAGTTAAGATTTCATATTTTTAGTTAATTCTATTAAATAAAAATTTTGATAATGGTGTATTTGTAATTTTTCACACCACAAGGGGCAATCAGTATTTTAAATAAGGATTTGGCTATCTCTCAAGTTGTCATCTCAACTTGAGAGTGTTTGGACTTGCTAGACACATTTTGGACCCGATTTTGATAATCCAAACCGCTCACTTTTTAGATTCATTACGTAGAATATTTTTGCATGTAACGTCCCCAAGTTCATAACAATAGATAATCTTATAACCCATCAACAGATATACAGATGCTTATCAGATTCAATCATTCATTAAGACAATGTTACTAGAACATTATCTCTTTCATTAATTCTTTAATATAGTACAAGGATGACATCACATGCATTAATACATTCATTAACCCTAAGCTATGAATTGATAACATGTGACGAATATACATATAGTAAAAGAAGAGAAGAGAAGCTTTTGCCCTACTAGCTACATATCTCCAAAATGATATTTGGTTATAACAAAAGTAGGTCAAGCCCAAATACAAATAAAAAGTTTGAGGCTTGTACAAAAATAATTACAACACAAAAATAAATGAGCCTTCAACTCCAAGATCCTCGCAAGTTAAGTCATTGGTGAAGGCATACCATCCATACCAGAAAGTAGGTTTTCACATAGAGTGAGCTAAAACCTAATAGAGATTACTTTAATATATTGTATGATGCTTAGTAAAGTCATATAGTGAATGCACATGAATGCTATTTACCAAGCATTACATTTTTCTCTTTCAAAACAATGCAATGCCATATTTATAAATCAATACTTAAACCAATACTTTTTGAATAAGAAAACATGGTAGTGGATACACAACACTGGGAATCTTTAGATGTGTGTCTTCTAGTAGGCTATACAAGCACTACCAAATCTATTTTACTGGTACTAACTGGAAGGATCGGCACCTAACTGCGCGAGTTTCTAGACTTTCACTAAAGACACACATACCAACATAAATAATACCACAACCACACCCCCTAATCAGATTCACAAGGTATTCACCTTTTTTTTTTCTCTCTCTCTCTCTCTCTCTCTCTCTCACTCTCAAAACGATACATTTTCAATGTATAAATATGAAACGATGTTCAATGCAAGATATAAGAGTAATTGATTTCAATTAACATAATCCTCATGCTATTTTTACAACAATCAAACCTATCCTCCACTGATAGCCCAAAACAGATATCTCTATACAAGAAATAAATTTTACCCAACACATAGAAATGTCAAAAGTTCAATGTAGGAATCACAATACATGTTTTATTCCACTTTTCAACTCAATAAGGTTCCAACATATCCCCGTCATTTACCTTATAACGGTTCCGGTTTAGACTCAACCCTTTTCATGTTCTTAGATCCGAAATTCCACATCTTTAATTGTTGTTTATAACTCTTACTCTTACTGTTAGTTGAGTTTGGTTGTTTGGGAGTTATTGGTTATGTTTGAAACAGGTTGGAAGTTAATTTTCAACAGAGTTGCTGTCTATTTCACTTTGGGTTCGCTCGAGCGATATTAAGATCTCTCAGTATTTTTTGCAGACCTGTAAAACTTTTGAGAATGGGTGATCTTTGCTCAAGTGGTCTTTTCTTCGCTCGAGCAGACTTTTGCAGGTCTCAACTTCTAGGAATGGGTCATTGTGCACTTGAGCGGTGTTTGTGGTCACTCAAGCAGTGTCACATATTGTATCTGACGCTCGAGCAGTCGTTTGGTTGCTAGAGTGGTCTGTGCATATATCAGATCGGGAAAAAGGAATTTTTCTCACTTTTTCACTCTCTCTCTCTCTCTCTCTCTCTCTCTCTCTTTATTCCCCTTTTTCTCTCTAAAACACTACAAGCCCTAATTTCTTCTCTCTCCCTTTCTCTCTCTCTCTCTCTCTCTCTCTCTCTCTCTCTCTCTAGTTCTTGCCTTAAAACCCCAAATACTCCTAATCCATTAATTTCTCCACCCTAGTTCCATGGAGAAAAAGGTAGAGCTCGTCGAAAGTTTTGTTTTAATCGGAGAGGATCTCATTTTCGGCCTAGTCAAAAACTTCTACATTTGCTCTCTTTCTTTTCTACTCTTGAGGTAGGGAATCCTTTAACCTTTAGTATGATTCTTATCTTAGTTATTTGCTCATTGAAAAAGTTTAGTAATTTGGGGATTTTGGGTTAAAACTAGGATTTGATTTTGAAATGTAAAAGAGGAGTTTTTCAAATAAACTCTTGAGAAAGGTTGTAGGAGTGTATAAAATCGTAGGTTGCATTAAAATGTTGGAATTTCCTTACTTAAATGTGATTTTAAAAGTAAATGAGGTTTTGTTTGAAAATCATTGATATTTGAATTATGAAAGCAAAGGGAAAGAATGTTGGGTTTTGAAAAGATAAGAGGAATGTATTTGTTGATGATGAGAGTGGAGTTGGATATGTATTATCGCTCCCATTTTAATAATTATGAGATCATAGCTATTGTTGGAAAATTATTTGTTGAGTAGGAATATCTGTTTTGGGCTATCAGTGGGAGATATCTTTGATTGTTGTAGAAATTGCATAAAGATTAGGTGACTTGAAACTAATTACTTATACATCTTACATTGAGTATTGTTTCACACTTAAACATTGAAAATGCATTATTTTGAGAAAAAAGAGTGTATACCTTGGTGAATTTAGTTAGGGGGGTGTGGTTGTGGTTATTATGTTGACCTGTGTGTCTTTGGTGAAAGTCTAGAAACTTGTGTGGTTAGATGCTGATCCTTCTGGTTAGTACCGGTAAAATGGCTTTGGTAGTGCTTGTATAGCCTACTGGCAGACACGTACCTAGAGATTCCTAGTGTTTTGTATCCACTGTCTTGTTTTCTGACATAAAAGATATTTTTAATGAATTTTTATATAATCTTAGCATTGCATTGTTTTTAGATGAAAATGTAAAATGTTTGGCAAATGTGATACATATGCATCACCTTATGACTTCGTTAAGTTTTATACATTGCATTAAAGTATCTCCACTGGGCTTTAGTTCATCCTATATAGAAAACAACTTTCAGGTATTGATCACATGCCTCCATCAAGGACATAGCTTGGGAAGACTTGGAGTTAAGAGCTTCTTTTGTTTCTTCTGTGTAATTATTTTTGTACAAGACTTGGGCTTTATTTGTATTGAGTTTAACTCACTTTATGATGTAACCAAGTATTGACTTGGAAAGATGCAGCCATTAAGGCATAAACTTACCTGTATCTCCTTTTATTTCAATTCATGTACACATGTCATATGCTATAGATTCAGAATCTGGGATTTATAAATGTATATACGTATATGTTATCTTTTGTATGATTAAGGAGTATCAATGAAACGTTAAATATATCGCAAGTACACTTTTGTGGAATATTATGATATGGGTTATTATTTCGAGGCATTACACACCTCCTTATTCAAAACCAATGATTTCTAAGGTTTTTAACAAAACATCTGTTTTCTTTAATAATTCATTCAGAAAAGAGATTTTCAAGATTTCAACTCAATTTATCAATACAACCATATTTACAACATTTTCTAAGAACCCATTTTGAAAACCCCTCATTTATACTCCCAAAACCAACCCAAATCAAACCCTAAAACATTCTCCTATCCAAGAGCATGTAACCAAGCTATAGAGAAAGAGAGAATAAGAAGGAATCCAAAATCAACAAAGCCCAAAACTTGAAATTTTCCGATTAAAACGTTCACCTCTACGAGCTCTGCAATTTATCCCAAAGCACCAAGGTGGCAAGATTAATAGATTTGAGTATATAAAGTGATTTATATAAAAGCTATAGAGAAAGTGAGTGAATAAAATGGCTCGGAAAGTTTTTTAGAGAGAGAGAGAGAGAGAGAGAGAGAGAAAACCAAAAAGTGAAAGAAAATATCTTCTTTTTGTACCTTTATATGGACAGACTGCTCGAGCAACCAAAACACCACTTGAGTATCAGACACAAAACACCGCTCGAGTAACCAAACTATGGCTCAAGTGAAGAAACCAAATTCCTAGAACCTTAACCCTACAGAGTAGATTGCTCAAGTGAGCTAACCATCGCTCGAGCGAAGAATGACCCACTCACAAAATTCTAACCTAGAAAGAGACCGCTCGAGAGAAGAACACCTTACCCCTGGAAGTTCAAACCTGCAAACACAAATTCTCGGAGAAACGAAAGACCGCTCAAGTGAAGAAATGACCGTTCAAGCAAACTCAAGCAAACTCAATAACAACCAGATAGAAATTCCTTTGGAATACTAACTCCCAACATGTTCGAAACATACCCAACATTTCAAACAACCAATCCCAATCAATAACAAGACTAAAAGGAGTATAAACAACAATAATGAATACGGGATCCCAAATCAAAGAATATAAAAGGGTTGTGTTTTAACCCGGGCCGCTATAATGCGAAAAATCAAGATGATTGAAAATCGGTAGCTATATGTTTGAATCATATTTGTTAAAAAAAAACAAATTGACGACAAATATAATTTCAAGAATAACTATTTACTTTTTTGTAATACAAATTGGATTCAAATATATAGCTATTAATATCTGATCATTAATTTTTTGTATGAATATTATACTCAACGAGTCTTAAAAAGTGAACAGTTTGGATCATCGAAATGAGACTTGTGGTGGCCTCTATGTGCCCGTCAAGTTCTCTCATGTTGAAATGTGAACATGAGAAGAGTCTAATGCTTTAAAGATTCTTTCAGGTTCTTCCCTCGTGCACAAGGCAATAGAGATGAAATCCCTCAAAGGTGTATTTGTAATTAACCTAAATTAAAAATAAAATAAAAAAACAATGTAAAATTCAAGTTAAAAAGTGTAATTTACCCTATAATAACAATACTTACAAATTTTATTTATTCATCAAAGTCACATGCATACTTTGTTATCTATATTTTAATGCTTCATTTAGCAAACTCAATGAAACTTTGTTATTTGAATTTTAATACTTGTTTAGAAATCTGTTATATAAACTTTGTTATCTATATTTTAAGGGAAATTTTACTATACACCCTTTTTGAAAGGGTGTATTATATACACTTTTAGTCATTTCATTCTCTTATTTAATTATGACTCGTAAAATTTTTGATTATATCTTATGTGGTGTTTAATTATGATTTTTTTTTTTTTTGGTTTATTTAGCTATGACTCGTAAAATATGGAGTTATACCATAATATTTCCCATATTTGAATACTTGTTTAGCAAACTCTAGCCACGCCTGTCAGGGTTGATATAGTTTATAGCTTCTTTACTATCATAAACAAGATTATGATACTGTTGGCTATATATTTTGTATAGGTCAATCACAGCTTAACATGTGGCTCGTAAAGGGTAATTTGGGGAGTTAATGCAAGTCTCCAATCAGCAACAGACATGTGGCAGTTCATATTGGTAATAATAGATCTGCGCAATAGTGGAACAGTTAGAAGGCGCAAAATGACGTGGCCTAATGATTACTCACAATTCAAATTCAAATTCAGGAAGAAGGCCTAACTGCAAGAATGGTGTAGTGGAGGCTAACTGTGCGTGACCATGATCAGTGATCATGGAAGGGTATTTCAACAGTCGGAAGCTCACTTCAACGGTTACTATTAGAAAGTATAAATAGAAGAGAAGGCTACCAAAAGGAGGACCCAGACTCAGATTCAGAAATTAGTTATTTACTTCATAGTTTTCTTTCCAATTGTTACATTTCCAATTCTTTCATTCCTGCACTGCACTTCGTTTCCTAAGAGTAGTTTCAAGTGGTTGTTGCTGTAAACCTTTTCAAGGCTGGGTCATTTCATTGTAAGTTCTCATTTACTTAATAAAATTCAGTTTCTGAACTATTTTGTACCTATGGTCATTTATAAGTTTTCCTAAGTAAAGCTACCAATAAAAGTCTTCTTCATTGAGGCTGAAAGAACTTCAACACAATCATCTGATAATTGATTAGCAATTTAAATTCTGTAAAGACTTATTGATCTTTGCTGGCATGCTTAAAATTACATAATTAACCTTCGAAAGTCAAAAAATCCAACATATATTTTTGGCACTCATAGTGGGACCTTAAAAATGGCTAGATGTAGAGCAAGAGGAGAAAATGAACGCCTAGAAGAGGGTGTGGAAGGAGAGGTAAAAGTACCTAATTCAGAGAATAATGTAATATCACATCCTATGGATGCACTTGTCCCATCAGATCCTCCACAAATGGTCGAATAGACCAGTACTTCAGAATATGCAATACATGTCCAACATACTAGACAGGGCCATGAAACTAGACCTTCAACTATCCTTTCTACCCAACCAATGAATCCGTGGGGAGGTCTAGTAGATGCTATGGGACAGCAACTAAGGTATATAATGGAAAGATGGGCAACATCCCTTTTGGATAGAATGAACTCTCATCAATGAACTACCGTACGACAGGCTGAAGAAAACGTGAATTCTTTTCAGCATAGATTGGCTCGAGATAAATAGCCTATACAAAATATTGGACAAACTAATGGTCAGACTAGTAATTAAAATCATGAGAGGTCATCACCTGTGCCTCAGTCATGGTATGAAGCTCCTTCGAGACTACTGGAAAATCAAAATGTACCATTACCTACTAGCAAAACCATCCAAATTGGTGGATCTGGCCAGTACAAAGGAATGGCACGAGGATGTTTTCAAATCCCATGTTTGAAACCATACTAGGCACATGAGGGTTCACTAATCCCGTGTTTGAATTTGCACCTGGGGGGTTGGAATGTTTTCCTGCGGTTGGAAGAGAAACAACACATGTTCCTCCTCTTATAGCACCTTTCGTAAGACCTTTCGTAGGACAGGTTCCAAGAGGTCAGTCATACCTTCAACAACAACCAATACAACAAGGACAGCTAGTCCTGAATGTACCTATATATGGACCAAAAGGCCCTCAGGTACATGGAGTTCCTTCAAACCTTGCATTTGTTCCTCCAATGGTGGTCTAACCAGCACAAAACATGGTTCCTAGGGACTAAATTGCTGATATTGTTAGAGAGATGTGTGGACCTATGGCTGGAGGGGTCTAGACTCCTATGTACAAAAAACCTTACCCAGAATGAGTGGATAGGGTACATGAATATCCAAGGGGATTTAGAATACCAGATTTTGCCATTTTTTACGGGAATGGAAACCAGTCAATGGTGAAACACATTGTTAGGTTTACAAGCCAGTGTGGTGAGTTCACTAATAATAATTACATGAAACTGAGACTTTTTCTAAACTCTCTAACTAGGGAAGCCTTCGTATGGTATATAAACCTTATACCTGGTTCTATCCAAACTTGGCAACAAATAGAGGAAGTATTTCATGCCCAATTTTTCCAAACAGAACCTGAGGTTTTTATGGTAGACTTGGCAAGATTAAGCCAAAGGCTTGATAAGAAGGCTGCTCAATTTATTGTCATATTTAAAAGGACACAAAACAAATGTAGGGTCATACTACCTGAGCCTGAATTTGTAAGATTGGCTCAAAATGGGTTGGAATTTAGGCTTCAAAAAAAGTTTGATGCAACTGAGTTTCGAGACTTAGTCGAATTAACCTATAAAGTTTCTTAGATATAAAACCTTGCTTGAAAAAGAGCAGGATCGAAGCAATGCATCCTATAAAACCTATTATAGGGATCCTAACTATGAAATTGATACAGCAGAGATCATAGGAAAAGGACCTATGACCTATGAAGCATTAATTCAAAAAGACACTACAATAGACCAACAGTTTAAAAAGAAAGACCTTCATAGGAAATGTCTTTTGATGTAAAAAAAATAGATAACATTTTTGATCATTTGCTTACAGCACATTTCTTAAAGTTTCCAAAAGGAGTTAAAATCCTAACTTCTGAAGAACTTAAAGGGAAATTGTATTGTAAATGGCATAATTCTTGATTCCACTCAACTAAAAACTGCATCATTTTTCGAGATAGGATCCAAGAACAAATTCGGAAGGAAAGGCTAAAGTTTCCAACCAAGACTGAGAAAGCTATGGGAATTGACACTAACCCATTTCTAGAAATTGCGGAGGCAACAACCAATGTTGGCCTACGAGATTTCCAGAATCTCTTTTTAAAAGAATTAGAGGAAGTCATTGCGCAGATGCATGTTGCTAGCCAGGCTGCCTTCAAGAAGGACACAAGAAGTTCATCAGCCAGTGGACAAAGCTTTGCAGGCCAAATGGATGGCTCCAGTGAGGAAACGTTGGATGATGACTCCCTCAAAACAACTATAGTGCAGAGGATATGTCCCAGATGCAGGATGAGTTATAAATGGCTGAAGGGGCTCCCAATTGATGGGAAACAGTATTACAAAAATGTGCAGAAAGGCTATATCCAATTGGTCCTAGACAACATTCATCCTTGGTTGGCCCACAAGACACCAGGATGCAATCAAAGGGAAATAGACCTCTATATGAAACTAGGCCACCTAACTATTATAGAGTGGGCAATTAACCTGAAGGAAAGCTTGAATTTGGCTCAAGACAAGGAACTAGGCCTAGTGATTGGCCTCCAAGAAATGCTTCGAAGCCAGTTTTGAAGACAGGGATAGGAGGCCTAACAGCTAGAGCAGTGGGTTCATGAGTCTCTAAGATTCTAGATTAGTTTGTCATACAGAACAAACCTAAAATAATACCTACCCAAAGCAGGACTTTTGGAGACAAGGAAGGATGATCAAGCCTTCTTTGGTGGCTCCAAATAATTGGGTTCTACTTAAAAACCCAAAAACAAGGGAACCATTCCCTTTGGAACAATTCATCGAAATCCCCGATTTAGCCTACTTGCGAGTAGCAAACTTCAAACCGTTTTCAAACGAATATGCAATGTTTTGTTCCAAATTAGGCGATTTAGTCTATACTTGTTTGCTGTGCGCATTACGTAGTAAAGATTAGCTAATTAACTGGAATAAGGGCACATGTGTTTTCAAAAACAAAATATCATGCTTAGTACAGGCCGATCTTTGATCGGGCGAGCGGGGGTGCTCATTGCATGACCTTCCCCTCTCGTACCCAAGTTCTCGAGCCGAGGCAACTTTGGTGATGACGGACACGTAGCCTTAGGCACGAGTCAGGGTTTCCTAAATTCCCCCCAAAATAAAATATTTAGGTGGCGACTCTGTATCTGGCAAAACAGTCCATGTTTGGCACTTCTTTATAAAGATCAGTTTTTCAAAACGATTTGCCGAATTTAGACTCTTTGGTGATTTATCGATCTCACATCGCACATTGTGAGATTAGATTCAGAACCGTGACATTTGAGTTCGAACTGTAGTAGCTCGGAACAAAACGAGATTCGCACCCCCCTTCGCGGGCGCGCGCGGATGTCGAAAAGTTCCTGGGAGCGCGTCTACACCTAGGACGTGGACAAAGTGCACCGATCCACTAATATCACTAAGTATTGGGTATATTAATACGGGGGGTAATGTTGGCTATATATTTTGTATAGATCAATCACAGCTTAACACGTGGATCGTAAAAGGTAATTTGGAGAGTTAATGCAAGTCTCCAATCAGCAATAGACACGTGGCAGTTCATATTGGTAATAATGAATCTGTGCAACAATGGAACAGTTAAAAGGCGCAAAATGACGTGGCCTACCGATTACTCACAATTCAAGTTCAAATTCACGAGGGAGGCCTAACTGCAAGAATGGCGTAGTTGGAGGCTAACTGTGCGAGACCATGATCAGTGATCATGAGAGGGTATTTTAACGGTTAGAAGCTCACTTTGACGGTTACCATTAGAAAGTATAAATAGAAGAGAAGGCCACCAGAAGAAGGACCCAGACTCAGATCCAGAAATTAGTTATTTACTTCATAGTTTTCTTTCCAATTGTTACATTTTCAGTTCTTTAATTCCTGTACTGTACTTCGTTTCCTAGGAGTAGTTTCAAGTAGTTGTTGCGGTAAAGCTTTTCAAGGCTAGGCCATTTCATTGTAAGTTCTCATTTACTTAATGAAATTCAATTTATGAACTATTTTGCACCTGTGATCATTTATAAGTTTTCTTAAGTAAAACCACTAGTAAAAGTCATCTTCATTGAAGCTAAAAGAACTTCAACACAATCATTTGATAATTGGTTGGCAATTGAAATTCTCTAATGACTTATTGATCCTTACTAGCAAGCTTAAAATTACATAATTAACTTTCAAAAGCCAAAAAAGCTAACAGATATAAACTTTAACCTATGCAAATCAAACTTTGCCTCCTCGGCTACATTGGTATTACCTTATCTCCAATTACGTCTCTACTTAATGTCATGTTATACTCTTTTCTTTCTCTCTTCTTCTTTTTTTTTTTTTCTTTTTTTTTTTTATAATAAATATCTTGGTTGTGCTTGGATAATAGATTTTGATAATTTAATTTAAATTTTATTTTTATTTTTTTTCCCAAAATTGTATCCAAATTTATGATCCAAGCACATTGTTTAAGTATTCATTTTCTTTAAATCAATAAGTTTTAAATAATTTGAAGTACAAATCAATAACTTTTAAAATATACTTCAAAGTTTTTTAATGTAATCAAGGAAATATCGTGGTAAGACTCATAACCAATTAAAACTTGACCATTATTAATCGAATGGTACTACATGCATTAATTAGTGTACTAACTAGTGTACCAACACTAGTTATGACATTATTTTGACCACACTCCTTAATCACATTACAAATACTAATAACCTACCACATCTAGTTATGACATTATTTTGACCACACTCCTTAATCACATTACAAATACTAATAACCTACCACATCATCAATTGGTACATTAGTTATTACACTAATTGATATATATAACATTATTCTTATTAATCTGTTAAGTGGTCTGTTTTCTAATTAATGATATACACTAGTTAATTAATGATGGATTATATATCCTCCAAGAATCCGAGTTGCATGAGAAGTATTCAGGAGTTCAGACTTGCATTTTTTTTATGAAAAATTTTTTAGAGCTCTAAAACCAGGTCTAATGAGCTGGCAATGCGTCTCACCCACTGTTGATATGATATATGTTTTTTTTTTTTTTTTTTTTTTTTTCATGCCAGCTCATTAGAGCTGCTGTTAGAGCACCTCCTTTAGAGCTTCTAATCACAAGTGTTTTTTATTTTATTTTATTTTATTGAGCAATTATATGATTTACTAGATTATTTTCATGGCTATATATTACTAAAGCACATGGTAATAAGATATTATGTGTCGTGTTTTTGTTTAGTCCATCAATTTTAAATTATTGGTCATTTTCACTATTTAGATATCTTAATTTTTTTATATATATATTTTTTAGTTTATTTTCTTTTTCAACAAATTTAAGGATTTTATTTACAAGAACTAATTAAAATCTTTTAATTTATGAAAAAAATTAGATTTGTTTAAGGAAAATAAATTATTCATTGACCTGGTCGAAAGACATGAATGCCCAAAATAGACCAATAATTTGGGACAAAAGAAGTAATTTTTTTTTTAAAAAATAAATAAGAAATGAATTACAAAAATACACATCAACAACCATAACAAAACAGTTGTAAAAAAAAAAAAAATTTTAAAAAGAAAAAAAAAAAAAGAAGTTATATCTGGAGAATAGAAGTCCAACGGTGGAGGTTATACGTGCTGTTTATATATATATATATATATATTATTTTTATTTTATGAGTCTATCTTTGATTATTTTGTGCTGTTTTCCCTTACAACTAATTAGGCATAAATAACTGAAAAAAGCTTAGGCATCGTTTGGCATGAACTATTTTGGCTAAATTAGCCAATCAAAATAAAATATGTTAAAATAGTTAATAAGACAAACTGTTGGAAAATGATTTGGAGCCCTAAAATGATCCCCCCTAATCCCCCTAATTTCCATTTTGGGAAACTGTTTCCTTTTTTTTTTTTTTTTTTTTTGCTTGATATGGAAATTAGGGGGATTAGGGAGGGTGTTTTTAGGGGATGTAGCAAGGTCCCAAACTGTTATATCTAAACTATAATCATTTTATTTTTTCTCCCATAACTATCCAAAAAATATATATATATATCTATCTTATCTCAGATACAACATTTTTAGCCAAGCTAAAATAGTCAAAATACTAAAAAGTCATGCTAAATTAGCTCAAGAAATAATTGCTTTTAACTTCTTCTGTTTTCTTACTATCCCATTTTTAATTTACAATAAATTACATCAAACAAATCAAATGTAAATTGTAATGGAAATATGCTCTTATACAATGGCAAACAAGACAGGGTGGGTAATGCAAATGCAGTACCCACAAGAAAGTTAGGTAGAGCATTACGTGCAAGCCAAAGCTGTTTAAGTAATTCATTTCAGATCATGAATGCCTCAAATGCTCTGTCTCTCTCTACTGGGAATAAATCACCATTTCAATGGGTAAGCATAACACATGGGATGAGATGTGTCATGTGTTGTGCGTGAATGGTTTCTTTTGATTTTATTCATTCAATGCACAACCAATTGCCCTTTGCTATAAACTTTCTGTCTTATATATTTCGAAACACCTTTTCTGTGATTGCTTAGCCAACCAAACTACATATTATTCCATTACTTGCCTATAAAACATTGCCTCGGTACAACTGTTTTTTTTTTAGCACTTATTTATTTATTTAAAAAAGCTATTGACATGAGAAAGACGCCTATTTGAAAAGCATACAAAAAAGTAAAAGGAGAGAAGACGTCTAAGACTTCATAAAAGTAAAACATGCTTAATCGTAAAGGCCACATATGAATGTGTGTATGTTAAGTTATCTTTCATGCTAATCTATAACCACATGGAAAATGACATTAATATACATTTATAAATGACTAATTTGGAGGACTCTATTGGGACATTTTTGTTTAGTTTTATAGGTGATTGGATTTGATTAGCCATATAAATTATGTTTGGTTTAGGCATATGTCATAAGATTAAGAGTTCATTTGAATAGGTGAGAATTTTAAATAAGGTGATTTGAGATTAAATGAATTTAAAAAAACAGCAATGCTAGGTATCATGAAAAAAATTTCATAAAAATAATCATGAAAGCTTTGTGACCCTTGGATTACACTTAAAATAAAGCACCACACACTAATCAAGGTAATCCAAGAATCATAAATTTTTCATGATCATTTTCATGAAAAAAATTTCATGATCCCTAACTTTTTCCTTAAAAAAATAGTACAACATAAGTTCTGATAGAACATATATACATTTTAGTAGGATCCTTATAGAGAATTTTTATTATGACTCTATTGGACCAAATAACATATGGCCCAATTAACCATATTGTTTACCTCATCTTGGATTTCATAAGTAAGATATCATATCCAAATTTGAGTTACTATCGTTATAACGATTTTGGTTCTAACTCGACAATTTTATTGCTTTTGGATCCAATAAACCGTGTATTTAACTGTCGTTCAGCTTATTTCCATCTTCTTGTTGTTTTGCCCCTTGTTGTTGATTGGGTTTGGCTATTGGGAGTCTTGGTTGTATTTGAAACAGGTTGAGAAGTTAGTTTTTAAAAAAGTTGCCCAGAATTTTGCTTGTTTGCTCAAACGATGCTTCTTGCACTCAAGCAGTCTTTTACAGTTTATAAAACTATTGAGAGTTTGATATCTGCGCTCGAGCGACGTTTCTTGTGCTCAAGCAAACTTTTACAAGTCTAAACTACTAGGAGGGGGTCATTGTGTACTCAAGTAGTGGTTTTGGTCACTCGAGTGGTGTCACTTATTCTGTCTGTCGCTCGAGCAACCATTCCTTCGCTCGAGCGGTCTATGCATATATCAGTCCAAGAGACACTCTTTTTGTATGACTTTTTCATCTCTTTCTCTCTCTAAACATTTTAAAACCCTAGATCTACTCTCTCTTTCTGTCTCTCTAGGTCTTGAGCTTTTGAACCTAATACTCTTCATCTGTGCATTTCCTCACCTTACTCCTTTAGAGTAAAAGATAGAGCATGTCGAGGGTTTCGTTCTAATTGGAGAAGTTAGTGTTTTTGCCTCTGTTGAGTTCTACTTCTTGTTTCCTTTGGTCTTCTCCTTTGAAGTAGAGATTTCTTTGACTCTTTTTATGTTTTTTAGCTTATTTATTTATATTTTTAAAAAGGTTATGTGTTTGGAAAATTTTGGTAAAACTTAAGGTTTGGTTTGAAATCAAAAGAGGGGTTTTTCTAAATTGATTCTTGAAAAGAGTTGTAGGAATATGGTTGTGAATGAGTTATGTTGAAATGGTGGAAAGCTCTTCTCAAAGTTGATTTTGAAAGGAAAAGGGGGGTTTTGCCCTAATTTTGGATATTTGGAATTGTGAAAAGGAAAATGAAAAATGATGTTGGATATTGTGAAATTTGAATAATGATTATGTTAATGATGATGGTGGAGTTGGATATGTATTATCACTTCCATTAGAATTGATGAAAATGTAACTTTGATTGGAATTTATCTATTGAATAGAAATATCTATTTTGGGTCATCGATGGAGGATAGTCTTAATTGTTGTAAACATTGCATGAGAATTATGATGAATTGAAACAAATTTCTCATCCATTGTGCATTGTGCATTGTTTTACATTGAACATTTTAAATGTATTTATTTTTGAGAAAAATAGAGGACTACCGTGGTGAATCTGGTTAGGGGGTGTGGTTGTTTTTTTTATTATGTTGCCTAGTGTGTCCGTGGTGAAAGTCCAGAAACTCGTACGGTTAGGTGCCAATCCTTCTGGTTAGTACCGGTAAAATGGCTTTGGTAGTGCTTGTATAACTTACTTGCAGACACGTACTTAGAGATTCCCAGTGTGTTGTATCCATTGCCCTATTTTCTGTGTAAAATGAATTTTTTTCATGAATTGATATATAATCTGGCATGACATTGTTTTGAGATAGAAAACGATGAATGTTTAACCAACGGCATGCATGTGCATTCACCATATGATTTTGCTAAGATTCATGTATTGTGTTAGAGTATCTTTACTAGGCTTTGGCTCACCATATGTGCAAATAACTTTCAAGTGCTGATAATATGCCTTCGCCAAGGATATAGCTTGGGAGGACTCAGAGCTTAAGGCTTCTTTTTGATTTCTTGATGTAATTATTTTGTTTAAGCCTCGAGCTTTATTTGTATTGAGTTTAAACTCATTTTGTTGTAACCAAGCATCGTCTTGGAAAGTTGTAAGCCGTTAGGGAATTTCTTTATGTGATTTTATTGTCCTTTCTACTGTTGTATCCATAATCTAGGATTTGTGAATATATATTGCATATGCCACTCTTTGTAATGATCAAAAATAAAATGAATGGAAGATATCAGATTATTGATTAATTGACTTATTGTTATGAGTTGGGTCTTATGTTAATTATTTCGGGGCGTTACAACTTGGTATTAGAGCTACCGGATTTGAATACTTTGGGATCGTAGGAAGTGGTTATTACCACAGTGGGTTCTCTTGCTTGATGACATTAGAAATAAACCTAGTATGCTATGTGACTATACGGGTATGGGATTTAATTTCTTAGACATTGATTGGGTCTACGTATTTCTAGAAGTCCTGTTAGAAAAGCACTTGATCACTGTTATTTCTAATTGGAACTTTGGCAATGTCACGGGACGGTCACTATCCATAAAGGAAATTCGTTTGTGTTTATGTGGTTATATGCTTAAGTGGAGTGAATTATTTATTGTCCATTGCATTAGGGCATGAGTGAACTAGCTTTGGCACATTTGCAAATGTGCTAATATGTTGTGTTACCTTTATTAGAATGTCAGGATGTGGACATGGTGATGGTAGGCGTAGTTGGCCTAAGCGCCAAGAGGTGCCATTACCGGATGATATTCCGACGCAAGATGAAGGAGTTAGTCAGGCCAATGTGGTCAAGCCAGCAGGTTAGCAAGTCATGGGCTCTTTAGCCCGTGAGATGGTTGGTGCTTTGAGGGAATCTATGGACATTCTCAGGGCTAAGAATCAAGTCCCAGCCCATGTTTCTGAGATGAAGCCATCTTTTCTGAAGAAGGAGTTCTTCCGGTCGAATCTGAATGAGTTTTTTAGGGGATCCTAAGAAGCCACTGAAGGCGGATGAGCGGCTAGAGCAGATAGTGAAGACGTTCGTGATGTTTGGCATCGAGGATGACGGCTTGAGAGTGCCCTTGGTATCCTTCCAACTGAAATGAGATGCGGGTCAATTGTGGAAGTATGCGCGTGGGCACATTGGAGTGACTTGGGACACCTTTGTCAATGTATTCCAGGACAAGTTCTTACCTCCCACTGCTAAGGGAAGTTGAGGAATCAGTTCTTGAAGCTCAAGCAACTAAATACAGTAGTAACCGAGTTTGAGACAGCTTTCACTAGCCTCTCTAGATTTGCACCGGAGCTTACGACGATGGAGGAACGCCGTTGTTTGGAGTTTGAGAAGCGACTGAGGGCTGAACTCCTTTTTAAGGTGGCCGCGTCTATAATTAAGGATTACGGTCATCTTGTGGAGGCAGCAGCTCACTTACATACTGTGATTCAGATGGAGGAGAAAATGATAAGAGGCTCCACGCAAATGTATCAGGAGGTTCAGGGGGAGGTACGGGACAACAAGTGGCAGAGGGGTTCTACCCCACAGCTGTCCCAGGCAGCACAGTTCAGATCCACTTTTCTTGTACCAAGTCTTAGTTTAGAAAGAGGAAGTCAGGATGGGATCACTTTCTTCAAGTGTGGCCAAGTCTCCAGTTTGCATGCAGACATGAGGAGGGCAACAGTCTACGCCGCCTGTGACTCATTCTCAGAGCTAGAGTCATGGAGAGGACAGCCACCAACCTGTTATCAGTGTGGGCAGTCAAGGCATTTAAGGAGATTTTTCTTTCAAACATGTGGCACACTGTAGACACCCCATTTTTGACCGACCTTAAGACTCAGACGTCACCAACTGAGCACTTGGTGATGTTGCATATTGTGCTCATTCTGAAGTTGCGGAGTCCCGGCCGCGAGCCTCGCCTCCGGACTTCCGGACTCTTTCATGCCTTGCCTCGATTTGCGAACTAGGTCCTGTTTTCTCTGTTTTCTCTTCTCAAAGGGAGGGAGAGGTCTCGTAGATCATCTCTCAGTGGCCGTAGGCTACGTTTCGTGGTCATAGCCCATTTTTTCCATTTTGGAGCCCGGTTCTCGGTTTTCGGAGCCGTCGGCCGTGTGCCTCGGTTTGGGACCACTTAACCACCTCTGTTTGCTTTGGTTTTTGGTACACATCTTATTTGCTCCCTTTTGAGGGACACTGTGGCTCGAGAGACCAACTTCGTGGTCAAACGCCACCTCCGGTGCTTAACAGTCAGTTTTCGGGGCCTCGGTTGCGTGTTTCAGCCACCGAACCTTCGTTTTGCATCAGTTTGGGTCCTTTTTTGGCAAGGACCTTATTTTCACTGGTAGGAAGGTCGTAGAAGGGTGGGAGGCCAGCAATTGTTCTAATAACCAGATTTATTCTTTCGTCGCTCTCCGTCGCCCGTTTTCCTCGCTAGAAAGCTGATGTTGACCATTCCCGGGCCACTTTTTTTGGCCCTCAACCACATATTTGTGTTGTACACACCTGGGAGGCCACCAATATGACATGGCCGGCCAGCAATTGTTCTTGACCCTTTTGAACCCCTCTAGAAAAGTGGGTTTTTCTCTCTCCTGGGTCACATTTCCTGGTTTTTCTCCACATAGCTGTGTTGTGCACACATGGGAGGCCACTTTTCTGGGTTGGCCGGCCACTAATCCAACTTGACCCTTTTGACCCTGGCCGGCAGGCCACCTGAACCCTCTGAACTTGGCCGGCCATGACCCTTTCACCTGGTTTCTTACAACTGCACCCTCCTTTTTCTCACCTGGTATTCGTGCCTTAGGGTCAGTCCTCGGTTCGCGTGCATGTGTGCACGCATCTCGAGTGTCTCATTTCCATCTAATGGCCACTGATGTGAGTTTGGCTAAGGTCCACTCATGTTGGTGTAAGTCCATCATGTATTGTGTATGCCATTTCAATTCATAGCATTGCATATGCTAAGTTGTATGTTAGAGCATCGTGTATGCCATGTTACATCATGCATTGTGTATGCCATTTCATAGCATTGTGCGTGCTAGGTTGTATATTAGTTGCATTCATGCATATCATGCATATTGCATTGTGTTTGGGGTAGGAGTTAGCCTGAGCACGAGAAACGAGGGACGTTTCGTACTCCGAGTGACGGAACGTGTCTCAATTCCCAGTCACCGACACTCCGGATTATCCATGATGGAGTCTCGATCTTGTTGTGTTTATGTGTGCATTCATTTCATATTAAGTCGTGCAATTCGACTCCTCGGCCATCATGCATCGAGGTGCGTGATTGGTGGCATGAGGATCGAGGACTACACTCCCTGAAGAGTAGTCAAGCATACATATGTGAAAATACATTGCTATGCCCCTTTCCTGCTCTCTGTTGCAGCAAATCAGAAACCAGCAGTTTTCAAAAGCCTTGCACAGCATTCCGGCATTAATTGTAAACAGAGGTTAATTGGGGCATCGCAGTGGATTTCCGTGCCAAAGCAACCCGAACATGCATCATTCATCATCCAAAGCAGAGTCGAGGCAGTCCCGAGCTTACATGCTTGTTTACCACTTTCATTAGTTAATTTGTTAATTAATCAGGATTTTGTATTTCTTCGGACTGTACTATTTATTCGGACTGTATTAATCATTGGGACTGTATATTATTTATTCAGACCCTCTGCGCGAGGGCAATATTGTAATAAGTGTGCATGCGTGTGATGTATGTCTTCCAACCCACGTCTTTCTCCCTTTTATTTACCAGCTTATGATGGTTAGATTAGGGCATGTTTCAATTAGCATACAGTATGATAGCATGTTTGCATTCCTTCATCTATTTTGCATGCACCGGGCTCGGCGCATCATAACTCATTGCATTGTATTTCAATTCCAACTTGAATACTTGTTAATTGTTGCATTCCATATGCCATGTTTAGAATAGCTGAGCCTGCTATAGTTGCATTTCTACATGTGTTGCATTAGGCATTTCTATATAGTTAGGATCATACATGGATTTCTAATTAGCTTCTGTTTTGGCTTGGAGTACTCGGTAAGTTTTTATGCTTTAACATCCTTGCATGTGTGTGAGTGACTGCCATGATAGCATGCTTACCATGAGGCTATTTGCTTACATGATATAACTATCTGAATGCCTGTGGGTGAAGGTTGGGTTATTTGGATTGGAACAATGCATTGACTGTGAGTTTTAAGGCCACTAGATAGTGGCAAAACCATGTTTTCTAAACCCACCTGAGGGTGGCAAAATCTGTATTTTAAGCCTACCTGCGGGTAGCAAACCATCTTTCAAAAAAAACAAACACGAAATGTTTTGTTCCAATTCAGGCGACCCGGTCTATACTTGTATGCTGTGCGCATCACATAGTAAATCTAGGCTAATAACCGGAATAAGAACGCACAATGTTTTCAAAACTAGATATCATGGTTAGTAGAGGCCGATCTTTGATTGGGCGAGCGGGGGTGCTCACGAAGTGACTTTCCCCAATCGTACCCAAGTTCCCGAGCCGAGGCAACTTTGGTGATGACGGACACGTGGCCTTAGGCAAATGAGTCAGGGTTTCCTAAATTTCTCAAAAATAAAATATTTAGGTGGCAACTCTGTATCTGGTAAAGCAGTCCATGTTTGGCACTTCTTTTAAAAAAAAATTTGTTTTCTCAAAACGATTTGCCGGATTTGGACTCTTTGGTTCAGATTACGAACCGTGACAATTTGAGTCCTGAACTGTAGTGAGCCAGAAACAAACGGAATGGGGGACTCATTCCCTCCCAGGGTGTTCGGGGACGTCTACACACACCTGCTACGTCTAGTTGATGGTAGACATAAAGCCATCAACCTACCCAGTTGGTACAGGCCTCAAAGGCCACACAAGGAGCCTCTTCAGCTCAGTCCATTTATCAGTCTTATGCTCCGAGGGGTAAGCAAGTGGAGCAGAGACCTACTGGGCGTGTTTATGCTGTTACAACGCCTGATCAGTTGCTAGCACCCTCTATTTTGAGAAGTAATTTCTTGTTATTCAGTACAATTGCTAATGTTGATTGATACTGGTGCATCACATTCTTTCATTTTGTCTGCACTCGCATCAGTTTTAGGATTAGAGATGGCTCAGTTAGCATCTTCACTGAGGGTAGAGTCACCAATTGGGGGTAAGGTTAACTTAGATCGGGGATGTCATGGCTGTAAGATAGAGGTTGTCGAGTGCCGACTTCCTTTGGCATTTGTATTGTTAGACATGTCGAGTTTTGACATCATTTTGAGTATGGATTGGTTATCCTTGTACCGTGCTATTATAGATTGTTATCATCAGAGAGTTACAGTGTGCACCTCGAGTGGTGACTATTTTTATTTTCTGGGGGACCTAGCTAATAGAGTCTTATTGCCAGTTTATGACCCTCGTGGTAGGGGCGAACTTAGTCATCTTCTTGTAACACTCATAGGTAGTGAGAGTGATGTGGTCCGAGTTGAATTGCCAAGGGTAATTTGCGAATACTCAGATATCTTTCGTGAGGATCTTACTAGTTTGCCACCCCACAGGAGATCAAGTTCTCCATTGACTTAGTCCCTGGCACGACACCGATTTCCATGGCACCGTATAGGTTTGCACAAACCAAGTTGTGTGAGTTGAAGATTCAACTCCAAAAGCTATTAGAGAAGGGCTTCATTCACCCTAGTACATCGCCTTGGGAAACACCGACTATCTTTACTAAGAAGAAGAATGGCACCTTGTGACTATGTATTGATTACTGGAAGTTAAGTTGAGTTACTATTAAGAACAAGTACCCACTACCTCATATAGACGATTTGTTTGACCAGTTTAAGGGGTCTTATTGTTTTTCTAAGATTGATTTAAGATCGAGTTATCACCAGTTGAGGGTAAAGAACGAGGATATTCAGAAAACAGCATTCCGTACGCAGTATGGCCATTATGAGTTCTTAGTGTTGCCTTTTAGGCTAACCAATGCACCATCTTCGTTTATGAATTTGATGAATCGAATCTTCCATGAGTTCTTGGACCATTTCGTGGTTGTCTTTGTTGATGACATCTTGATCTACTCACCCTCCAAGGGGGAACACGAGGAACATTCGCGAGTTGTACTTGAGTTGCTTAAAGCCCACTATTTGTATGCTAAGTTTGGAAAGTGCAAGTTCTGGTTGAAAGAAGTTAAGTTCTTAGGCCATGTGGTATCTAGGAAATGAGTGACTGTAGACTCTTCTAAGATAGAGGCAATGCAAGATTGGGAACAACCTAAGAATGCCTTTGAGATTCGGAGTTTCTTGGGTTTAGCCGAGTATTACTGATGCTTTGTGAAGGATTTCTCTAGATTAGCCTCACTGTTGACGAGATTTACAAGGAAATGGGTTAAGTTTGAGTGGAGTGAAACTTGTAAAAAGTCGTTCCAAAAGCTTAAGGTTAGGCTCACCACAGCCCCAGTCCCAGTATTGATTATTTTGGAGAGGGGTTTGGGTTATTCAGTTTATTGTGATGCATCACGGAAAGGCTTGGGATGCGTATTATTGCATGAGGGAAATGTGGTAGCCTATAGTTCGTGGAAGTTGAAAACTCATGAGAGAAACTATCCTATCCACGACTTAGAGCTAGCAGCGATGATCTTTGCCTCAAAAATCTGGAGGCAGTACTTATATGGTGAGAAATTTGAGGTGTTCTCCGATCACAAGAGTTTGAAGTATCTATTTTCACAGAAAGATTTGAAATTGAGATAGAGGAGGTGGATGGAGTTTATGAAGGATTATAATTTCAAGTTGCATTATCATATCGGGAAAGCCAATGTAGTGGTTGACGCCTTGAGTAGGAAATCCGTAAGCAGTATAGCTAGTATTGCTATCTAGGAATGGGAGATGTTAGGTGCTATTGGCGAGTTTGACTTGCATCTTAGTGATTCTATTGAGTCGGCCATTTTGTTTACTGTAGTTGCACAACCTATATTAGTGAATCGAGTTATAAAGGCACAACGTGGTGATCATGAGGTAGAGATTATCTGAGGGAAAATAGCTAATGGAAAGGTGGAGATGGGCTTGAATGTATATTCTGACTCTAGTGTGAGGTATTTGGACCTTCTTTCATACCAAAATCTTGTAGGGAGGAGGTACTCCTTGAGTTCCACCATTCACGCCTTGTGATACACCCGGGAGGCACAAAGACATACCATGACCTGAGCCACCAGTTTTGGTAGAGAGCGATGAAGAGAGACGTAGCCTTGTTTGTTTCGAGGTGTCTCACTTGTCACCAAGTGAAGGCTGAACATCAACGACTAGCGGGTTTGTTGCAATCCTTGCCTATAGCTGAGTGGAAGCGGCAGTATGTCACGATAAATTTTGTTGTGTCTTCCGAAGACTCAACGGGGTAATGATGCCATGTGGGTGATAGTCGACCGATTAACCAAGTCAACACATTTCGTACTTATGCACACGAGTGATACGGTAGATTATCTTGCCGACCTTTATGTTAGGGACATAGTTCGATTTTATGGGGTCCTTGTGACTATAGTATCAAACAGATATCCTTATTTCACCACTCGGTTATGATAAAGCCTATAGAATGCCTTAGGCACTAAATTGACGTTTAGCACTGCCTGTCATCCTCAAACTGATGGGCAGTCCAAGCAAACCATTCAGATCTTAGAGGATACGCTTCGGAATAGTGTTCTTGACTTTAAGGGGTCGTAGGAGAGGCATCTGCCTTTATTAGAGTTTGCTTATAATAACAATTTTCAGGCAAGTATGGGTATGGTGTTGTTTGAGGCCTTGTATGGCCGATTGTGTAAATCTCCAGTGTGTTAAGCCGAGATGGGTGACGCACCTATGCTAGGTCCTGAACTAATCCGGGAAACAACTGAGAAGGTTGCACTAATTCGTATGAGGTTGCCTTCAGCTCAAAGTCACCAGAAGAGTTATGTCGATCGTAGGAGGGGACCTTATCTTTTGAGATAGAAGATCACGTGTTCTTGAAGATATCACCAAGATAGGGTTTAATGAGGTTTGGGAAGAGCGGGAAATTGTCTCCTAGATTTATTGGGCTTTTTGAGATTTTAGAGCGGATCGGAGAGGTAGCTTATCATTTGGCTTTGTTGCTCCAACTTTTCGGAGTTCATGACGTGTTCCTTATATGTATGCTTCAGAAGTACGAGCCAGATCCTTCATAAGTGTTTGATCAAGCCGAGTTAGAGGTAGATTAGGATGCCTCTTATAAGGAGAGACTGGTACAAGTTTTAGACTCTTGAGACCAAGTCTTGTGAGACAAGACTATCCCATTGCTTAAGGTGTTGTGGCGACACCACGAAGTTGAGGAGGCGACTTGGAAGCGTGAGGCAGAAGTCCATGAGAAGTATCTGGACCTATTTGTTGATGTTTGAAAAATATTTTAAAAATTTTGTAACTGTTGAACTTTATGAACATTGTATATGTTTTGAGGAAGATTGAACTTTGATAGTTGATGTTGAGAAACTTGGTGTATCCTTGTTACAATTCTAGATGATATGGGAATTGCTTCATTTTCTTTAAAAGCTAGTTGATTTTAAATTTCGAGGATGAAATTCCTTAAAGGGGGACATTATAACGATTCTGGTTCTAACCCGACAATTTTATTGCTTTTGGATCCAAGAAACTGTGTATTTAACTGTGGTTCAGCTTATTTCCATCTTGTTATTGTTTTCCCCCTTCTTGTTGATTGGGTTTGGCTATTGGAAGTCTTGGTTGTATTTGAAACATGTTGGGAAGTTAGTTTTTCAAAGAGTTGTTACCCAGAATTTTGCTTGTTCACTCGAACGATGCTTCTTGCGCTCAAGCGGTCTTTTATAGTCTATAAAACTATTGAGAGTTTGATATTTGTGCTCGAGCAAACTTTTACAGGTCTGAACTATTGTGAGGGGGTCATTGT
This sequence comes from Camellia lanceoleosa, assembly GCA_025200525.1. Lineage (NCBI taxonomy): Eukaryota > Viridiplantae > Streptophyta > Magnoliopsida > Ericales > Theaceae > Camellia > Camellia lanceoleosa. The sequence goes on from CM045769.1 coordinate 93,452,874, forward strand.
GTGCTCAAACGGTGGTTTTGGTTGCTCGAACAGTGTCACTTATTGTGTCTGTCGCTTGAGCGACCATTTCTTTGCTCAAGTGGTCTGCGTGTATATCAGTGTGAGAGATAGCCTTTTTAGATCACTTTTTTCAAAACCTTAGATCTGCTCTCTCTACAACAAAAAGAGTCTTTGGAGATGAAAACTAATGACAAAAATAAATTGTCACAAAAAACTTACCTTTTAGTGGAGAAAATAATATTTCGTCTCCAAATGTACCATTTTTAAGGAGAAAAATAAAATTCCGTCGCCAATCTACATACATAATAAAAAATTATGTGACAAAATTATTTTTCATCATTATTTTTATTTTTTTCGTGACCAAAATTTTTCCCTGCCGTTAAAAAAATTGGGGGGAATTATGCCGCCAAGTTAGTGACAAAAAATTTAGTCTCCATTAAAAATATTATTAGTGAGGATAAATATTTTGTCACCAAATATTTCAATATACAAAACTACATAGTTTTGTGTTTTGGAGAAAAAAATCTATTCCTCACCAAATCCATTCTCTTGACCTAAATAATCTATTGCTTTCATTTCACACACATAGGCAAACTATATACCTTCATCAAAACCCTTCGTTTCTCTCTCTCGCACCATTGACCAACTTGCAGACAAACACCGTCCAACTTGCAACACCGTCCACGAATTCCAAGTCAGTTGTTGTCTCTGTCTCTCTTTCTCTACCCCTCTATCTATTTGAGCCTCTCATTTCTCATTCTCTACCCTTACTCTATCTTCAAATGCGTTTGGGTCAAGATGAGATTAAAGTCATTCCATTCATTGCTTCTAACATTTCTATAACTTCTATACTTTGAAGGGTTCCATAACAACTTCAATGATTTTAATTTGGGAAAAAAATATAGAAAATATAATGGTTAACATGTTCTATATTCTGATTATGATATCTATAGTTTAACCAATATAATCATTGAATTGAATAGATTGTTGTTGATTCTACACACAATAAAGTTTCATGATATTCTGATTGTGTTTGCTAGGTGTTTGATAAAATGCCACAATGGCTAGTTTTTTCTTTATTTTTATTTATTTTTTATTTTTTTATTTTTTTGTCTTTTGTTGGAGAAACTAGTTCAGTCTTAGATCTCTCCCATGGAGTTTTTGGCTTGTGGTAGTAATCTACTTCAATCCAAATTTCAATATGTCAGTGTTGTGTTAATTAAATCGGTTTAATGAATATGACTTTCCATATAGGTTGCATATATTACTGAATTATTTTAATTTTCTTAATAATAAATCTTTTTCAACTACTATATAGTTATAAATAATGATTAATTTATGTTCTTTTAGTTTCAATTATAATTTTCCTTAGTTCTATCAGATATAGTTCAGTGCATAGTGATGTCAATAGTTTCACCATCTCCAAAACAAAACAAAAATAAATAAATAAATAAAAATGAACAAGCCAAACAAAACAAATAAATGAACAATGAAAAGAAGGTGGCATGGGGCCATGAGTTTAAGCTAGTTCTTTGATAAATAATTTATTTTATAAAAAGATTTCATTTTTTAACAAGAAAGGAGTATAGCTACAAACTATAACACAGGGCACCTAGAAACCCTTGAGAACACCAACTTAATATATTAGGAAGCTCTAAATATAAAACTTCTTCAACCTACAAAGAAGTGGAACTAAACTAAAGGAGTTCCAATGAGGGAGCCATGTTTTGTATTCTTTGCTATTAATCAAACAAATAAGTTTCAATGTGTATATTCTTTATATGAGATATAGAAGTCAATTGAATTGGGTTTTCTATTTGTTACTATGATAAAACCAGAAGTTCCATGAATTTATATATATTTATCTGTTAAGCAAATTTGAAAATTAATTGAATTGGATTTTGAATTCTTTGTTGGGAACATATGTATTATATGTATATATATATATATATATGTAAGTCATTTGAATTGGGTTTTGTTTATTTGCTAAAAATAAAAATAAGAAAGTTCAAGTATGCAATGAATTTTGAATTTTTTTTTTTTTTCTCTTCATTTGTTTTCTCAACAACTTAATACTTTCTTATTTATTAGCTTCTGTTCAACTTCGAATTGTTTGGAGGTAGTGAACGGTGAGAGGGTGAGATGGAATTGCGTAGGAATCTAGTGTTTTGGTGGTGAACAAAACATATTTTGTAATTGATTCAAATAGTGGGATTTCCTATTTAAATTAATCAATTACACTTTGAATAGGACCTAATAGTTAAACCTATTATGCTATTTCAATTAATCACAGAGTGTGTTTTTGTTCAGCTACTAGCTCAAATTAATTGTCTGTCATATGGGTTTGGCAAAATGTTGCTATGCCTAGTCAAATTGACCATTGTTAGGGAGCCTAAAATATGATTTTGTCAATATGTTAAAAAAACAAATGGAATGATGGGTCAAGTGATTAGTGAACAATAGGAGAGTTAGTGTTTAATTTTGATTCATCTAATGCTTTTGTTTTTGTTTTGTTTGTTTGTTTATTTATTTGTTTTTTTCTTTTTTATGTGGTTGGTCTTGTCGAAATATTGGTACTTACCTTGTATACACATTAGTTTGTATGGACACTAGGTCCAATCTTTACAATTGAATTAAATTTTACTTTTTATTCATTTCTTTTAAACAATATATATATATATATTAAAGATGTGTATATATGTGGTAATTTTTGTTGATTTTAATGATCTTTTTAAAATTAATAATGACCATTTTTGTTAGTTTTTATTCCTTGCTTGCACATAACCTTAGAACTTGTATAAAAATCTTCATTAAAGAGCTATAGATATATTTGGTGAAGCTCTTATTGAATTTTTCAATTTAAACAATTCATAAATACACAAGTCTATATTATACTATATTATTCCTAATCTTTCATTTGTGATCAAAGATGGATAAAAGTTGGATTGCCCTAGGTAGAACGGCTGATGGAAGGATGAGTAAACTATATAATGATGGGGTCAAGTTATTTCTTCAATTTGCAATAGGGGTGTTTGACTAGAATGGTAATATTTTGTGCCCATGTATAAAGTGTGCGAATGTTTGTAGACAAAATCTTCAAAATGTGGAAATTCATTTTCTCCAATATGGGATTATGCAACTCGATGGTGATGAAATTTTAGGTGGTATTGATGCCTTAGTGAAAGATCGAATAAGAGGGGAATTGAATGATACAACCCAAGGGGAGGAAGTAAGAACTTTTGATAAGTTGTTAACTGATGCCACGCGTGAGGTGTTCCCAAATTGTACAAATCATACTTTGTTGAAGTTTATAATCGAGGTACTTAATATGAAGGTAACAAATCATTGGATCAGTAAGTCAATTGACATGATACTAGAGTTTTTAACTAGACTTTTAAGAAAATTTGGTTTCAAAGTCAACTTATGAACCTAAGAGAATACTACGTGACTTGGGCTCGTCATATGAGCTCATTGATGCTTGCATAAATAATTTTGCATACTAGATAAATGTCCAACTTATAAGACATCTAGCTACAGGATCAACTGTAGAAGGGGTAAGAAGATTCTCCATAAAGTATTGCGGTACTTTCCTTTGACACCAAGGTTGAAAAGATTATACATGTCAAGGAAGAAGGCTGAGGACATGAGATGGTACAAAGACAAACGAGTGGAGGACGACATATTGAGGCATCCCCTTGACAGTGATGAGTGGAAGGAATTCGATGCATAACATCCCAAGTTTGCCGTGGAGCCTCGATATGTAAGGCTAAGGTTGGCCGTTGATGGGTTTAACCCTTTTGGGAACATGAACAACTCTTATAGTTTGTGACTTGTCATGCTCATTCCATACAACTTGCCACCTTGGTTGGTTATGAAGGCTCCATTTTGTTTCATGTCATTACATATTCCTGGAGAATCGCAACCAGGGATTGATAGTGATGTCTACATGTGACCATTTGTGGATGAGTTGAATGAGTTGTGGACAAATGGTGCACTAACTTAAGATGCCTCCACTAATGAAACTTTTCAAATGCATGCAACTTTGTTGTGGACAATACACGAATGGCCTACATTTGGTGACATATCTGGGTGGAGAACAAAGGGTCATTATTCTTGTTACACTTGCAATGATGAACAATATTTTGAATCTTTGACAAGTAAGATTGGGTACACTAACCATAAATGTTACTTGCTTGAGGACTATCCAGAAAGGCGAAAGAGTAGGGCTTATAATGGTAAGATTGAGAAATGGAAGAGACATTTGGAATTGCCGGTGGAAAAGATACAAGAGCAGTTGGACAACGTGACAAGTGTCGTATATGGAAAGCATCCAAGTAATAGGAAAAGGCCCGTACTGTCAAGCACCTAATTGGACAAAGGTAAGCATCTTGTATGAGCTATCCTATTAGAAGAAGTGAAAACTTCGACACAACATTGATGTCATGTATGTGGAGAAAAATTTTAGTGAAAATGTTTTCGGAACTATGCTAGGCATTGATGGAAACAACAAGGACATAAACAAGGCATGGTTAGCCTGGGAAGATATGGGTTTAAGTAAAGAGCTATGGCTAACACAATGACTTGATGGGTTATATGTCAAGCCTCGAGCAAGCGTTTCATTGACACCTGCAGAAAGGGAGGGTTTCTTTGAATTTTTAAAAACCATCAAGTATCTAGATGGGTATGAGGCAAACATATCCAAATTAGTGAATGCAAGAAATGGTAGATTAATAGGCCTAAAAAGCCATGACTGCCATATACTTATACAAAGAAGTCTTCCCATTGGAATGCGTGGTTACATGGATAAAAAAAATTAGCACAACACTTTTTTAGTTAGGCAATTTCTTTCATCACCTATGCTCTAGGGCACTAAGGAGGAGTGAACTGGAGAAATTAGAGGAATGTATAATACACATTTTATGCAAGCTTGAGAAGATCTTTCTGCCTTATTCGATGTGATGATCCCTTGGCTGTTCATTTGCCTCATGAGGCTATTCTTGGAGGACCTGTGCAATATCGATAGATGTACCCAATTGAAAGGTATTTTTTACACTTATACTTGTAAATGAGACGTGCGTAATTGTGTCGCATGTGTAACTATACTCCTAATTGGTTCTCTCTTCAAGGTTTCTTGGAGCACTAAAAAAGTTTGTGACCAACCGAGCTCGACCAAAAGGTTCAATTATTGAGGCTTACATTATGAAAGAGTGCATTACTTTTTGTTTAATGTATGTTGATGGGATTGAAACCGTGCATAATCGACCAGAACGGAATGAAGACCGTGGTGAACATCAACAAGGGTTGACAATATTCATAGAAACTGCACATCCAATTGGTCTAATCACACAAGATGCTGAAATGTCTCAAGAAATTCATGATATTGCTCATTAGTTTGTGTTGTGCAATAGCCCAGAGACAGCTAATTATTTGGAGTATGTGTTTCATTGAATTATGTTTATGCTTAGCTTTTTTTATTAATGGTACGTAGTAATCACTTCTTTTTTTTTCGAGTAGGGAACACAAAAATCTATTACAAACTCAAGCTGAACATGACATAACCTATATATAATGACAGGAATTTCCCAAGTGGTTAAAAGAGAGGGTAAAACATTTATAATTTTTCAACATTTACAATTTAAACAAAATTAAAGGCTTATAAAATTTCGTCATTTATAAATTATTTACATATTGTTTGTTACATGTAATTGTAGATAAATAGATTAAGAGTTGAAGAGTCATCAGAGGTAACCGATGAATTGTGGTCATTAGCAAATGGTCCTAATTTGTTAGTGAAAGAGTACTCAGGTTGCATAATCAATAGCAGACGGTTCCATGCTCGAGATCTAGACAACTGTCGTAAGAGTTAAAATAGTGGCATGCTTACACAAGGGAATCATGAAGGAAAATTGCATGACTTCTACAGTCACTTGTGCAAGGTTTTGGAATTTGACTACATATGTGATAAAAAGGTTGTTTTCTTCCAGTGTGAATGATGCAACACTAGTAACACTGGTAGAAACAGAATAATACGATTTGATACATATTGCACAAGCATTGACGTGAAAAGTTAGTGGTACTAATCTGACTCGTTTATCCTACCTAGTCAAGCTAAGAAAGTCTTTTATCTAAATGACACCAAATTAGGTGAACCTTGGAATGTCGTACAAAGAATGCAACATAGGGGTGTCTTTGATGTTCCAGAAACTAGTGATGGAGAATTATTGGATCGTTTAGAAAATAATGATGTGCTCCGACAAGAAAACATTACAGATGTTGTTCCAATTAACATTGACCCAATTGTTCGATATTGTAGGGATGATGTTGAATTCAATGTTATTTCGACAGTAGGGTCATTAGATGAGATAATGGGAGAGAATAGAGATGACGAATGAAATGAAGAACCTGACATTCCTGATGTTGATATGGATCCTGATATGGATTATGATATGTAACTTTTATTTTATACTTTGTTTATGACCAGATGTTATTAATTAATGTAGTTTTTACTTTATATGTTTATGTTACTTTCTTTTTCTTTTTTTATTTAATGGTGCACAATTATATTCTCTATATTTTCCAATTAAAATTGAATTATGTTATATAGTTGTAGAAAATGGTCAAAGGCAAAAAACAATGGTTGACACCAAATGATTTAAGAACTAAGAAGCTAACAGAATATGAGAAACAAAGAAATAAGCAAATCAAGGAGAACTAGGAGATAATGAACAATCTTGGAGTGAAGAATATTACAAAGTTTTTGGTGAGTGCAGTTTAGCCTAAATGTGCAAATGCAAAAAAAAAAAAAAAAAAAAAACAAAACAATTAGGGTTGAGGTTGATGATGATGATGATGAGTATAAACCATCAGAGAGTGAGGATGACGATGATAATGAGTCATTGGGTTCCTTTGGCTGCGAGGTATTATATACATTATTTTATGTTTGTGTATGAACATGTCTTTTACTATTTAAATATCTTCTTCACATATCTTAAACGTCATATATTTTTTAAAATATATTTTAACTATGTTAAAAAAAAATTTACTATTTGATTATGTTATTTCAAGAACAAAAGATAACACCTGAACTCCAATTACAGTCTTATTCATGGCCATTAACACCCACCTGTAGACTCGACTTTCTTCGCGCCCCCTTCCGAAGAGCTCAAATTGGTCCTACAGTTCAGACTGCTATCACGGTTCTAAATCTAGCCTCACAAGTGCAATGTGAAACTGATAATCACCAAAGAGTCCAATCCGACAAATCATTTTGAAAAATCGATTTTGAATCAAATAATGCCAAAACTGGACTGCTTTGCTAGATTACAAAATCGCCACCTAAATATTTTATTTTTGGAAAATTTAGGAAACCCTGACTCGTGCCAAAGGCCATGTGTCCGTCATCAACAAAGTTGCCTCAGCTCGGGAACTTGGGTACGAGAGGGGAAGGTCCTGAAATGAGCACCCCCGCTCGCCCGATCAAAGGATTAGCCTCTACTAAGCATGATATGTTGTTTTATAAACACATGTGTTCTTATCCGGTTATTAGCTAACTTTACTATGTGACACACACAAGCAAGTATAGACTAAAATCGCAAGAATTGGAACGAATTCAACTCGTGTTTGTTTTTTAAAATGGTTTGAAAGTGTTACCCTCAAGTGGGCCAAAGCGCGGATTTGCCACCCTCAAGTGGGCTTAAAACATGATGATTTACCACTTCACAAAGTAGGCTTAAAACTCATAATCATCGAATTGTTCCAATTCAAACAATAAAGCCTTCATCCACAGGCATTCATGCAGTTAATCACTAAAGCAAATAGCCTCATGACAAGCATGCCATCATGGCATCACTCACACTCATGCAAGTATGCTAAAGCGTAAAACTTACCGAGTACTCCAAGCCAAAACGAAAGCTAGTTAGAAATATGAATGATCCTAACTATGCAAGAATGTCTAATGCAACACATGCAATAATGAAATTAATAGGCTCGGCTACTAACATGGCATATGAATCGATTTGATAACATGCTTTGAAACATATTTTCAAATTAGTATTGAAATACAATGCAGTTTGAATGATGCGCCGAGCCTCGATACATGCAAGACAAATGAATGATGCACACATGCGAGCATAAGGTATGCTAATTGAAAATGACCCTAAACTAACCATCGAAAGTAGTTAAATAAAAGGGAGAAAAACGTAGGGTTGGAAGCCATGCACACACGTACGTACACTTAATACAACATTGCACCCTCTCGAAGGAGGGTCCGAATAAATGAGCTAAGCCAATCTAAGATAAGCTAATTATTACAACACAATTAACTAATTAACTATTCTAGCTAATTAATTATTACAACACAATTGAATAACTAGCTACACTAAGCTAATTAAAATATTACAAAACAAATTGAATGATTAATTACAACACATGTAAATAATCAACTACAACTAGCTAATAAAGCAATAAAATGGTCTCACGAGCGAGAGAGACATGCATGCTCGATCGCTTCCTCCCGAAAATCCATCGCCTTGCCATCGGCTGCCTCTGTTTGCACTTGCCTTGATCTTAGAATATCGAACCAACATTCTAGACTGCTTCTACTCCAAAACAAGAACACTTTGCACAAAAATGGACTGGTGGTCGGTCGGCTACAAAAAGTGGTTGTCGGCCACCTTAACTGGCCGGTCGGCTACTTCAGGTGGCCGATCGGCCACTGCTTTTTCCAAACTCCTGCTTTTGTTGTAACAGAGAGCAATAGAGGCAAACAATGCATTTTTCAAGGAATGTGTGTACTGCCACCCTCCTTATCATTTCTCAAGCTCAAAGGAGTATGGCACTTGGCTCTCAAGCATTTTTAAAGCAGGATGACCAAAGAACCAAGCTTGTACAAGCTTATTGAATGCACAAATAAGACTCAAATGGCCACCACCCTATCATGCATGATCAAGGGTGACGGCGACCAAGAAACGTGACACGTTTCATCACTTCGAGTATGAAACATCCCACATTTCTTGTGTTTAGATTAACGTCCGATCCAAACACATGCAATGCAGCACACATATGTTTATCTTGTTCAAGTTTTACTTGGTTCATTTTGTTTACACATTTTAACATTACTAAGTCATTCTTTAGTCAATTTGTCCAAGGTGATTGTCCTTTAATGAGAGAGGGGTCAACCAAAGAATAATTTAAGACATGAGAGAGATCATACCTTTGGCTAGGAGAAACCCTCAAAATAAGGTTAAAGCTATTGAGCACAAGCTCTATCTCAAGCTTAAACACAATCATAAGGTTAACCAACCCTTAAAACAAATGGAAAAATGAAGAAATGAGGGAGGCTGCAGACTTTTCAGTGCTGATGTGGCATGAAAAATAGTACTACAACATGCAAGCAACTCATGCACAACATGTTCAAAAGCCAAAAACGCTAAACTAGTAAAGAGCACTACACTAGAGGCATGCAATATCAAGCTCAAATGACCAAACCAGCTCAAAACAGAGCTAAAACATGCTAAAATAGTGGTTAAAGCATGCTGAGATTGAAGCATAAAAAGGCTAGAAAAACATGCTCATGTGTTAGCTCGCAAGCAAGACTCAAGACACAACTCTCAAAAGCAATGAAAGAGTGAAATAAGTGAGAGTGTGACAAAGCTATATACACTGAAATCACATGTTAAATGATGCTACAACATGCCACCATCTCATGCAAAACATGTTAGAGGCCTTAAAACACTAAGCTAGTAAGACCATTTGCACTACAACTATACAAAACAAAGCCCACATGACCAAGACAGCCCAAAACAGAGCTAAATCATGCCAAATCAAAGGCAAATACATGCTGAAAATAAGCTAAGTTAAGGCACAAAAACATGATATCATGTAATGCTAACTCGGCATGTAAGTGAGACACAAGGAGGGGAGTCTAACCCCTCCATTTTTGGACTTCAAAACATGCTTTTTACTACTGAAATAACTGTGAATTTCAGTGGTTTAAAGGCCCAAAAAATTTGATTTGAAAGCCTTGAAAGATGGCACAAAGAGCTATACAAGTTAAGGAACAAAAGGGAGAGACAACCCCCTAACTCAAAAAGGCCTTAAACCACCATTTTTAAGACTGAAAAATAGAGGTTTTGGCAGTTGAAACCAGGCCAAAAACAGTACAAAAGATGGCAAAAACAAGTTATGCAAAACAAGTTTAAATGGGGTAAGTCTTATACCTTTGAAGCACAGCACTTAAACAGCCACTTTCTTACACTCAAATGACCTTCCAACTGCCCAAAATAAGTTCCAAGGGACCTCAGCCCAAAGATATGCAATTTTGATCAAGAATGTCTAGGCAAAGGAGAAGTATATCTCTACTTCTATGTACAAAAGGGCAAGAGAGAGAGAAGTCTACAGAGAGAGAATTATAGAGAGAGAGAGAGAGAAAGAGAGAGAGAGATTTTAGAGAGAGAGGCTCCCAGACTTTCTAACCCTCCAATATGAGAGATATGACCTCCATATATAGCAATACACAAGCCACAAGTCGAAATATCTGAATTAGGATAGCTGGAGCAATGTGAAAACAGCTAGAGGGAAAATATTTGCAAATTCTGAACTTTCTGGACACTTGTGGCCGACCGGCCACCATTGGTGGCCGACCGACCACTTTTTGTGGCTGACAAGAACCCCTTTTGGACGACATATGGCCAACAAAGGCCATTAGTGGCCGACACATGGCCGACTAGCTTCACTAGTGACTGGAAAGCAAAGACTGGTTTCCAGCCCAACTTCAATTAGGTATATCTCCTTCATCTGGACTCCTTTGTAGGTCATTCTTGTACCTAAATTGAAGCCCCAGAAGTATTCTTTTCAATGATGGAAGCCTCACATCAAAATTCCAATTGTGCTAAGAGATATGCCTGTTTTAGTGAAGACTACTCAGTTTCGGTCCAACCAGATTGATGCCTAACTTCAACCAGCCATATCTCCCTCATCTTGTCTCGGCTTGAGGAGATTCTTGATTGTAAAATGAAGCCCTAGAAGTCCACTTTCCAATGATGGTGGCCTCATTGTTGAAATCCAAGTGTACAAATGGATAGGCCCGATTTAGTGAGGGTTTCTCGATTCTCTCTTAACGGTTGACGCCCAACTTCTCTCCCAACTAATTTTCTTCCCTCTCCTCTAATTTTCTTCAACTCCAAACCCCTAAATAAGGTGTTTTAAAATATTTTTCAAAAATTTCACCTCTCTTTCATGCATTTCCACTTTGTCCTTGCTCGATTTACCGCAAAGCGCAACATTTATTGAAATGCGAGCCTCGGAACATTGTAGGAACTTTGTTTCAAAAATATTTTGAAAGAGAGGGTTTTAAGGTCTAAAATCTTTGGTAAAAATAGTTTTAGTCCAAAAATGGGGTGTAAGGTTGGGATTTGACTCTCTCCCCTTGCCGAAGAAATCGAACCTTTGCATAGCATAACCTGCACCATCGAATGATCCAATCAGGGCGCCCAAGTCTGAAAGACGGTCAAAAATGGGGTGTCTGCAATTGTCCCTTTTTAGCAGAACTCAGAAGTCATGGAATGACATGAGTGAATGTCAAAGCCCAGAGATGACTCATTTTTAAAAAGGCCGAAGACTTGGACAAATAAACAAAATGCAAATGCAGTTGGTTGAACCTGAAGGTTGCCTACGTATCCCTTTGCAAGGAATCAAACCAGCAAGGTTCAAGGGCAGGATGCAAGATGCCTCACAATATAACAAAACAGTGTAAATGAAATATAGTGCAAAACCACACAAATATCATAAAGGGATGGAGATGCAAAATCAAACTATGTTTAACATAGAAAAGGTGCCGGAGCCCTCAAACCACAATTCTCTTAGTGGAATAGGCGTGTGCACATGCAGAACTGCATGTTTCACAGAAAAAATACAGAGTACAAGTAATTGGGTGGCATGATATAAGTGAGGAATGATCTACTAAGGAAAGATTGTGATCCTAAATGTTGAATGCAACAAAACAAAGTACAACGCAATAAATGCAATGAATGAAGAAAATAAGGTGCACGAGTCGAACCATATCTTTCCTAGAAAAGGCATGCACACAAAACAGACCACATCTAACACAGAAAAGGTGCCGAAACCCTCAAACCACGATTCTCTTAGTCGAATAGGCGCATACACATTATCACAAAACCATGCTTCAACGAAGGAAATGTGTGAGCACATGCCAGACTAAGCTTAACATGGAAAGGATGCAGGCGATAAAATGGATAATGCAGTAGATGCATGCGATAAATGCTATTTAAAATATGAAAGAAGTAATAGATTATGAAATGTGATGTAGCTAGGAAGTGAAAGTACCTTACAAGGGAAATTGGTGATGACTCACCTTATGCTGCTGGGGATCTTCCCCTTCTGTATCTTGCGTTCCCGAACCATAGGTACTACTTTTCTCCCTAGCTATGGTCGCAACTTTTCCTATTCTTCAACATGGTGACAGACTAGGTTGGTTCAGTATCCAGAATCGAGGCTCATACATGCTACCTCAACCTATGGGGTAGCCATACAGATTTCAAGCCGAGCATACACCCTTGGGTATTTAAACCAGACTTTAGTCTCGGAAATTCTGAACCTTTGTGTTCTAGGCATTGCCATTCGAACTCTAGTTTCCACCATCTTAGTTGATCTCCTAGGAACTCACCGCAAATACAGGCAGGTGTGTAGACACCTCATTTTTTACCACCCTTAAGACTTGGGCGTCACTGATCATTTACTTGATGAAAGATGTGCAATGCAAAGGTTAATTTCTTCGGCAAGAAGAGCGTCAAATCCCAACCTTACACCCCATTTTTGGAGTAAAACTATTTTGACCAAAGATTTTAGATCTTAAAACTCTCTCTTTCAAAATAGTTTTTGAAAAAGTTCCTACAATGTTCCGAGGCTTGCATTTCGTTAAATGTTGCACTTTTCGGTAAACTGAGTAAAGGAAAAAGTGGAAATAAATAGAGGTGAAATCTCTGAAAAATCATTCAAAACACCTTATTTAGGGGGTTTGGGGTTGAAGAAAAGAGGAGAGGAGGGAAGAAAACTAGCTGAGGAGAAGTTAGGCATGAATCCGGTTAGACCGAAACTGAGCAGTCTTCGCTAAAAGAGACATAACTTTTTTTTCATACTTGGAATTTTGATGTGAGAATGCCACCATTGGAAACAAGACTTCCAGGGCTTCAATTTAGGCTCAAGAATTACTTGCAAAGGAGTCCAGATGAAGGAGTTATGTCCGGTTGAAATCGGGCCCAAAAAGCAAATTTTTCTGGCCAACCAGAGGTGAAGGATACTGGCCATAAATGTGATTTTTTGGCCATGTGTCGGCCATGAATGGCCTATGCCGCCCCCCTGCCATCCAAGGGTGACCCATTCCGGCCAACAATGATCATGTGCCGGCTATCAATGATGGCTTGTCGGCCATTGATGCAGAAAGTCAAATTTTTGCAGATATTTATGCTCCAGCTGTTCCAGTTGTCCCTTGTGGGATATTTTTGACCTGAAGCCTCATTCTTCTATATATAGAGAGCCTTCTCTATGGTTTTAGAGGTTAGAACAATTTAGGAAGAAGTTTGGGAGCCTCTCTCTCTAAAATCTCTCTCCTTCTACAATCCTCTCTCACTAGATTTCTCTCTCTCTTGAGCTTTTGTGCTTAGAACCTTGCATACATCAAACTTTAGCCTATACATCATTGACCAAAATGGTTCATCTTTGGGTTGAGGTTGGTTGAAGCTCTCTTGGATCCTCCTTTGAGCTTTGGAAGGTGTTTTAAGCTCAGATTTGTGCCTAAATTGTATTGTGCTTCAAGAGGTATAATTATCACCCTTTAAGCTTGTCTTGCACGTTTGTTTTGCCACCTTTGCAAACTGTTTTTGGCTTGGTTTTGAACTGAAAAAACCTCTTTTTTTCAGTCCTAAAAATGTTGGTTTAAGCCCCTTTTGAGTTTGGGGGTGATCCACCCTCTTGTCTCTTTGCTTGTTAAGCTTTTGTGCCATCTTTTAAAGCTTTCTAATCAAAATTTTTGGCCCTTTTTACCATTGAAACTCATAGGTTTTTCAGTGAAAAAAATCATGTTTTGAGGTCCAAAATAGGAGGGGGTGGCCTCCCCTCCTCATGCTTTGTTTGCATGTGTTGATGGCTTAACATGTGAGCATGTATTTCTACCTCTTTGTAGCTTTATTCAAGCATGTTTTTGTGACTTTTTTGACCTTCTTTAGCTCTATTTTTGGCTAGTTAAGTCACTTGTTCCTTGCTTCTTACACTTGTAGTGTAATCATGCTTACTAGCTTAACATGCTTAATGAGTTAGTCTATCATTCTAGCTTGTGTTAGCTCCATCTCAGTATGTTTTTGCTCATATTTTGTCATGCTTTAACTCTGTTTTGAGTGGTCTTGATCATATATGCTTTGCCTTGCATGGCTATAGTGTAGTTGGCTTCACTAGCTTTATGTTTTAAGGCCTCTAACATGTTGTGCATGTGTTGCTTGCATGTTGTAGCCTCATTTTATATGTAATTTAAGTGCATAAACTACTGTCACACTCTCACATATTCCACTCTTTCATTGATTTTGAGAGTTGTGTTTTGTGTCTTGTTTGTGAGCCAACATGCGAGCATGTTTTTCTTGCCTTTTGTGCCTAAGTTTCAGCATGATTAGGCCACTGTTTTTGCATGATGTAGCTCTATTTTGATCTGGTTTGGTCATTTGAGCATTGTATTGCATGCCTCTAGTGTTGTGTCCTTCACTAGCTTTGGTGCTTTTGGCCCTTAACATGTTGTGCATGTATTGCTTGCATGTTGTAGCACTACTTTTCATGCCATTTCAGCACTGAAAATTCTGCAACCTCTCTTTGTTCTTCACTTTTGAATTTGCTTTTGAAAGTGGTCTTGAGCCCCTTGTTGGCTTGAGCATGAAATTGAGGCTCTCATGCCTAATGGTTTTAACCTTCTCTTGAGGGTTCCTCCTAACCAACAGCATGAGACCTCTTTCATGCTCAAGACACTTGTGGCTTAGACCATGTTTCCAATTAGAGGACTTTCACATTGGACTTAATCGGTTAAACGATTAATCGGTAATGTAAAATGTGTAAATGAAATGAACCAAGTAAAACATGACCAAGATAAGCATGTTATGTGTGCATTGCATGTGTTCAATCGGACATTATATTGAACACGAGGTAGATTGGTCCATTTCATACTCAAAGTGATGAAATGAACCAATCTCCTTTGTCTCCATCACCCTTGATTATGCATGATAGGGTGGTAGTCCTTGTGTCATATTTGTGCATTGATTGAAAGTGTACAAGTTGGATCTTTGGCCATCATGCATTCAAAATGCTTGATTGATGGTTTTGGATCCAATGGTGTCACTCATTTGATGTTTTGAGATGATAAGGAGGGGCACAGTACAAACATACCCTTGGGAGACCCTCCATTTTCCTCTGGTTTGAGCTCTGTTACAGAATGGTGATGCAACACACCAGTGGCCGACAGTGCCTCACTGATGGCCGGCACTGTTTCAGCCTTAGCCGGTAGTGCACATCTTTGGCTGGCAAGTGGCCAGCAGCAAGCTCCCATGGCCGGCAGGCCACTGATACATTCCTCAGCTTTGAGTTGGTAAGGTGGAGCAGAAAGTTCTTGGAGTGACCCTGCAAACAGAGCCTCTCAAGAGCAAACCAGTGGGCTTTTCGGGGCAAAAACCGAATGCATGCATGTTCAACTTTTTCAAGCAAAGCTGAGGCAATGTAGATAATGCTTTACTTGCTAGTTAGCATGGTTTTGTAATTTAATTAATTAAGTATTGTAATAATTAAGCAGCTTAGCTTAGCTATTTCTTTATTTTGTTGTGTAATAATTAGTCTAATTAGTTTAATTAGATTAGTTTGATTAGCTTAGTTTAGATTAGCTTAGCTTATTTATTCGGACCCTTCTGCGAGAGGGCACAACGTTATAATAAGTGTGCGTGTGTGTGTGCATGTCTTCCAACCCCACGTCTTTCTCCATTTTATTTAACTACTTTCGATGGTTAGATTAGGGCACGTTTTGATTAGCTTACCTATGCTCGCATGCATGCATCATTCATTTGTCTTGCATGCACCGGGCTCGGCGCATCATTCAAACTGCATCGCAATTTCAATACATTTCTTTGAATACGTGTTTCAAAGCATGTTGTCAAGTTGAATCATATGCCATCTTAGATAGCCGAGCCTATTTAGTTGCATTATTGCATGTGTTGCATTAGACATTTTGTATAGTTAGGATCATGCATATTTCTAAATAGCTTTTGTTTTGGCTTGGAGTACACTATAAGTTTTACGCTTTAGCATACTTGCATAAGTCTGAGTGATGCCATGTTTCGCATGCTTTCCATGAGGCTATTTGCTTAAGTGCTTAACTGCATAAATGCCTGTGGATGAAGGCTTTATTGCTTGAATTGGGACAATTCATCAAATGTGAGTTTTAAGCCCACTTTACGAAGTGGCAAATTTTGAGGGTGGCAAAATCCACGCTTTAGCCCACTTGAGGATGGCATTTTCAAACCATTTTCGAAAACAAATATAAATTGTTTTGTTCCAATTCTTGTGATTTTAGTCTATACTTGTATGCGTGCGCATCACATAGTAATGTTAGATTAATAACTGAAATAAGAACACATGTGTTTATAAAACAAGATATCATGCTTAGTAGAGGCCGATCCTTTGATTGGGCGAGCGGGGGTGCTCATTTCAGGACCTTCCCCTCTCGTACCCAAGTTCCCGAGCCGATGTAACTTTGGTGATGATGGACATGTGGTCTTTGGCACGAGTCAGGGTTTCCTAAATTTCCCAAAATAAAATATTTAGGTGGCGGCTCTGTAATCTGGCAAAGCAGTCCAGTTTTGGCAATATTTGGTTTAAAATCTGATTTTCCAAAATGACTTGCCGGATTGGACTCTTTGGTGTTTATCAGTCTCACATTGCATTTTGTGAGATTAGATTCAGAACCGTGACAGGAGTCCAAACTATAGTAAGACCAATTCGCGCCCTCTCCGAAAAGGGGGCGCGCGAAGAAAGTCGGGTCTACAAGGTGGCTATGCCAGACCACCGAAAGTCGTTCGGGCACAACAAACGCCAAAGGAATTGCACCTTTAGAGGATTTAAGGTCTCCTAGACCAGATGAATGCACAAGACAATGCACAAGACAGTGCAATATGCACAGTGCACAAAATAGTGCGATACAAGGTGTACAAAACAATGCGATGCAGGTGCACAAGACAGTGCGATGTAGGTGCACAAGATATTGCAATATGCAAGGTGCACAAGACAGCGCAATGCGCAAGAAAGCGTGAGTGTAATGCACGAAAAAGTGCAAAAACGTCCAAACGCGCCTCACGTGAGTGGAGAAAGAGTGAATAAGTGCGCAAGAAAGTGCGAATGCAAGTGGCACAAGAAAGTGCGAATACGTCCACACGTGCCTCACGTGAGTGGAGAAAGAAGGAATAAGTGCACAAGAAAGAACGAATGCAAACTGCACAAAAAGGTGCGATGCGCAACGCGAGTGTAAACTGCACACAAAAAAAAAAAAGTGCGATGCGCAAGAAAGCGCGAGTGTAAACTGCACAAAAAAGTGCAATGTGCAGGAAAGCGCGAGTGTAAATGTAGGATTTTAAGGTCTCCTAGACCAAAGAATGCACAAGACAGTGCAAGTGGGTCACAACCACAAGGTGCACAAAACAGTGTGAGTGGCACACAACCACAAAGTGCACAAGACAGTGTGATACACGACCACAAGGTGCACAAGACAGTGCAAGTGGCACACGACCGCAAAGTGCCAAGACAATGTGAGTGATACACAACCACAAGGCCCACAAGACAGTGCAAGTGGCGCACAACCACAAAGTGCACAAGACAATGCGAGTGGCACACAACCACAAGGTGCACAAGACAGTGCGAGTGGCACACAACCACAAAGTGCACAAGACAGTGCAAGTGATATGAAAGTGTGAAATAGTTGCACTGAGTGAGATTATTGTGCGATAGATGCATGATGTTGATCGAAAGCATGTTCTATGCATGAAACAAGCATATTCTACACAAGCGACAAAAGCATATTCTATGCAACACTGAAAGCATATTTTATGCATGAAACAAGAGCATATTCTATGCAATACTGAAAGCATATTCTATGCAAGAGATAGGCATATTCTATGCAACATTGAAAGCATTTTCTATACAAGAATCAAAAATGATGCGCGGCACGCATGCAACAAAAGTGTATATGAAAGGGCACATTCTATGCAATAGAAGAGCATCAAACATGTACTTTAGTGCCTCCAATTTACCTCTCGGAGGACTTTGCAACATGTTTAACTCAAAAAGGACACACCCTGTTCATATTGGCGAGGGGTAATATCTCCATGTAAAAACCACGGGTGCTGCTTGGATTGCCATTCTGACTTGAAGTAGGCTTAATCTTGGGGTCGAGATACACTCATATTCCAGAGAAAGGCAATGCCTGAGAAGGTGCACCTGGAATGCAGTCTCGAAATTTGCTGAAGTTGAAACAAACTCAGATGCTCCGTTTTTCCTCTTTTCTTTTGCTTTACAGTCTGAAACCTAAATAGCTTTAGATGGGTCCTTGTTCTATTGTTCTCATACGGCCTGGGTTGAACCCTGCAGTTTTATGAAAGAACAAATCCTGTTTTGCACAAATGTGGAGAATAGCACAACACTCTGAGCACAAAACAATTTTTTTTTTTTTGAAATTGAAAGTGAGAATGAGTTCTTAACCAGGTATTGAGCCTACGACTGACCACAGTCAAAACAACTCAACAAAGGAAAACAAAGGTAAAACAACCTAAACACATCTGTTGACACTCAAAATGACTCAAAACAAGAATCGAGACAAACAAAAAACAACAAACACATCATTCGAATGTGTTCCAATGGCGAGAGACCTCTCAGTTCACAAGGATCCCACAGCTTCTCCAGGTATTGTTTCCCACCCTTTCTCATTTGTGATCCTCACATCACTACAACACTCAATCTCTAGTTTTCTGAAAAAGCGATTTTCTCACTTTTTCCTCTCAACGCACATCTCTCTATTCTTCAATCTCTCTTATTTTTTATCCATCCCCTGGATGGTTGATGAATAAACAAGAAGTTGTGGGCTCTTGCCCCTAGTATTCTACTAGATTCTCCTTCTTTCGCTCACAACTCGTGAACTTTCACATAGAGGGGTTGTAGTGTGATTGGATGTGCAACAGCTCTGCAACTAACATTGATTGACGATGCCCCTGGCTTAGCTTAATCGAGGTGAGTTACAACATGTCCCACCGGCCAGGTATACAATTAATTGGTCTCACACACATCATATTTTCTATGTCCCCATTCCGAGTCAGATGCCAATTTGGGTGTGATTGTCCCAGATGAGGGAACCGAATATCTTGCTCCAGTTCATGCTTCGCACTTGGCTTAATACCTCGCTGCTTGGAGGATGAGAAAGCTTTTAACCCTTTGTTGTCAGCTTCAGTTGTGCCCTTTCTAACAAGTGCAGTGCCATTTTTGGCGAGTATGGTGCCTTTTCTGGCAAGTATGTTGCCTTCTCTGGCAAGTATGTTGACAACGGGGAAAAGACAGAAAACCTGACTCAACTATGCCCCTAGTTCATCATTTTGACCTTTTTTTTGTTTTTTTGGCTTTCAATAAAACAATTTTTGACCAACATGAGAGTTAGATTAACATACTTATTCGATTTTCTGATTTGAAATCATGCAAGTCAAATCGTGAGCACTGAAAATTTTCCTTTTTTTGGATCCAAGAAATGGTCCAGTTTGGAAAAAATGGAACAATTTTTGAGAGAATTAGTCAACCTCATTAAAAATTCTCAAAAATTATTTTTGCAAATGGCCACTGCTCGACCAACATAGAATCTAATCTCGAGATGCACAACCTCAGATTTGAATTTGATTTGTCTTGTAGCTGAATCTTTCTAATGGAATAGGACAACCGAGTTTGAATGAAGATGAGCCAATTCGAACATGGATAGGATAGCTAAGTTGAACAAGGATAAGCCAATCAACATGGATAGGCCAAGCAGGCTAAAAATGATTGAGGCTAAACTTCAGGATGAAGTTGCCTATGTATCCCAAACATAGGAATCAGGCCGTATGTAGTTTCGGATTAAGGTTCACTCGGGTGTTGACACTCTCCTTTTGTGCTCTAACTTTTGCCAATGCCGTCTTTCTGGGTTTTCAATCTTGCGAGCTCTGTTTTTCTTTTCTTTTCATTTCTTCTTTTGTTTTCTTTTCTTCTTTTTTGTTCTTTTGTTCTTTTTCTTTTTCTCTGCTCTAATTTTTGCATGTGCCCTTCTGGGTTTTCGGCCCAACAAGCGTCTCAAGGATAGAAAAGTTTAACTTGTCTATGTTGATCGATTTTGAGATCTCGAAGCCATCTGAATCCAGGAGAATGGCTGCTATTCACGATGATGTAGGAGTCCGTCCAATCAGGTCTAAATTTGCCCCTAGTGTTGTGGGTAGGAACTCGATTGTCCTTCGGCGAAAATTTTCTTCTTTCGAATTCTGGAATATGGCTTTCTTGCCAGTCTTCATTGGTTTGCGGAATGACCCATCCTTTGAATCTTTAAGCACATCTGGCATTTTTGCCTCTAGTTCAAGGGCTACTTCTGATCTAGCTTCACAAGCTTCCTTTGATAACATCTGATCTTTTTTATCTAACTTTCTTGCCCCTAGTTCAAGGGTTATTTCCAATCCGGCCATACAAGCCTTATGTTGTAATTGATCGCTGAACATTCTGAGTTAAAGTTCAAAGGAGTCGAGTCTTGAGGCATGAGAGCGATCCTATGCTGCACAATCTCAAGATCAATTCCATGCATGTCTTCGCAGGACCACGCAAAACATTTTTTGTAATCTTTTAAGAAAGTAACTAGTCACTTGCGTTGAAGACAATGTAGAACCAATCTGGATCAAGCCAGGATCCTTCTCAGTACTCACATTAACAAACATGATCTCATTCATTAAGGGCTTAGCATGCCTCTCTTTCTCTCAGTTAATCAAATTTTTGCAAATCTCGAGGAATTCCTCTCTCTTTGTTTTCATCACAGTGTTCAAAAAGTTTTGAAAAACTTAGGTCAATGCAATGATTTCAAGGCACAGAAAAGTAGGTGAAAAGCACTGCCGTTTCATTCAAATCTTCTGGCACAACTAGCGCAATGGTAGAAATAGACGTAAAAGGGTGAAAATCACTGTTGTTTCATTCAGATCTTCTGGCACAACTGGCTTAATGACAAAAACAGATTCAAAAGAAAGAGTGTTAAAGACAAACACAAAACAAGATAGTGATATCCGAGGTAACAACCTCGAAATCACTTGACTCTAACACAATAGGACTGACTTGATACAACAAGACAAACTCGACTGATTCAGTACAAAAAGACTGACTCAATACAACACAACAAGACTGACCCAACACCCAAGTCAGAAAGTATAATAAATAGCATTTTCAAATTGCTCAAAACAGTGCGTGCCATCCCCATATCTAGAATAAACTGAGCGCCATCAGCAAGTGGTTCATTCCCCGATCACATAATCACATTATCCCCCAAGTTCACTGATCCAATGCCGATAGACTTTGCAAGACTTGGTGCAACGACAACCTCATTATCAATCAGATCTTGTATTTCGTGGCGAAAACAAAAACAAATGTTAGTGTCATGGCTAGTTTATTGATGGAAGGCACAGTACTTGGCCGGATCATGCTTGGCCGGAAGGGGATCCGGGAGAGGCCGAGGCTCAAGGGGTTTGAGATGGCCCTTTCCTATAAGGATTTGGAGAGCTTTGGACAAGGTCATGTAGAGGGGATTAAAGACCCTCTAGCCTCGGGGTTGGTACTTCAAGGTTTGTGGAGTTGTGTTGGATGTACCAGCAAAGGGATTGGCAGGTGCTAACTGGGTTTGATGATCTCTTCCGAGTATAGGATTGGAGCTGAAAGGAACATTTTTTGTACGACATCCCTTTTCCCGGCTTGCCCCTTGATTCAGAATGCTCTCATCCTGAGTGGCAAAAGTGTCATCTACAGTTTTTGCAACAACTGCGAGCACTTGCTGTTTGTTCAGTCCTTCAGCCTTCAAAGCCTCAACAGCCCACTGAAGATGTTCATAAGGACCAATACCTACCCTAACCTTGTTCTTTCCATTTGCCTCCACTTTGCCAAGGGATTAGCCTTCTTCCAATACAGCCCGTCCCAAGATTGGGGAGCTTTTTGGCGTGAAATTTCTGGCATGTGATGTGGTTGATGATGGAGCCAATATCCCAAAGGCCAGATCTGCCATAGTTCTCTAAAGATCTTCAATCTTTTTCATCATCTTAGAAGTAGTGGGTTCACAGGTTTAAGATGATTGGGGTTCAAATGCATCCATCATGCATAAGTCCATGCTTTCTGGGATAAACACCTCAGGCTTGGGTAGATGGGTCGGGGTGATGTATATGCTGGGGTTGTAGGTAGGTGGTAGTGTATGGATTAGATTGAGGTGTGGATGAGATACTTGGTCATTAGGGTTTTGAGGTGGAGCTATCGTCTGGTTGTCAATGAGATTCTGGACCTCATGACGAAGGCGATAGCAACGATCGATGCCATGACCGCGCTACTGATGATACACGTAGTATTTAGTGGGGTTATGTCTGGCATGGAGTGGGTCAGGCAAAGGTTAAGGATCAAGGGGTTTGAGATATCCTCTTTCCATTAGGACTTTTAGTGCTCTAGTTAGGCCCATATAGAAGGGGGTGAAAGTTCGCCTTCCATTTCGGTGAATGGCCGTTTTGTAGGCTTAATTTGGCAAAAGGGTTGGCTGTGGCGACTATATTGATTTCGGCGGGTTTGGGAATAGTGCTACCGCTAGTATTGGTACTCCCGAAAATCACCCTCCTTATCGGTTCACTTGTTCTGGGAATTATCCCCCTGTTAAATGCATCCTCGATATAAACCCCCAAGCCATGCAAACTTTTGAAAGTGAATAGTGGAACAACTATTAACTTTTGCAGCATATCAGGCTCAAGGTTGTGGACCACTATCCATACTTGATCCTTCTCAGACGGGCGATTTGTCATCTGTGCTACCTTTGCTCTCCACCTCGCAACAAATTCCACAAAAGGCTCTGTAGGATTCTGGTGGGTTGCTTCTAGCTCTTGAGTGGTCATTTCAACTTGGGTATTGTAAGAATACTGATCGACAAAAGCCTCAGCCAATTCTGCCCAGTTCAGCTTCACTGTATCCTCCAACTTGGCATACCAAGTGGCTGCTATACCCGACAGGGCTCTTCCATACAGAGAGAGTTTCTGAGGCTTAGTTAGACCCATCGATTTCAGAATGTCCAAGAAAAGCCGAATGTGTACCATAGAATCTCCAAACCCATCGAAACGGTCAAGGTGTGGCATTTTGAATCTGTCTGGGAGCCTTACAGCAACCTCAGTGTACCCATCCTCAATGTCGGGAATGGAGTTAAGACCCTGTGTCTTTTTGAATTGCTTCTCAAGGTTCGCAATTTTCACCGAGGTTGGTTCAAGATCATTAGTACCAAAGGGATAAAGCCTCTCATAAGGTTGCACCTGGGGTTTAAAAACTTGAACTTGAGCCAACCTTTCTCGAGGATCCAAACCTTGCAAATCTTTAGCTGGCGGAAGTGGGTCAAAGTTCGGCTAGGGTCCTAAGGCTAGATGTGTGGTAGGTGCCCCAGATGGGCATTGCATTTTAGCATTGGTCTCATCCTACATGGCAATTCCCTGGTTTAATGCCGCTATCATGGCCACAACTTCTTCCGAACTCTGTGCCATCACGAGTCTACTGAGTTGAACAGAGGTGATGTGACTGGTGACTGTCGGATCAGTTGAACCAGTGAGCCCTGACTAGCCCTTTTTTGCCTTGCCTCTAGTGAAGGAAACACCGGTTGCCCTTAAACTAAATCTCCCGACCTGACTAAGTCTATCAACACAAGTCCAATGTACCCAGGGGATATTGGAGCCTTCTAAAGCTATGGTTCCAAGACTACCTTGCAAAAGAGAAAACAGACAGCACCTCAGCCTGATTTCACTAGAACAGATATGAACATAACTGAATGACTGTGCTCTCTACTGAATTCTGCCCTAAAAACTGATACCAACCATGCAACTGATATGCACATTCCTGTACAGTTTCATTGTAAAGCACATACCAATTAATTGAGAGCCAAAACACCCCTATGAGGGGATAAGGTTACCATGTCCTAATTTCATCAGGAGCTAGGGTTTCACTACGCACGCATGCGGTTTCAAACAATCCTACATTTGGGTGAGCAACATGTTGAAGACATCCCCGAACGCCCCGGGAGGGTTAAATCCCGTTCTGTACGTATTGGGGTCACTACAGTTCAAGGACTCAAATGTCACGGTTCTTAATCTTGAACCAAAGAGTCCAAATCCAGCAAATCGTTTTGAGAAAACTGATTTTTGAAAGAAGTGCCAAACATGGACTGCTTTGCCAGATACAGAGTCGCCACCTAAATATTTTTTAATGGGAAATTTAGGAAACCCTAACTCGGTGCCAAAGGCCACGTGTCCGTCATCACCAAAGTTGCCTCGGCTCGGGAACTTGGGTACGATTGGGGAAGGTCACTTCGTGAGCACCCCCGCTCGCCCGGTCAAAGACCGGCCTCTACTAACCATGATATCTATTTTTGAAAACATTGTATGTTCTTATTCCGATTATTAGCCTAGGTTACTATGTGATGCGAACAGTATACAAGTATAGACTGAGTCGCCTGAATTGTAACAAAACATTTCGTGCTTGTTCGTTTGAAAATGGTTTGATGGTGCTACTCGCAAGTAGGCTAAGACGTGGATTTGCCACCCTCGGGTGGGCTTAAGAAAACATGATTTTGCCACTATCTAGTGGGCTTTAAAACAAACATTTGATGAATTGTTCCAATCCAAATAACCCAACCTCCACCCACAGGCATTCAAGGCAGTTATATCACATAAGCACATAGCCTCATGGTAAACATGCTATTCATGGCAGTCACTCACACGCATGCAAGGATGCTAAAGCATAAAAACTCACCGAGTACTCCAAACCAAAACAGAAACTACATTAGAAATCATGCATGATCCAAAATATACAAAAATGCCTAATGCAACACATGCAAGAATGCAACTATAGCAGGCTCGGCTATTCTAAACATGGCATATGAAATGCTACAACTAACAAGTATTCAATTTGGAATTGAAATACAAATGCAATTAGTATGATGCGCCGAGCCCGGTGCATGCAAAACAGATGAATAAATGCAAACATGCTATCATACTGTATGCTAATTGAAATATGCCCTAATCTAACCATCATAAGCAGGTAAATAAAAGGGAAGAAAGACGTGGGATTGGAAGACATACATCACACTCACCCACACTTATTACAATTTTGCCCTCGCGCAGAGGGTCCGAATAAATATACAGTCCCGAATAAAAGAATAATATAGTCCAAATAATACAGTCCAAATAATGTACAAATTCCTAATTAATTAACAAATTAACTAAGAAAGCTGTAAAACTGGCATGCAAGACAGGGGCTGCCTTGATTCCACTCCGGGTGATGAATGATGCATGCTTGGGTTGCCTTTGTGTGGAAATCCATGACAATGCCCCAATTAGCCTCTGTTTGCACCTGTTCTTGAAATGCGTGCCAAGCTCCGAAAAGTTGCTGATTCTTCATTTTGCTGCAACAGAGAGCAGGAAAGGGGCATGGCAATATATTTTCATAAATGTATGCATGTCTCGATCCTCGTGCCACCAATCACGCATATCGATGCATGATGGCCGAGGAGTCAAATTGCACAACTCAATGTGAAATGAATGCACATGAAAATACAACAAAACCTAACTCCATCATGGATAATCCGGAGCGTCGGTGACTGGGGAATTGAGACACGTTCCGTCACTCGGAGTACGGAATGTACCTTGTTTCCCGTGCCCGGGCTAACTCCTATCCCGAACACGATGCAATATGCATGATATGCATGAAATGTAACTAAGATGTGACCTAACATGCGAAAGGCTATGAAATGGCATACACAATGCACGAGGAAACATGGCATACACAATGCGTTAATATACAACCTAGCATACACAATGCTATGGAATGAAATGGCATACACAATGCAATATGGACTTACACTAGCATGAGTGGACCTCAGCCACACACACATGAGAGGCCATAGTGATGAAAATGAGACAACTCGAAGTGCGTGCACGCGTGCACGCAAACCGAGGACCGAACCTACGGCACAGAATGCCACTCTAACAAGACATGGCAAGACACAAAAAATGGCATACTATCATGCAAAAATCAGAGGTAAAATGAGATGCAAAACAGCCCTGAAATCCGGTAAAATGAAACCCGATGCATGAAACGAGTCACGAAACACGGGTTTTGGCGCATGAAATGGCCCATAACTATACAATGCATACATAATTTGAATACGAAATGAAAATACAGAAGCAAGGAAGCCCTGAGACAAGAATTTTTACAGTTTAAAGTGAGGCCAAACAGTGGGCCCAAGTAAGGCTAAATTAGCATACAAAAATGGCTCCGCAAGGGAGGTAATGAAGCAAGTCACAAATTCTGGCCCCAAACAGAAAAGGGGCCTTCTACAATATTGAAGAGGGGCCAAAAATATGATGTATTACAGTTTATGAGAGGTCCAAAAAACAGATGCAACTATGCCAAAGATCTCATGCAAGAAATGAGCCAACCAAGGGGCAAAGAAGCAAGTGGTACATGGAGGTATCAAACAAGTGAGGACCCTTCAACGATGTTGAAGAGGGGCCAAAAACAATTCCTTTTACAGTTTAGAACCAGCCCCAAAATAGTGTACAAATAGGCTCAAAATGTCATGCAAAATGAGGCCACCAAAGGGGCTATAACATGAGGTATACAAAAGGTGTCTCAAAAAGCCAAGGACCCTTAATTAAACATGAATAGGGGACCAAAATAAGCCTCTTCTCAGTTCTGACCAAGGTCCAAAAACAGAATCTCAATAAGCTAATAAACCATGCAAAAATGGGGACCAAAGAGGGATACAATGGCAAGTGATATATGTAGGTCCCAAACAGTGGTGAGCCCTTCTTCAATGTTGAAGAAGGACTCAAAATAAGTTCAGTTACAGTTTACATCATGCTCCAAAATAGATTACACATAGGCCAAAAATACTATGCAAGATAATGACATACAAAGGGATATTGAAGCAAGTGTAAAATGGGGGTCCCAAACAGGGTAATACCCTTAATGAAAAAAGAAAAATGAGCTCAAAAAAATGACATTTTCAGTTTTGGTCGGAGCTCAAAACAGCAAGCCAAAAGGCCTAAGAAATGTTGCAAAAATGAGCCAAAAAAGGGGAAAATGGTGCTTACCCTTGAAGACCAAGCCTTGGCTGCCTCTTGGACTGAAAAATGGTGCCTCCTAGCCTCTGAGAAGACCTCCAAGCTGCTGAAAATGGAGTGGTGGTGGTGGTGCTAGGTGGTGGTATAGAAGGGGGTGCGAACTTGGATGACTTTGGCCTTGAAATGGAGGCGAAAGGGAGGGGTGTGTATGCAAGCTCCAAGAGTGAATTTTCCAACCCTCAAACCAGGTTTTGGAGAGGTGGTTATATAGACAAATGAGAGGGGGAAAGAGGGGGAAAAAAGGGAGGGAAAGTGAGCCAAGTTTCCCTCCAAAAAAAGGCCTCCCGGATTGCAGAATCTGGGAGGAAAAAGTTGCATTTCTGCAGTGTACTCCCTGTAAGGAAGCTGGCCGACCAACTATTGGAGCTGCAGGTGGCCGGCCGGCCACCCCCCATGGCCGGCCGGCCAGGGGTCAAAAAGGCCAAGTTGAATTAGTGGCCGGCCACCACCAATTGATGTCCTCCCAGGTGCCCTCAACACAACCCTGTGGTCCAAAATTGGCAACTGTGAACCAGGAGAGAGAGAACAACCCACTTTTCAAAGGGGTTCAAAAGAGTCAACTGGAAATACTGGCCGGCCACCAAATATTGGTAGCCTCCCAGATGTGTACATCACAAATATGGGGTTTAGAGTGCAAGAAAATGGTCCAAGAGTGGTCAACATTGACTTTGAAGTGAGAAAAACGGGCATCGGAGGGCAATAATGGAATATAACTGGTTGCTGGAACAATTACTGGCCTCCCACCCTTCTACGACCTTCCTGGTGATAAAACAGAGGTCTCTGCCAAAAATGAACGAAAACCGATGCAAAATGAAGGTTCGGGGGCCGAAACACGCAGTCCGAGGCCCCGAAAACTGACTGTTAGGCACCGGGAGTGATGTTCGACCACGAAGTGGATCTCTCAGACCACAGTGTCCCTCAAAAGGGAGTAAATAAGATGCATGCCAGAAACTGGAGCAAACGGAGGTAGTTAGGCGGTCCCGAACCGAGGCACCGCGGCCGACTCAAAAACCGAGAACTCCGAAATGGAAAGAATGGCCTACGACCACGAAATGTAGCCCACGGCCACTGAGAGATGGTCTACGAGACTTCTCCCTCCCCTCAGGAAGAGAAACAGAGAAAACTGAGCTTGGTTCGCAAACCGAGGCAAGGCGCAGAAAAGCCCAGAAGTCCGAAGGCAGGGCTCACGGCCGAGACTCTGAAGCTTCTGAGCGAGCACGATGTTCAACATCACCAAACGCTCAATTGGTGACGTCTGAGTCTTAAGGTCGGTCAAAAATGGGGTGTCTACAGTTGCCACTCTTTGATAGAACTCGGAAGTCACAAGTGACGAGAGTGAATGTCAAAGCCCAGAGACAACCCATTTTTGACAAGGCCGAAGACTTAGACAATCATACAAGATGAACAGAGATATGCATGAGCGTGCCGCAGCAAGGGGCAAAATGCAAAGCGATATGCACAGAGCCAGATGTAACTTAAAGATCATGCAAATGCAGCAAGCTGTAATGAAGCAAGTATTCACAAATAGATGCAACAGTTTTAAGCAAGAATGCAAAGCAACAACTACATTTCATGCAGTTAAGAATGCAGAGAATTGTTCAACTCTCGTCATGTCTCACACGGAGAAGATACCCACGCGATTAAATGCAGTCGCACCAGCTTCGAATGAACCGTACATACAATATCGTGCCTGCGAAAGAGAGAAACTCAACAAGCACAACATGTTTAGCAAGATATATCCAATATGATATCGAAAGTTCGACAAAAGCGGTGTCGGTGGGTGAATGCATCGTAGTGCGAGAAAGGAGCGTGCGTGACAACGCAAGCTTAAACACAGAGGCATGGTAATATCAAGAAAACATGCATGACAATGCAAGTATGTTCATGAGAATGCAAGTTATGTGCATGATAATGCAAAACGAGCATTAATTAGGGTGCACGTTTGTTACGAAACAACAAGCAAGGAAACGCGCGTTTCGGCGAAGGCGACTCGATCGTGGCCTCTGGTTCACTCCCGGAGGGGTTACAACATGTTTTGAAAAGGATACACTTTGATTTTGATGAATAATGATGAGACACATGTCAGAAATTGAAGCTGAAGTTCCGGCGGAGCGGTTTCGTGACAGAAAGTGCACTTTTCTTGAACTTTTTCAGGTCCCGGGAACTCCAATCTTCCTCAAAATTTGCAGAGAGCTAGGTGAGCATGTGGGGAACACCACCGGCCAGTTTCTTTCCCCTGGGGAGGCCACCGGAAGTCGTTCGGGCACGACAAACACCAAAGGAATTGCACCTTTAGAGGATTTAAGGTCTCCTAGACCGGAAAGTGCACAAGATGGTGCGACGAAATGCAAGTAAAATGCAAGTACGATGCGCAAAACAACGCGAATGATAATGCAGGATTTAAGGTCTTTTTAGACCGGACAATAAAACAGATATGATGCAATGGATGTGATAGATGTGATATAATAGATAATAGATGCGATGCAACCGAGAGTACAATAGATGCAAAAAAGGCGACATACGCTAACCACGCTGGACTCGTGAGCAGAGGAAGAACAAAGAAAATCAACCAGGAGCGCGTTCCACGCAATCCTAAGATAAACTCCAAACATGCTGAAATCATGTGAGGAATGGGAGGCTCCAATCACGCTGAAATCGTGAGAGGAGGTGAGCAAAAACAACCGCCAAGGCGTCTACAACGTGTAGGAGAGAAGGTTTTAACAATGGAGGATAACAATGGTGTAACCAACAGGCATATCTCAACGTATTTTATACGGAGAGAGGAAAGGTTTTAACCGGGGAAACAAAGGTGTAACCAACAGGCGTATCTCAACGTATTTCATACGGAGAGAGGGAAGGTTTTAACCGGGGAAGCAATGGTGTAACCAACAAGCGTATCTCAATGTATGTCATACGGAGAGAGGGAAGGTTTTAACCGGGAGAACAAAGGTGTAACCAACAGGCGTATCTCAACGTATGTCATACGGAAAGAGAGAAGGTTTTAACCGGGGAAACAAAGGTGTAACCAACAGGCGTATCTCAACGTATTTCATACGGAGAGAGGAAAGGTTTTAACCGGGAGAACAAAGGTGTAACCAACAGGCGTATCTCAACATATTTCATATGAAGAGAGGGAAGGTTTTAACCGGGTAAACAAAGGTGTAACCAACAGGCGTATCTCAACGTATTTCATACGGAGAGAGGGAAGGTTTTAACCAGGAGAACAAAGGTGTAACCAACAGGAGTATCTCAACGTATTTCATACGGTGCGAGGGAAGGTTTTAACCGGGTAAACAAAGGTGTAACCAACATGCGTATCTCAACGTATTTCATACGGAGAGAGGGAAGGTTTTAACTAGGAGAACAAAGGTGTAACCAACAGGCGTATCTCAACGTATTTCATACGGAGAGAGGGAAGGTTTTAACCGGGTAAACAAAGGTGTAACCAACAGGCGTATCTCAACGTATTTCATACGGAGAGAGGGAAGGTTTTAACCGGGGAAACAAAGGTGTAACCAACAGGCGTATCTCAACGTATTTCATACGGAGAGAGGGAAGGTTTAAACAGGGTAAACAAAGGTGTAACCAACAGGCGTATCTCAACGTATTTCATACGGAGAGAGGGAAGGTTTTAACCGGGGAAACAAAGGTGTAACCAACAGGCGTATCTCAACGTATTTCATACGGAGAGAGGGAAGGTTTTAACAGGGTAAACAAAGGTGTAACCAACAGGCGTATCTCAACGTATTTCATACGGAGAGAGGGAAGGTTTTAACCGGGTAGCATATCACACGCGAGAGAGGAAAGGTAAATTTCTCAGCGTATCACACGCAAGAGAAGAAAGGTGAACGAAGACTGGAACTCGTCCAAATGTTCAAAACCGAAGATGTCCTAACGCGCCACATGCGAGAGGAAAAAAGACGATAATTGCAAGTGAAAAGGTGCATAACAATATAGGTAAAGTGTGCATAACAATGCAAGTAATGAGCATAACAATGCTAGACAGATGTGCATAACAATGCAACGAATGAGCATAACAATGCTAGATAGATGTGCATAACAATGCAAGACTTGGCACACAGCTTACGACATAGCATTCCATTCATTTGGCACACAGCTCACAATACAACACTCTGTTCGTTAGGGCGCCAACTCATAACACAAAATTGCTCAATTTGGGCATCTGACTCTTTTGGGCACATGACTTTTTCAGCAACAACAAGACTTCGGGCACGCAGCTCATTTTGGGCACACAGCAGATCTCGGGCAGACAGCGCATTCTTCGGGCACACAGCTCATTTGGGCACATAGTTCATTTTGAACATACAGGATGCAATGACGGAACTTGTAGAAGTTGAAACAATCTCAGATGCCCAACATTTTCCCTCTTTTCTTTTGCTTTGTAGCCTGGAACTTTCATAGCTTCAGATAGGTCCTGGTTTTACTGTTCTCATGTGACCTGGGTTGAACCCCGCAGTTTTATGAAAGAACAAATTCTGTTTTGCACAAATGTGGAGAACAGCACGGCACTCGGAGCACAAAACGATTTTATTTTTGAAATTGAGAGATGCGTTTTCGACCAGGTATTGAGCCTACGACTGAAGACAGCAAAACGACTCAACAAGGAAATAAAAGGCACATGACCTAGACACATCGAGTAACACTCGAAACGACTCAAAACAAAAATCGAGATAAAACAAAAAGACACGACACTCAGACGTGCACAGGGAGCCTGTTTCACTGGGTAGTGTTTCCCACCATTTCTCATTTGTGGTTCTCACATCACTCAGCCCTCAAGCTCTGTTTTTTCTGAAAAAGCCCTTTTCTCACTTTTTCTCTCATCGCACATCTCTCTGTTCTTCAATCTCTCATTTTCCAAGCCCCTAGCATTCTGCTCGATTCTCTTTCTTCCGCTCACAACTAGTGAATTCCTCCCACAGAGGGGTTGCGCTACATTTGGGTGTGTAGCAAATCTGCAGCTAACATCGATTGATGATACTTTGCTGGGAAGTTTGGATGTGATAAGATCTGTCTAGATGATGGAGTGGAATATCTTGCCCCATTCCAGTTCGTGCTTCGCACTTGGCTCGACACCTCGTTGCTCGGAAGGTGTGAGAGCTTTTTCGACCCTTTTGTGGTTAGCTTCAGTGGTGCCCTTTTCCGACAGGTAGAGTGCCCTTTCTGGCAAGTATTTTGACAAAGGGGAAAGACAGAGAACCTGACTCAACTGTGCCCCTAGTTCATCATTTTGACCATTTTTTAGTTTGGTTTTAAAACAATTTTGACCAACATGAAAGTTAGATTAACATGCTTATTCAACTTTCTGATTTTGAAAATCATGCAAGTTAGGTTGTGAGCACTGAAAATTTTCCTTTTCTGGGTCCAAGAAAAAGGTCTAGTTTTGGAAAAGATGGAATAATTTTCGAGAGAATCGGTCAACCTCAGTAAAAATTCTCAAAAACTATTTTGCAAACGGCCATTTGCTCAACGAGCATGAAACCTACTCCTGAGATGCGCAACCTCGGATCCAAAAGAAAATTGCCCCGTGCTTGGAGAGAGCTACATGGCAACAGAAAGTTGCCCCTTGTCTGAATGGCACTGCGGCGCATTGAATGGCAACGGAAAGTTGCCCCTTGTTTGAATGGTACTGCAGCACATTGTAGTCAGTCCTCAGAGCGACGAACACAACCAAATCCTCAGATATAGGGAAGACAAAGATGACCAGAACCATCACATGGACACAATTGAATTTTGAATTGTTTTACGGCTGGACTTCAGAATGAAGTTGCCTACGTATCCCAAAGATGGGAATCAAGCCTTACGTAGTTCGGGGTTAAGGTACACTCGGGTATTTAACCTCTCCTTTTTATGCTCTAACTTTTGCCAAGGCGCCTGTTGTAGGTTTTCAACCTTGCGAGCTTTGTTTTTCTTTTCTTTTTCATTTCTTTCTTTTCTTCTTTTTTCATGTTTTCTTTTCTTTTCTTTTCTCTTCTTTTTTTTTTTTTTTTGCATTTTTCTTTTTTTTCTTTATTTCTTTTTTTTTCATTCTTCTCTTTTCTTCTCCTTTTTTCCTTTTTGCTTTTCCTATATATTTTTCTTGCTCTAACTTTTGCAGGTCGCCTTCCGGTTTTCGCCCATGAGCATCTCAAAGGGTAAAAGTGTAGCTTGGTCCATGCCAAATGGTTGTAAGGTTTTGAAGCCATCCGTATCCAGGAGAGTGGCTGTTGATTTGCAAGAGGACTCATCTTCGACTCTTCGAGCTCATCGGACATTTTTTGCCCCTAGTTCGAGGGGTGCTTCTGATATAGCTTTGCAAGCTTCTTCTGATGAGGTCTGACCTTCTTGATCTAACTTTGGTACCTCTTGTTCGAGGGCTGCTCCAAATCTGGCCACACAGGCCTCACATTGTAGTTGACCGTTGAACATTTTAAATTCAAGTTCAAGGTTTGGAAGCAAAGGGGTTGAGTCTCGAGGTCGAGAGCGATCCTAAGCTGCACAATCTCAAGAACGATTCCACACATGTCTTCACAGGACCGTGTAAAACATTTTTTGAAAGTTTTTAAGAAAGCGACAAATCGCTCGCGCTGAAGACAGTGTAGGACCAATCTGGAATAAAGCTAGGGTCCTTCTCAGTACTCACACTAACAAGCATGATTTCATTCATTAAGGGCTTAGCACGCCTCTCTTTCTCTCAATTTGATCAAAGTTTTACAAATCCCGAGGAATTCCTTCCTCTTCGTTTTCACTGCGGTGTTCAAAAAGTTTTGAAAAACTCAGGTCATTACAATGACTTCAAGGCATAAGAGAGCAGGTGGAATGCACTACCATTTCATTCAAATCCCGGCACAACTAGCACACGGCAAAAGCAAATGCGAGAGCGTAAAAATCACTGCTGTTTCATTCAAAATCTGTTGGCATAACTGGCTCCCTGGCAGAAACAGACTCAAAAGAAAGCAAAAAGACAAACAGAAAACAAAACAGTGATGTCCGAGGTAACACCCCCGGAATCACCTGACTCTAACAAAACGGGACTGACTCGGTACAACAAGACAGACCCAACTGACTCAATAAGAAAAGACTGACTCTGTACAACACAACGAGACTGACCCAATACCCAAGTCAGAAAGTACAAATTAACAACATTCGCAAATGTGCTCAAAACAGTGCATGCTATCCACCATATCTGGAGTTAATCGAGCGCCGCCCGCAGGTGGTTCATCCCCCGATCACATAATCACATTATTCCCCCAAGTTCACCGATCCAGTGCCGATAGACTTTGCAGGGCTTGACGGGAGGACAACCCCGTTGTCAAACAGATCCTGCACTTCATGGCAAAGACGGAAGCAGTCGTCGATAGTATGGCCAATTTGCTGATGGTACGCGCAGTACTGGGTAGCATCATGTGTAGCCGGAAGAGGATTCGGGAGAGGTCGGGGCTCAAGGGGTTCGAGATGGCCTTGTCCCACAAGGATTTGAAAAGCTTTGGACAAAGACATATAGAGGGCATGGAAGACCCTCCGACCTCGGGGTTGGTACTTCAAGGCTTGTGAATTTTTACTGGGCGCACCAAATGAAGGATTGCGGTGTGTTGGCCTGGTTTGCTGATCTCTTCCAAGCGGAGGGTTAGAGCTAACAGGATCATTTCTGGTACAACGGCCCTTTTCCCAGCTTGCCTCTTGATTCAAACTGCCCCCAACTTGAGTGGCAAAAGTGTCATCCACAGCTTTTGCAACAACTGCGAGGACTTGCTCTTTGTTCAGTCCCTCGGCTTTCAAAGCCTCAACAGCGAACAGAAGATGTTCATGGGGATCCATGCCCGCCCCTACCTTGTTCTTACCACCTGCCTCCACTTTGCTAAGAGATTTGCCTTCTTCCAATGCAGCCCGTCCCAAGATTAGGGAGCGTTTTGACATGAACTCCCTGGTAGGCGATGTGGTTAATGATGGAGCCAAAACTCCAAAGGTTAAATCTGCCACTGTTCTCTGAAGATCTTCAATCATGCTCCCCAACTCAAAAGTTGTGGGTTCACGGGTTTGAGATGATTGGGGTTCAAGTGCGTCTATCGTGCTTAAGGCCATGCTTTCTGGGATAAACATCTCGGGCTTGGGTATATGGGTCGGGGGGTATATGCTGGGGTTGTAGGTGGGTGGCAGTGTATGGCTGAGGTTGAGACGTGGATGAGGTACTTGGTCCTTGGGGTTTTGAGGTGGAACTATTGTCCGGTTGTCAATGAGATTCTGGATCTCATGACGAAGGCGGTAGCAACCATCGGTGCCATGGCCGCGCTGTTGATGATATACACAGTATTTGCTTGGGTTATGTTTGGTAGGGAGTGGATTTGGCAAAGGTTGAGGATTAAGGGGTTTGAGATGCCCTCTTTCCCTCAGGACTTTGAATGCGCTGGTTAGGCTCATATGGAGGGGGGTGAAAAATCTACCCTGAGCTCGGGCTGGGCTGGCTATTTGTAGGCTGGCCTTGGCAAAAGGGTCGGCTATGGCAACTGTGTTGACTTTAGTAGGTTTGGAAACAGTGCTACCGCCAGCATTGGTACTCTCGACTGGGAGCCCTACGGCAACCTCAGTGGACCCATCCTCAATGTCGTGAATGGAGTTAAGGCCCTATGCCCTTTTGAATTGCTTCTCAAGGTTCGCAACTTTCATTGCAGTCGGACTGAATTCATTGACATCAGAGGGATGAAGCCGCTCAGTAGGCTGCACCAAGGGTGTGGAAACTCGAGCTTGAGTCAACCTTTCTCGGGGATCTGAACCTTGCAAATCTTTAGCTAGCAGAAGTGGGTCAAAGTTTAGCTGGGGTCCTGAAGCTGGATGCGAGGCAGATGCTCCAGATGGGCGTTGCGTTTCAGCACTGGTCTCATCCTGCATTGCAGTTCCCTAATTTAATGATGTTATCATAGCCACAAATTCTTCTGAACCCTGTGCCATCACGGGTCTACTGATGATGTGATTGGTGATTGTCGGATCAGATGAACAAATGAACCCTGTCTGCCTCTCCTTTGCCTTACCACTAGCGAAGGAGAACTGGTTGCCCTCAAAATGAATTTCTGACCTAGCAAAGTCTATCAACACGGATCCAATGTACCTGGGGGATATTGGAGCCTTCTGAAGCTATGGTTCCGAGACTACCTAGCAAAAGAGAAAACCGACAGCATCTCAGCCTGATTTCACCGTAACCAATATGAGCAAAGCTGAATGAGTGTGCTCTCTACTGAATTCTACCCAAATCTCTGTCCTGCAAACCGAGTCCCAAAATACTGAACCGGTGCCCACAGGCCTGATGCCCGAACTTGCAAACTGATACATGCATTCCTGTAGAGACGCACTCTAAGGCACATAACAAGCAAGTGAGAGCCAAAACACCCCTATGTCGGGGTAGGGTTTCCCTGTCCTATTTTGTCAGAACTAGGGTTTCATTACGCACACAGCGGTTTCAAACAACCTATAAACGGGTAAGCAACCTGTCCTAGTTTGGAATGGTCACTATGGATCCGAATATGCACTAGGTCGAATGGTCAAAAAGGGTGCCCCGGTAAAACCGGGGTTTGTGTTCCCATGCTATCAGAGCCCACAGCCGATCAGCCTTATGGCCATGCCTTGACAAGACAAGCCTCCGGCAAATTGTTCGGGAATGGCAGATGGCAAACACGGTGTACTAGGCGCACCAATGCAAATGCAATGCAAAGAAACACACAAGTGTAGTCAAAACCAGGTATCATGAGTTTGAGTTAAGTTCTCTAAATCCCCAGCTGAGTCGCCAGAAACTGTAGACGTCCCCGAACGCCCCGGGAGGGTTAAGTCCCGTTCCGTTCGTATTGGGGTCACTACAGTTCAAGGACTCAAATGTCACGATTCTTAATCTTGAACCAAAGAGTCCAAATCTGACAAATCATTTTGAGAAAACTGATTTTTGAAAGAAGTGCCAAACATGGACTGCTTTGCCAGATACAGAGTCGCCACCTAAATGTTTTTTTAATGGGAAATTTAGGAAACCCTGACTCAGTGCCAAAGGCCACGTGTCCGTCATCACCAAAGTTGCCTCGGCTCGGGAACTTGGGTACGATTGGGAAAGGTCACTTCATGAGCACCCCCACTCACCCGGTCAAAGACCGGCCTCTACTAACTATGATATCTATTTTTGAAAACATTGTATGTTCTTATTCCGGTTATTAGCCTAGATTACTATGTGATGCGCACAGCATACAAGTATAGACTGAATCGCCTGAATTGGAACAAAACATTTCGTGCTTGTTTGTTTGAAAATGGTTTGATGGTGCTACTCGCAAGTAGGCTAAGACGTGGATTTGCCCCCCTCGGGCGGGCTTAAGAAAACATGATTTTGCCACTATCTAGTGGTCTTTAAAACAAACATTTAATGAATTGTTCCAATCCAAATAACCCAACCTCCACCCACAGTCATTCAAGGCAGTTATATCACATAAGCACATAGCCTCATGGTAAACATGCTATTCATGGCAATCACTCACACGCATGCAAGGATGCTAAAGCATAAAAACTCACCGAGTATTCCAAACCAAAACAGAAACTACATTAGAAATCATGCATGATCCTAAATATACAGAAATGCCTAATGCAACACATGCAAGAATGCAACTATAGAAGACTCGGCTATTCTAAACATGGCATATGAAATGCTACAACTAACAAGTATTCAATTTGGAATTGAAATACAAATGCAATTAGTATGATGCACCGAGCCCGGTGCATGCAAAACAGATGAATGAATGCAAACATGCTATCATACTGTATGCTAATTGAAATATGCCCCAATCTAACCATCATAAGCAAGTAAATAAAAGGGAAGAAAGACGTGGGATTGGAAGACATACATCACACTCACCCACACTTATTACAATTTTGCCCTCGCGCAGAGGGTCCGAATAAATATACAGTCCCGAATAAAAGAATAATACAGTCCAAATAATGTACAAATTCCTAATTAATTAACAAATTAACTAAGAAAGCTGTAAAACTGGCATGCAAGCCAGGGGCTACCTTGATTCCGCTCCGGGTGATGAATGATGCATGCTCGGGTTGCCTTTGTGCGGAAATCCATGACGATGCCCCAATTAGCCTCTGTTTGCACCTGTTCTTGAAATGCGTGCCAAGCTCCGAAAAGTTGCTGATTCTTCATTTTGCTGCAACAGAGAGCAGGAAAGGGGCATGGCAATGTATTTTCACAAATGTATGCATGTCTCGATCCTCGTGCCACTAATTACGCATATCGATGCATGATGGCCGAGGAGTCAAATTGCACAACTCAATGTGAAATGAATGCACATGAAAATACAACAAAACCTAACTCCATCATAGATAATCCGAAGTGTCGGTGACTGGGGAATTGAGACACGTTCCGTCACTCGGAGTACGGAACGTACCTCGTTTCCCGTGCCCGGCTAACTCCTATCCCGAACACGATGCAATATGCATGATATGCATGAAATGTAACTAAGATGCGACCTAACATGCGAAAGGCTATGAAATGGCATACACAATGCACAAGGAAACATGGCATACACAATGCGCTAATATATAACCTAGCATACACAATGCTATGGAATGAAATGGCATACACAATGCAATATGGACTTACACTAGCATGAGTGGACCTCAGCCACACTCACATGAGAGGCCATAGTGATGAAAATGAGACAACTCGAAGTGCGTGCACGCGTGCATGCAAACCGAGGACCGAACCTACGACACAGAATGCCACTCTAACAAGACATGGCAAGACACAAAAAATGGCATACTATCATGCAAAAATCAGAGGTAAAATGAGATGCAAAACAGCCCCGAAACCCGGTAAAATGAAACCCGATGCATGAAACGAGTCCCGAAACACGGGTTTTGGCGCATGAAATGGCCCATAACTATACAATGCATACATAATTTGAATATGAAATGAAAATACAGAAGTAAGGAAGCCCCAAGACAAGCATTTTTACAGTTTAAAGTGAGGCCAAACAGTGGGCCCAAGTAAGGCTAAATTAGCATACAAAAATGGCACCGCAAGGGAGGTAATGAAGCAAGTCACAAATTCTGGCCCCAAACAGAAAAGGGACCTTCTAAAATATTGAAGAGGGGCCAAAAATATGATGTATTACAGTTTTATGACAGGTCCCAAAAACAGATGCAACTATGCCAAAGATCTCATGCAAGAAATGAGCCAACCAAGGGGCAAAGAAGCAAGTGGTACATGGAGGTATCAAACAAGTGAGGGCCCTTCAACGATGTTGAATAGGGGCCCAAAATAATTCTTTTTACAGTTTAGCACCAGCCCCAAAACAGTGTACAAATAGGCTCAAAATGTCATGCAAAATGAGGCCACCAAAGGGGCTATAACATGAGGTATACAAAGGGTGTCTCAAACATCCAAGGACCCTTAATTAAATATGAAGAGGGGGTCAAAATAAGCCTCTTTTAAGTTCATACTAAGGTCCAAAAACAGAAGCTCAATAAGCTAATAAACCATGCAAAAATGGGGACCAAAGAGGGGTACAATGGCAAGTGATACATGGAGGTCCCAAACAGTGGTGATCCCTTCTTAAATGTTGAAGAAGGGCTCAAAATAAGCTCAGTTATAGTTTACGTCATGCTCCAAAATAGATTACACATAGGCCAAAAATACTATGCAAGATAATGGCATACAAAGGGATATTGAAGCAAGTGTAAAATGGGGGTCCCAAACAGGGTAATACCCTTAATGAAATAGAAAAATGAGCTCAAGAAAATGACATTTTTAGTTTTGGTCGGAGCTCAAAAAAGCAAGCCAAAAGGCCTAAGAAATGTTGCAAAAATGAGCCAAAAAAGGGGGAAAATGGTGCTTACCCTTGAAGACCAAGCCTTGGCTGCCTCTTGGACTGAAAAATGGTGCCTCCTAGCCTCTGAGAAGACCTCCAAGCTTCTAGAAATGGAGTGGTGGTGGTGGTGCTAGGTGGTGGTATAGAAGGGGGTGGGAACTTGGATGACTTTGGTCTTGAAATGGAGGGAAAAGGGAGGGGTGTGTATGCAAGCTCCAAGAGTGAATTTTCCAACCCTCAAACCAGGTTTTGAAGAGGTGGTTATATGGACAAATGAGAGGGGGAAAGAGGGGGAAAAAAGGGAGGGAAAGTGAGCCAAGTTTCCCTCCAAAAAAAGGCCCCCTGGATTGCAGAATCTAGGGGGGGAAAAGTTGCATTTCTGCAGTGTACTCCCTGTAAGGAAGCTGGCCGGCCAACTATTGGAGCTACAGGTGGCCGGCCGGCCACCCCCCATGGCCGGCCGGCCAGGGGTCAAAAAGGCCAAGTTGAATTAGTGGCCGGCCACCACCAATTGATGTCCTCCCATGTGCCCTCAACACAACCCTGTGGTCCAAAATTGGCAACTGTGAACCAGGAGAGAGAACAACCCACTTTTCAAAGGGGTTCAAAAGAGTCAACTGGAATTACTGGCCGGCCACCAAATATTGGTGGTCTCCCAGATGTGTACATCATAAATATGGGGTTTAGAGTGCAAGAAAATGGTCCAAGCGTGGTCAACATTGACTTTAAAGTGAGAAAAACGGGCGTCGGAGGGCGATAATGGAATATAACTGGTTTCTGGAACAATTACTGGCCTCCCACCCTTCTATGACCTTCCTGGTGATAAAACAAAGGTCCCTGCCAAAAATGAACGAAAACCGATGCAAAATGAAGGTTCGGGGCCAAACGCTGCAATTCGAGGCCCCAAACCGATCATAGGGCACCAGAGTGGTGTTCGACCACGAAGTGGATCTCTCAGACCACAGTGTCCCTCAAAAGGGAGTAAATAAGATGCATGCCAGAAACTGGAGCAAACGGAGGTAGTTAGGCGGTCCCGAACCGAGGGACATGGCCTGACGGCTCCAAAAATCGGGAACCAGGCTCCGAAATGGAAAGAATGGCTTACGACCATGAAATGTAGCCCACAGCCACTGAGAGATGGTCTACGAGACCTCTCCCTCCCCTCTGGAAAAGAAACAGAGAAAACCGAGCTTGGTTCACAAACCGAGGCAAGGCGCAGAAAAGCCCGAAAGTCCGAAGGCAGGGCTCACGGCCGAGACTCTGAAGCTTCTGAGCGAGCACGATGTGCAACATCACCAAGCGCTCAATCGGTGACGTCTGAGTCTTAAGGTCGGTCAAAAATGGGGTGTCTACACATGTCCTACTTTGGAACAGTCTCTATGGCTTCCGATATGCAACTAGGTCAATTGGTCAAAAAGGGTGCCTCAGCAAGACCACCTAATATACCTCTCGCTCCTAACACCGAGAAGTGAAAGAAGGATCAAACGGTACGGCGGTAATCTGGATCCAAGGTTTGTGTTCCCATCGTGGCAAAGCCCGTAACCAGTCAGCCTTATGGTACGCTTTTCCAAGCAAGCCTCCGACAAACTGTTCAGGAATAGAAGATGGCAAACACTGTGACTTAGGCGCACCTATGCAAATGCAATGCAAAGAAACACGTAGATGTAGATAAAAGAACATATCGCGAGTTCGAATCAAGTTCTCTAAATCCCCAGCAGAGTCGCCAGAAATTGTAGACTCGACTTTCTTCGCGCCCCCCTTCTGGAGAGCTCGAATTGGTCCTACAATTTAGACTCCTGTCACGGTTCTGAATCTAGTCTCACAAGTGCAATGTGAAACTGATAATCACCAAAGAGTTCAATCCACTAAATCATTTTGGAAAATCGATTTTGAATCAAATAATGCCAAAACTAGACTGCTTTACCAGATTACAGAGTTGCCACCTAAATATTTTATTTTTGGAAAATTTAGGAAACCCTGACTCGTGCCAAAGGCCACATGTCCGTCATCACCAAAGTTGCCTCGGCTCGGGAACTTAGGTACGAGAGGGGAAGGTCTTGAAATGAGCACCCCCGCTCGACTAATCATAGGATCGACCTCTACTAAGCATGATATGTTGTTTTATAAACACATGTGTTCTTATCCGATTATTAGCTAACTTTACTATGTGACACACACAAGCAAAAGTATAGACTAAAATCGCAAGAATTGGAACGAATTCAACTCATGTTTGTTTTTGAAAATGGTTTGAAAGTGCCACCCTCAAGTGGGCTTAAAACATGATGATTTGCCACTTCGCAAAGTGGGCTAAAAACTCACAATTATCGAATTATTCCAATTCAAGCAATAAAGCCTTCATCCACAGACATTCATGTAGTTAATCACTAAAGCAAATAGCCTCATGACAAGCATGCTATCATGGCATCACTCACACTCATGCAAGTATGCTAAAGCGTAAAACTTACCGAGTACTCCAAGCCAAAACGAAAGCTAGTTAGAAATATGCATGATCCTAACTATGCAAGAATGCCTAATGCAACACATGCAATAATGAAATTAATAAGCTCGACTACTAATATGGCATATGAATCAATTTGATAACATGCTTTGAAACGAGTTTTCAAATTAGTATTGAAATACAATGCAGTTTGAATGATGCGCTGAGCCTCGATGCATGCAAGACAAATGAATGATGCACGCATGCGAGCATAAGGTATGCTAATTGAAAATGACCCTAAACTAACCATCGAAAGTGGTTAAATAAAAGGGAGAAAGACGTGGGGTTGGAAGACATGCACACACGCACGCACACTTATTATAACATTGCACCCTCTCGAAGAAGGGTCCAAATAAATGAAGATAAGCTAATTATTACAACACAATTAACTAATTAACTATTCTAGCTAATTAATTATTACAACACAATTGAATAACTACCTACACTAAGCTAATTAAAATATTACAAAACAGATTGAATGATTAATTACAACACATGTAAATAATCAACTACAACTAGCTAATAAAGCAATAAAGTGGTCTCGCAGGCGAGGGAGACATGCATGCTCGATCGCTTCCTCTCGAAAATCCATCGCCTTGCCATCGGTTGCCTCTGTTTACACTTGCCTTGATCTTAGAACATCAAACCAGCATTTCAGACTGCTTCTGCTCCAAAACAAGAACACTTTGCACAAAAATGGATTAGTGGCCGATCGGTTACAAAAAGTGGCTGTCAACCACCTTAACTGGCCGGTCGGTTAGTTTAAGTGGCCGGTCGGCTACTTCAGGTGGTTAGTCAACCACTGCTTTTTCCAGACTCCTGCTTTTGCTACAACAGAAAGCAACAGAGGCAAACAATGCATTTTTCAAGGAATGTGTGTACTGCCACCCTCCTTATCATTTCTCAAGCTCAAAGGAGTATGGCACTTGGCTCTCAAGCCACCAATCATTCATTTTTAATGCATGATGGCCAAAGAACCAAGCTTGTACAAGCTTATTGAATACACAAATAAGACTCAAATGGCCACCACCCTATCATGCATGATCAAGGGTGATGGCGACCGAGAAACGTGACACGTTTCATCACTTCGAGTATGAAATGTCCTATATTTCTTGTGCTTGGATTAACGTCCAATCCAATTACATGCAATGCAACACACATATGTTTATCTTGTTCAAGTTTTACTTGGTTCATTTTGGTTACACATTTTAGCATTACCAAGTCATTCTTTAGTCAATTTGTCCAAGGTGATTGTCCTTTAATGAGAGAGGGGTCAACCAAAGAATGATTTAAGACATAAGAGAGATTATGCCTTTGGCTAGGAGGAACCCTCAAAAGAGGGTTAAAGCCATTGAGCACAAGTTCTATCTCAAGCTTAAACACAATCATAAGGTTAACCAACCCTCAAAACAAATGGAAAAATGAAGAAATGAAGGAGGTTGCAGACTTTTCAGTGCTGATATGGCATGAAAAATAGTACTACAACATGCAAGCAACTCATGCACAATATGTTCAAAAGCCAAAAACGCTAAACTAGTGAAGAGCACTACACTAGAGGCATGCAATATCAAGCTTAAATGACCAAACCAGCTCAAAACAAAGCTAAAACATGCTGAAATAATGGCTAAAGCATGCTAAGATTGAAGCA
Source organism: Camellia lanceoleosa (assembly GCA_025200525.1). NCBI lineage: Eukaryota > Viridiplantae > Streptophyta > Magnoliopsida > Ericales > Theaceae > Camellia > Camellia lanceoleosa. The sequence goes on from CM045769.1 coordinate 93,497,340, forward strand.
TAAAAAGGCTAGAAAAAACATGCTCATGTGTTAGCTCGCAAGCAAGACTCAAGACACAACTCTCAAAAGCAATGAAAGAGTGAAATAAGTGAGAGTGTGACAAAGCTATATACACTGAAATCACATGTTAAATGATGCTACAACATGCCACCATCTCATGCAAAATATGTTAGAGGCCTTAAAACACTAAGCTAGTAAAGACCATTTGCACTACAACTATACAAAACAAAGCCCACATGACCAAGACAGTCCAAAACAGAGCTAAATCATGCCAAATCAAAGGCAAATACATGCTGAAAATAAGTTAAGTTAAGGCACAAAAACATGCTATCATGTAATGCTAACTCGGCATGCAAGTGAGACACAAGGAAAGGAGGCTAACACCTCCATTTTTGGACTTCAAAACATACTTTTTACTACTAAAACAACTGTGAATTTCAGTGGTTTAAAGGCCCAAAAAATTTGATTTGAAAGCCTTAAAAGATGGCACAAAGAGCTATACAAGCTAAGGAACAAAAGGGAGAGACAACCCCCTAACTCAAAAAGGCCTTAAACCACCATTTTTAAGACTGAAAAATAGAGGTTTTGGTAATTGAAAACCAGGCCAAAAATAGTACAAAAGATGGCAAAAACAAGTTATGCAAAACAAATTTAAATGGGGTAAGTCTTATACCTTTGAAGCACAGCACTTAAACAGCCACTCTCTTAGTCTCAAATGACCTTCCAACAGCCCAAAATAAGTTCCAAGGGACCTCAGCCCAAAGATATGCAACTTTGATCAAGGATGTCTAGGCAAAGGACAAGTGTATCTCTACTTCTATGCACAAAGAGACAAGAGACCGAGAAGTCTAGAGAGAGAATTATAGAGAGAGAGAGAGAGAGATTTTAGAGAGAGAGGCTCTCACACTTTCTAACCCTCCAATATGAGAGATATGACCTCCATATATAGCAATATACAAGCCACAGGTCGAAATATCTGAATTAGGATAACTGGAGCAATGTGAAAACTGCTGGAGGAAACATATCTGCAAATTCTGAGCTTTCTGGACACTTGTGGCCAAACGGCCACTTTTTTTGGATGACAAGAACCCCTTTTGGACGACATATGGACGACACATGGCCAACAAGCTTCACTAGTGGCTGGAAAGCAAAGACTGGTTTCTGGCCCCAACTTCAATTAGGCATATCTCCTTCATCTGAACTCCTTTGTAGGTCATTCTTATGCCTAAATTGAATCCCCGAAAGTCTTATTTTCAATGGTGGAAGCCTCACATCAAAATTCCAAGTCTGCTAAGAGATATTTCTCTTTTAGTGAAGACTGCTCAGTTTCGGTCCAACTAGATTGATTCCTAACTTCAACCAGCCATATCTCCCTCATCTGGCCTCAACTTGAGGAGATTCTTGAATGTAAAATGAAGTCCCAGAAGTCCACTTTCCAATGGTGGTAGCCTCATAGCTAAAATCCAAGTGTACAAATGGATAGGCCCGATTTAGCGAGGGCTGCTTGATTCTCTCTTAATGGTTGACGCCCAATTTCTCTCCTAACTAATTTTCTTCCCTCACCTCCAATTTTCTTTAACTCCAAACCCCTAAATAAGGTGTTTTAAAATATTTTTAAAAAATTTCACCTCTCTTTCATGCATTTCCACTTTCTCCTTGCTCGGTTTACTGAAAAGTGAAACATTTAACAAAATGCGAGCCTCGGAACATCGTAGGAACTTTATTTTAAAAATATTTTGAAAGAGAGGGTTTTAAGGTCTAAAATCTTTGGTAAAAATAGTTTTAGTCCAAAAATGGGGTGTAAGGTTGGGATTTAACTCTCTCTTCTTGCCGAAGAAATCGAACCTTTGCATAGCATAGCCTACACCATCAAATGATCCAATCAGTGGTGCCCAAGTCTGAAGGACGGTCAAAAATAGGGTGTCTACACCACCCCAGAGGAAGGAATAGATCCCCCATGTTAAGAGGTTGGTGCCTAACCCTTACCACCTCATAATGTGCAACCTGAGCACGAGGTGACTACATCTAGCAACATTGGTAAGTTTGCAAAGTTGTTTTTAAGGTCTAACTTGTATTTGTTTACTTACTAACTCAATTAATATTATGTCCTTACAGTATCACATAACAGACGTGGTTCTGGCCCGACACATGACATACAAGCCCAACGCATTGTCAATAAGGATGGAAAGATGTTAGTTCATGTACCTGAATAGTTTCGTGCGCCAGTAGGAGATAAAGCCTCTAAGCTAGCCTCCAAGATTGGTATAGAGGTTTGAATGCAATTACCAGACCTGAGCATTTGTAGGTGGAAGAAGGTGGATGATGCTGATAAGGAGCCGATGATCCAACGCTTGGCGGTAATTATTGTCAAACTTTGGCTTTCAAGTTGTAGCATTGTTTGTGATAAGGATCCAAATAATAGTGTAGCATAGGTGTTTATTGCAATTTGTTACTCGATTATGCTCAAGTTTTTGCTTCCTGTGTGAAAGAACTACTCTCTTTATTAGGCCAAGGCTTAAATATCAAGCTCTAGACTTGTATTTATTTATATCCATGTTATAGCCACGAAAGTAGGTAAGTATCATAGACGTTGTGAACTTAGATGCTAGTTTTGGGCACATGATTTATCTACTTGTTAAATTTGCCTCATCTCATTTGGTTTAAGTTCCATATCCTAGAGTTAGTACTATGGTTTAGATGGCTATCCTTGGTAGATTGAATACTCTTGACAAGTTGGTTGTGTATGGAATTATGAGTTTTGCTTGTACTGGGGGATCTAGAATCTGTTATGATGGATTTGTTACTGTTGCCCTATTGTTATGCTGACTGTGGCTCTAGCTGTTGTCCTATTGTTATGCTGGCTGGTCTATTTCTATGTTGGCTACAACCCATGCTAATTGTAGTGTTCTTTCACCTCTGTATCAGCTTTGCTGCTGTGATTCCTTTTTGCAGCAGCTTTGTGGTTTGCTGTTGTCTTTTTGTTGTTATAGGTGGTGGGTCTGGTTGGTTTGGTAATGCAAACTGTGTTTGCTTTTTGTAGGCCTTGTTTTAAGCTGCACCTAGTGGTTTTTTAGTTTGTATTTCTTTAATGTCTATTTTGTATTAGCTTCTTTTGGTTGGTGGACAGTGTTGTTTAGTTGTTAGGCTCTAGTTTTTTTTTTTTTTTTTTTCTTGTTTTGTTGTTGGTTAGCTCTGTTTTGCTATTGCTCTATGGACTGGTGGTTGCTTCTAGTTAGTGTGTGTGTGTGTGTGAGCTTTGTTTTGCTATTGCTCTATGGACTGGTGGTTGCTTCTAGTTAGTGTGTGTGTGTGTGTGTGTGTGTGTGTGTGTGTGTGTGTGTGTGTGTTGTGCTTCATGTGTGTTATGTGGACAGGGATTGTGGAGTTACTCCTATAGCCTAGCTGTTGTGTTTCACAGTTGGTTGCTACTACGTCTAATTGTGTATGTGAACAAAATTTAGGTTATTTAACTTATGAAAAAAAAAATTGATTTGATTTTGCAGGATCAGTTTGATTTGCACGACAAACGGAGTGATATAGAAAAAGCTTTAGATACACAATTTGGTTGGCGATTGAGTGGCTTCACCTATAAGTTGCACAAACAATATAAGCAACTTAAGGATGCGAGAGAGGAAGAGTACGTGAGAAGCCACCCACCTGTAAGTGTTACTCTTAATCAATGGACATCTCTAATTGACAAGTGGAATAGTAAAGAATTCATGGTAAAATGTTTTATGTTAATTGTCAAAAATTAAGTTTCTTCTTACTAATGTTAAGTTTTCTTGCTTTTATTGGTGTTTTAATCGTGTAGGAACAATCACTAACTAATGTGAATAATAGGATGCAAATGAAAACAAAACATCAACGTGGATCAAAATTAATCCTGGTAAGGGTGTACAGCTCAGTGTGTTCAACTAATTTATTTTATTGGATTAGTAGTAGGCTTTGTTATTTAAACATTTGAAATAACATTCAAAAACAAATGCATCAGATAATTGCAAATGGAAACGTGCTCGATTTGGCAAAATTTTACAAGTCCATCCATTATAATTCAGACACACATGAATGGATTTCGTCGGAGAGCCAAGTTAATTATGTATGTACAAGGCAATGCATTTTAATTTTAATAAAATTATTTATTTTGCTTTGTAGGGTAGAATAACTAATACTTGTTTGATTTATTTCAAATTAACAGGACAACATGATACAGACGCAAGCAGAACACCTCTTGCAGACTAGTGTGATCCCCTTGACCCTAGAGGAGTTGTCGGTCAAGGTGCTTAAGCCAAGGTTGGGTTATGTGAAAGGACTCAACATGAGGCCTTCTTCTTCTATGAAGATTACTGTTGTACCTGCTAAAAATAGTGACTATGTTCAACCCCTTGAAATGCAAATAGCACAGCAAAATAAACAAATTGCAAGGTTTCAAAAGTCAGAGAAGAAACAAAGCAAAACGATACAAAGTATCATAGAGTTTTTGAGGCAGAAATGTATCACGGGAAATTTTGAGAGTGGGAAAAGTTCAGATACTGATGGACAATTTCAGTAGAAATTGGTTAGTAAATTGATTTTAAGAGTGGGACAATTTTGATAGAAAGTTCAGATTTTGGTTAGTATATTATGTTTCTATGTTAATTTAGTAGAAAATTTCTTCTTCAACTAGGGTAGAATAAAAAACTACTTTGACAAAGGTCTCGGGAAAATAGTGAAATATTCATGTAACGGCTCAGGAAACATCACAAACACCTTGAGATGGAGCAACATAAGTTATGCAAACTTACAGAACAAGCATGTGGCTCCCGATTCGAAAACTACTTTGAAATTTGCACTATTCCAACACTTAAACCTTGGGGAGGGGGAAAGCTTGAAATAGGCACGAAAAGGCTCGAGAAACATCACAAACACCTCAAGAGGAACCAACATAAGTTGTGGACACTTTGGAACAAGCACATGACTCCTATTAGAACAAGTATGTAACTCCTACTTTGAAAACTACTTTGAATTATGTATTTTCCCAACACTTAAGCTTGAAAATAGGCCATTGAGGAACAAAATAGTGAAATATGAACAACAAGGCCTAGGAAACATCATGAACACCTCGAGAGGACCAATGTAAATTGTGAAAACTTATAGAACAAGCATGAGACTCCCATTTAAAAACTACTTTGAAATTGTAAATTTCCAACACTTAGGCATGAAAATAAGTCATCGAGGGACAAAATCGTTAAATAGGCACGAAAAGGTCTAGAAATTATCATGAACACTTTGAGAGGGATCAACATAAGTTGTGAAAACTTACAGAACAATCATAGGACTCTCGATTGGAAAACATTTGGGTTTGAAAATAGGCCGCTAGGAAGTGAAATCTTGAAATAGTCATTAAAAGGCCCAGGAAACATCATGAACACCTTGGGAGGAACTAATGTAAGTTGTAAAAATTTACACAACAGGCACGTAAATTTTGGTTCGAAATTTACTTTGAAATTTTCATTTTTTGTCTTCTAGGTTGCATGTTAACATATTTAGTGAATGGTTACCTAAACCCTTTTTTTTTTTTTTTGTTCTTTTTTAAATGGTAGATTGGAGATGAACAAATTTGATAACCTGTATAGCAAGAGCTTTTTGTTGATATTTTCAGACATGTATCCATCACAATGTAGTTTTACTTTTTGTTAATATTACCAAACACGTGTTTTGACTATGTTGTCGTGGGTTGTGATTATATTATAATGGATCTTATCTTTTTATTGATACTATCAAACATTTATTTTGATTATATTGTTGCTTTATTCAAATGAACAGGTTTTTGTAATGATTTGTAATCGAGAACAGGATATTAAAATGCACAAGTTATTTTGATTGTGTTGTTGTAGTTTTTGATTTTGCTAGAATAGATGTTATAGTTTAGGTGTTATATATTACTTTCTTGATACTACGAGACATGTATTTTGCTTGTGTTGTTTTATGAGAATGAACAATTTAATTTTATATAGGTTTGTATTACATATTTAATTGAATAGATTATTAAAATGCACAAGGATTGTTTATTGAAAATATATATATATATATATATAAATTGCAAATATCCCCCTTGCACAATTTTTAAATTTATTCATTATCGATGACGACAAAAATTGTCAGTAAAACTTTCTAATCCTAACAAATAATTTTGTCACACATGTTCAATACTTTCATCACTAAATTGAAATATTTCTTGACGAAAATTTTCGTCATTGGAGGGTCTTTTTTTTTTTTTGGCATCTTTTCGTGACAAATATTTTCGTCACTAAAAATTCTATCACTATTTTTAATGACGAAATATTTCGTCACCCAAAACAAATAAAATTTAATTTAATTCTAGTGACGAAATGAATAGTATAGGTGACAAAATATTTAACATTTAGCGATAAAATGTTTCATCACCAAATACCAATACTAGGCGACAAAATAAAATTTTGTCACCAAATACTTTTAGCCACAACCAATAGACAACGAATGCGGTGACGAAATTATTTCGTTGCAAGTCAATTTGGTGACGAAAATTTTACTATTGGAGATGAAGTGATTTTGTCATTAAAAAACCATTTTGTTGTAGTGTCTCTCTCTAGTTCTTGAGCTTTTGCACCAAATACTCTCAATCCGTGCATTTCCTCACCCTAGTCCTTTGGAGTAAAAGATAGAACACGTTGAAGGTTTCGTTCTAATCGGAGAAGTTAGTGTTTTTGGCTCCATCGAGTTCTACTTCTTGTTTCCTTTGGTCTTCTCCTTTCAGGTAAGGATTTCTTTCACTCTTTTTATGATTTTTAGCTTAGTTATTTGTCTTTTTAAAATGGTTGTGTTTGGAAAATTTTGGTAAAACCTAGGATTTGTTTGAAATCAAAAGATGGGTTTTCCAAATTGGTTCTTGAAAAGGGTTGTAGGAATATGGTTGTGGATGAGTTGTGTCGAAATGGTGGAAAGCTTTTCTCAAAATTGATTTTGGAAAGAAAATGGGGTTTTTGCCGTAATTTTGGATATTTGAAATTGTGAAAAGGGAAATGAAAAATGATGTTGGATATTGTAAAATTGGAATAATGATTATGTTAATAATGATGGTGGAGTTGGATATGTTTTATCACTCCCATTGGAATTGATGAAAATGTACCTTTGATTGGAATTTATTATTGAATAGAAATATTTGTTTTAGACTATCGGTGGAGAATAGTCTTGATTGTTGTAGACATTGCATGAGAATTAGGATGAATTGAAACAAATTTCTCATACATTGTGCATTGTGCATCATTTTACATTGAACATTTTAAACGTATTTTTTTTTTTCAGAAAAATGGGTGATTACCGTGGTGAACCTTGTTAGGCGGTGTGGTTGTTGTTTTATTATGTTGGTGAGGTGAAAGTCTAGAAACCCGCACTGTTAGGTGCCGATCCTTCCAGTTAGTACCAGTCAAATGGCTTTGGTAGTGTTTGTATAGCCTACTTGCAGACATATACTTAGAAATTTCCAGTGTGTTGTATCCACTGCCCTATTTTTTGTGTGAAAGGATTATTTTCATGAATTGATATATAATCTAGCATTGCATTGTTTTGAGATAGAAAATGAGAAATATTTGACAAACGGCATGCATGTGCATTCTTCTTATGATTTTTCTAAGATTCATATACTATGTTAGATTATCTCTACTGGATTTTGACTCATCCTATGTGGAAACAACTTTCAAGTGCTAATAATATGCCTCCGCCAAGAACATAGCTAGGGAGGACTCGGAGCTTAAAGCTTCTTTTTGATTTCTTGATGTAATTATTTTCTTTAAGCCTCGAGCTTTATTTGCATTGAGTTTAAACTTATTTTGTTATAACTAAGTATCGTCTTGGAAAGTTGTAAGCTATTAGGACATTTCTTTATGTGATTTTAATTTCCTTTCTACTCTTATATCCATGTCATATGCTATAAATTCAGAATCTAGAATTTGTGAATACATATTGCATATGCCTTCCTTTGTAATGATCAAAGATAAAATGAATAGAAGATATTAGATTATTGATCAATTGATACTGGTATGAGTTGGGTTTTATGTTAATTATTTCGGGACGTTACAATTGTTGAATGACTAAGATCAAATTTTTTTCATTGGAAATCTACATCTATGCAAACGGATCCTAAGAGTCCCATGGTACTATATATGAATACCCTTCGATGATGAGATTTTAGCATTCTCACAAGGTAAGCAAGATTAGAGGTGAAAATACAATTTTATCATTATTTTACAAAAACAACAAAAAAACAACAGAGCTTTTACATAATTTAATAGAATTAATTACAACCAACTAATACTATCACACTAGTTTACAAACAAATGCAAAAATATTTTTTTTATCAACAGAAAAGAATAATATTATTAAAAACAAATATTGAGGAATACAAGTAGAGAAGGTCTGGTATCAATTGCATCATAACTTGAACATCCCAATTATATTTGCATGGCACCTACCTCCAAGCCCAATTATGTGCATACCAGACAACTACAACAAGAGTTGGTGAAACCAGGGGACTACCACGCTCAAAGAAAGTGATGAGCTTTGATTCTCATGGACTTGATTCCTTCCAAGAGAAGATGAAGTCGTTCACTAAGTAATCTGTGAGATTGACTGAGTGCTTTACCCAAATGGCAGTTTTTAATTTCACAAGCTCCATCAACTCCCCCAATTGGGATCTTTTTGGAAAAATACCTTCTCGTTCCTTGCGAGCCATAGAGTCCGCATGATAGCTAGCGGTAGGACTTCCCAGATGACCTAAGCCAAATGCTTGAAGTTATGGTCATAGCACCATGAAAGAAGATTTGGTATGGAGCTCGGTGAAACACATCTTAATACCCAGCATTTGATGCTTTTAGACGATACCTTCCATGAGGAACAACATAGCAGTAGCAGGTGGCTGGTGGTTTCAGTCTCATTTCCACAAAAAGCACAAGGATTGGAAGCAGGGATGATATATTTATTATAATAAAAGATCTGATGAGGTAGCTTGGTTCCATCATGCCAGCCACCAGACTGCTTTTACTTTGGGTGGTTCTATTGACTTCCATAACTTCATGATAGGAAAAGTCAGAGATTCAAAGATGCTTCAAAGACACAGTACAATCAATTTACTAAGAAAATTCCAGCAGATGAGGGGTCCAAACCAATGTCTTTATGTCCGTCACTGAATGTTAGAAATTTTTGTAAGCAATGAATAAGTTCTTGGTGAAGTTCTTCCTTCTATACTCAATGGTCTACGATAGTTGACTAGATGCACTCCTGCATCAGAATAGATTATGAATATTAGTCTTTATCCACTACTAGAGAGAAGAGCTTCGGATAAAGATCAGAGAGAGGAGTGTTTAAAAGCCAAGCATCTTTCCAGAATATTAGTCTTAGTCCATTGCCAAGCTTGAGAATGGTATTACTAAGAAACAAATCAAGAATCTGAGAGTTGCATCTTTCCAGTCTAATTATATTCTTCCATAATAGAAAACAATTCCTGAAGCTTGAGCTATTTGGAAGCCAACAAGTTTGATCAATAATGTTTTTGGCACATATAACTCTTCGCCAAAGGGCATTGGTACATATAACTCTTTGCCAAAAGGCGTTCTCTTCAATAGCAAACCTCCACCACCACTTGCAAAGAAGAGATTCATTATTCTCCGTGGTTTTCCGGAAGGCAAGGCCTCATAACTTTTTGCTAACAGAACAACAATTTTCTTTTCTCCCAGGCCTGTAGTCTTCTTCTATACTCAATGGTCCATGATAGTACTGACTTCACCAAAGTGATCCTGCCTCCTACAGAAAGATCTCTCATTTTTCAGGAAGTCCACTTCTTCTTAATGTTCTTGACAATGGGATCCCAGGTTTTGATTCTCATAGGATTTGGCCTTAAAAGACATGCCAAGATAATTTATTGACAGAGTTCCAACTTTGCATTTCAGAAACTTTGCCAGTTGGTTTGTCAAATCATTACTGATGCCAATCCTGCAAATGATTTTATTATGAAAATTGATCCTGAGCCCCGAGATTACTTCAAAACAACGAAGAATCCTTTTGAGATTAACGATCACATTCCAATTGGGATTGCAAAAGACTAACGTGTCATGTGCGAATTGGAGATGGGTGAGATTGAGGCTTGACTCACCAATGTCGACACCTTTTATTAAGTCAGCCTATTTGGCTCTTTGGAACAGAATGTTTAAACCTTCAATTTATCTCACATCTTCAATCTAATACCACCACACTAGTAATTCTATCAGCCATTCCCATAATAATCATAATTTCAATTAACTTAATCCAGTAATCAAATGTGACCTTGGTACAAACTAATTTTCACTTATTAGTCTTGGTTTTTGTGTTTATCGACAATTTTTACTGACCACTTAAACAAAAAAGGACTTCAAGCTGAGCTTGAGAACATAAGGTTGAGCATGAGAATAATCACTTCAGCATAGACTAAAGGTTAGATCTATATCCAATCTTATGACACCAATTAGCCACTTTTCTTTAGCACAACCAACATTGAATGTCTTTTGTATGTTCATTTTTAGAGTACTTGCTTTATGCTTTATGCTATTATTTTAGTGGTATCAACGAATAAACTTCTAGTTCGCAATAAATAAATAAAAATGAAACTTCTGCTAAATTTTGATCTAGCAGTGACAGATGTGACATTTCCTTATTGGAAGCCGCTTGGGTGGGTCCACACCAGCTCCCAATCAAGAGCTGTTATTTCCGTCATATTTAGACCAATAATGAGCTTGAGTAGCATTGCTCAAAGGAGAAAAAAAAAAAAAAAAAAATGGAAAAAAAAAATTTTAAAAAGAAAGAAAAAAATGTCATATGAATGTTAAGCTCTGTAACTTTTATTGTACAATCAATACATGTCCACAATGGTGCATTTTGATCATTTACACAATGCATAGTTAAGAAAAAGTGCAATCATCAAAGTTCAAGCGATTGTTATTGCTTGATAAAAATTTGTGTGATGAGTTTCATGTCTTCAAACATAGCCAACTTGGAGAAGTAGCAATAGATGCAAAATCAGAATTAAATAGCATTAAAGAATCAAATAAGACTTTCAAACAAGCACAACACACACATAGAACACGCCTTTTAATGGATCAAATAAGACTAGTACACTTGAATTCAATGATAAATGAATCAAACACGAATAACAAAAATGTTAAGACTCCAAAAATTCTACCAAAAATTTTACCAAATGTCTCACATGAGTATCGGACCCACATTGTGTGAGTCTCACACCCATATGAGACATTTGGTAAAACTTTTGGTAGAATTTTTGAGATTTCTAGCATTACTCCACGATAAATTACTCAAGTGTTGTGCATTGTTTTCATGATAAGTAACGAAATAGCTCAATCTCCTCTAGTAAGATCCATTTGGTTGGTTCAATAACTACTTGTTTCTGTACATTAATTAACTTTGGCACACTGCAGTTGTGTAGCTGAAATAGAGTGCATGTCCATCCTAATCATGGTCATAAGAGACAATAAAATAGCACCAACCTCATCTGCTTATTACTGGCTCTGATGTGCTAGGAATGTTTCCAAAAATGTATTAGATAGAGAATGTTTTCACAAACACAACCAGTACATCTCAGTAGCGTTACAAGAATCAATTCTGCTTCCATTCAATTCTACTACCAGTAATCCCTACAAGAGCACTTCCCATCTTTGAAATGGTGGAACCGCTGTACATCTCTGAGAATTATTTGTCTTTTGAAGACTGATGATATAAATTTAGCAGCTGAATGGCAATCTCCACAGATACGCAAATTCTTCACAATGTCTGGTGTCATTCCAGATGGGGTGTTTAGGAGGCCAAAAGCAATTGCTAGTTTTTCACTATGATATCTAAGAGTAGCTTCTTTCTCTCTATCTTCCATATCTGCATGAAAGACCAAGGAAGTATCTGGAACATACCCAACCAACTTTAATTTCTCAACCAATTCATCAAGTGCCTCATGCAATTCTCTATGCTCAACACGTGTTCCATCTCCCGAAAAGAATTCATGTACCACATTGTTCACCTCTATCGAGCTACACCCCGGCACCTTTTCCACCCCTTTATCTTTCATCAATTTCCTGATATAATTTACATCTTTCCGTCTCCCAGCTCTTGCACACATGTTCGAGAAGATCACATAGTCCCCACTATGTGAGTCATCTAGGCCAAAAATTTTCTCAATTACCAGCTTCCCCAATTTTACATTGCCATAACTGTTGCAAGCTGCTAACAGGGTTCTCCAAAGTATTGGAGTTGGCTTAATTGGCAGTTCATTTATGAACTTATAAGCATCATATAAGCGGCCTGCTCGACCTAGCATATCCACCATGCACCCATAATGCTTGATCCCAGGAGAAATTTTGTACTTGTCTCTCATACTGAAGAAATACCCCCAACCTTCATCTACCAAACCAGTGTGATTGCATGCATATAAAAGACCCAAAAATGTAATTGCATCAGGTTCAACATGCGCCATTTTCATCTCCTCAAATGTAGATATAGCTCTATAACCATGCCCATGAATCGCATAAGCCACAATCATTGCTGACCATGCCTGCGTGTCTCTGAAAGTCATGCTCTCAAAAACGGAAACCGCATCATTCAAGCTCCCACACTTTGCATACATATCTATTAGTGCAGTGCTCACTTTAACATACTGATCAAATCCATTTCTATTGACATACTTGTGTACCCATTTCCCTATATCTAATGCTCCTAACAAAGCGCAAGATGAAAGAACGCTAAGCATTGTGACATAAGTAGGGTTGACATTTCTAGCTTGCAATTCCCGGAACAAAGACAAGGCCTTGTTCGGTTGACTACTCCTAACATAACCAGCTATCAATGCATTATAGATTACTACACATGGTTCTAATATCCTAGAAAATATCTGGGCAGCCGAGTCCATATCATTGCATTCGGTATACATGTTTATTAAAGCAGGATATACATAAATGTTACAGTTCTGCCCATGTTTAACAACAAGGCAATGCAATTGCTTCCCTTCTTGTATAGCTTTAGAACTAGCACATGCCTTGAGGAGAGAGGGAAAGGTGTAGTTGTCGGGCACGAGGTTGGGGGTTTGGGTGAAGAGACTGAAAGCTCGAAATGGGGAAGTTGTTCGGGCATAGCCACGGGCCATGAAGTTGAAGAGAACAATGTCTGGGTTGGGAATTTGGTCGAACAGGTGGTGGGCATGTTCCATGGAGGAAGTGGTTGGGTGGAGGGTGCAGAAGTTGATGAGCTTGGTAAGGACAGAGATGTCATTTTGGAGGTGGGTTTTGATGGAATAGGCTTGGATTTGCTTAAGCTCTCTGAGAGAGTTGCATTTGGGTAGGAGAGAGAGTGGGTGGGTGTCTTTTCTTGGGCTGGCTGTGATGGGTTTTGGGAGAGGTGGTGGACTTATTGGTGGAGCTGGGGTTGCCATTTTAGACCTTGAATAAGGAAAAGGTATTGACTAGTGTTGTTTAAAGGTTACAGAGTTCAAGGATAAGAATTGAGCTGAGCTTGAGTTTCTTGAGCAAAACCCAACAACTGTCAAGCAAAGCTAAATAGCTACCAATGTCCAGTACCAAAATTATGTACAGCGGCATGTCAAACAGATAATACCAACCCTATTGTCAGAATCAGTCCAAAAGCCAAAGCCACCCCGAAAACCAAAAACAAAAACTTCAAGGGCATATTACCTTACACCTCCATTCAGTTTTGACGAAATTATAGATTTTCTCTTGAAATTTCAAAAATTATATCACGTCCCATTATAATTAACGTCGTTAACGGATATTATAAATTGACTAAAATATCTTTTTGACAAATAAGGACAAATTACATGCACCCTTTTGAAGATAAACTAAATTATAGATTTTTCCTGAAATTTAGTTAAATTACAAATTCTCCTTGAGGTTTAGTTAAATTATCATTTTTAAATAAGTTATGAAATGTAAAATTAAAATGGAAAAACACTTATCACACTACAAAAAATTAAGATTTTAGAGACCAAAATTTAGAGATAAAATTATTTTTAGGGGACCAAATATTTTTGTTGCGAAAAGTGTTATTATATTTTTAGCAACGAAAATTAAACATTAGTGATTAATTATTATCTTTATGGTATCAAATTTTTTGTCTCAAAAAATAAACCATTTTGAGACCAAATTATTTTGTCTCTAAAAGTCTATTTATTATTTGACATTTTGGAAATTTTATCGCTAAAAGGCTTATTTTTGACTTTTCAATGCAACCATTAGCAACTATCCTCACAACGATAGAAATTAGTCTCTAAATGTCTTTTGTAACAAAATTTTCACTTTTAGAAATCAAAAAAATTAGTCTCTAAAACTCTTATATGTTGTAGTGTCAGATATCGATGATGAAAATATCATAAAATTAACAAATAATTAAATAAGTTAAAAATACAAAAATAGCTTGTCAAAAAAATCTTAAAATATGCTTGGTTTGATTTTTAGTAATTTATTTTTAAATTTTTTTAAAAAAAATTTAAAAATTAATTTGGTTAAAAAATAAAAATAAAAAATAAAAAATAATTATTATTTTATATAATTTTATTTTTGAGTGGTTAGAAATAATTTTTACAAATTAAATATATTTTTTCATATTTATTTTTATTAAATTAGTTTTTATTTATTTTTTAAAATTCAGAAATTTTTTTCTAAACAATAAATCAAACATGGTTCCAACCTCGGGGGCAGATATAATTTATTGATAAATTATTATGGGAATATAAACCCCGGGGGCGGATATAATTTCTGAAATTTTAGGAAAAATCTGTAATTTAGCTAAATCTCAAGGGAAGTGTAGGTAATTTGCCCAAACTTTAATGAGATTTGGAAATAGAAATCTAGGTGTATATAAAACATACTTAGATAGCTGTTTAGAAGTCCCTATCTTAAAAATAAAATAAAAAATAAAAGAAAATTGTTTAGAATTTGAATATATGGAACGAATTTGAGAGCAATAATATGTTTAGTAATTTAGTTTTGAACATTTATATTTATCATTTGATGTGTCACACTTTATAATTATTAAATATTAATATACAAATTAGTTGAATCCCCTGGATAGTGTTTGATTCACTATAATGAGATGAAATAGAATGAAATGATTGTTTCTTTAAGCTAGATATAAAATGATCATTCATTTAATATAGTGAATAATAATTTTATTTATAATATATTTTTTATTATTATTTTGTTTAGTGAATTAAGTGTGAAAATAAATATTTTAATAGACCAATCATTTTAATCCACTCCATTCCATTCTGTTAGGTTTTATTATTGACAATCCCGTTTGACAAGGATTTCTTTAAGAAATTGATTTTCTTCCAAAATTAGGATTACCTTTGGATTTCTATAAGTAATTGGATTTCTTCCAAAATTAGGATTACTTTTGGATTTTCTATAAATAGTTGGTTTTCTCCCAAAACTATGTAATTCCTCCATATCTTCTTTTTGGTTCTTAAGGTTTATATCTGGGATATTTTGTTAGTTTTTTTTTATGTTTTATTGAGTATTCAACTCATGGTTTAAAGAGAGTACATCAAAGGTTTTGTTTGTTATACACAAGAAAGAGAGAGTTGTTCTTCGGTGGATTCTGAAGAATTCGAGCCTGAAGCTTCGGTGGATTGTGGAGTGGCTCATTGTAAAGACAATTCCGAGGTGAAGACGGGGTTGGAAGAGGCACATAGAGGTTGGTTCAATTAGGCGTGAATTCGCTAGGTGATTGAGAGTATACCTGTGTAATTCTTTTAAATCTTCTTAGTGGATTGTTTTGTGACTGTTGCTCGTGATTTTTTAATCACAATTAGAAATGTCTAATTGTGATTTTTCCATGTTAAAATCGTTGTGTTGATTTGTCTTGATTGTTTGATTGGGATTGTTATATACTGCTTAAAATTGTTACATAATCACAAATCAATATCTAGGGGATTTCTAGATTTTTCAATTGATATCAGAACAGGTCATTCTATTTTATTTTTTTTCAAATTTTTTTTTTTTTAGAACTAGATCTTGTTTGATTTGTGATAATGGATTCAATTCGTGAGGAAAATTCTATGATTCAACCACCCCTACTTGACGGATCCAATTATTCTTTTTGGAAAACTCGGATGAGATCGTTTTTAAAATCTATTGATGAAAAAGTTTGGCAATCTGTCATATATGGGTGGACTGAACCAACGATTACCGTTGATGGAGTAACTTGCCCAAACCAATTGATAAGTGGGACACAATTGATTACCAAAATAGTAGCTGGAATAGTAAAGCTATCAATTCTCTTTTTTGCGCTGTCATACTTGAAGAGTTTAGTCGTATCTGTAATTGTGAAGTCGCGAAAGAGGCTTGGGATATCTTACAAACTATTTATGAGGGCACTCCTTCTGTTAAACGTTCAAAACTTCAAAGGCTCACATCTAATTTCGAAAACCTTTCAATGAAAGATAGTGAGACTTTTGATGAATTTTATGCGAAGTTGGGTGACATTGTAAATTTCAGCTTCAATTTAGGTGAAAAAATACCAGAATCCAAAGTTGTGAGAAAAATTTTGAGATCCTTGCCCAATCTGTTCCAACCAAAAGTTACGGCTATTGAGGAGGCTCAAGATGTTGACAACCTCAAGCTGAATTAGTTGGTTGGAAATCTCCAAACTTATGAGGCATATAGAAATTTCAAAAAGAAACAAAAAGATATTGCTTTTAGTAGTGCTCATAGAGTTGGAGAGGATTCTGATGAGGATTGTGAGATAAATTCCAAGATTACGGCTACTTTTGTTAAACAATTTTAAAAATCTTTTTTGAAAAAGAATCCTAATCTTTTGGAATCTACTCATACTCATAAATCTAAAGGCAAAGATAAACTCAAAATTAATTTTATAGCGAAGAAGAAGAAAGGAAAGATACAAGGGAACTCTGAAAGACTCCAATGCTATGAATGCCAAGGATTTGGCCACTTTGCTCAAGAATGCCCCACTCGGTTGAGGAAGAAAAAAGCCCTTGCTATCACTTGGGATAATGAATCAGAATCTGATAAAGATGAAAGTAACAATGAAGATCAAGGTGATGAGGGACATAAACAATTCCTTACTTTCATGGCAGCTTCTGAAATTGAAAGACAAACAGAGTATCCGATTGCCCGATTGAGAATACCACTGATGATGAATCCCCGGGAAGTGATGATGAAGAGTTTGAGCAAGCTTATAAAAAGTTGTATAATGAATCTCTTAAGTTATCCAAATTGAATGACAAACTCACTATGAAACTCACAGCATGTGAAAGTGAGAATGTCAAACTAAATGAGGAGATTTCCAAGGCTAGGATTGATGCCATCAAGATAGCTGATGATCGACAAGCTCTTTGTGCAAAACTGTTGACTTGTGAGACAGAGAGGGACGAGCTACAACAAATATGTACAACATATGAAGAAAAAATTGAAACTCTCGAGATGCCTCAAGTTGCTTTGGAAAAACTAATGATCAAGAAAGAGGAAGAACTCAAGTGTGCCATGGTTACCATTGGTCTTTGGAATAAAGGATCAAAGACTTTGAACAATATCATTGGATCTCAACAAATTTGTTCCGACAAAAGTAGCATTGGCTTTGGTGGTAAGAAAGAGCAAAAACAGAGTGCATCAACATCTCATGATACAAAAACTCAAGGAAGAGGAGAACAAAAAATTCAACATAAAGATGGACTTCTCAAACTTCCTAGAGTTGGTAAAGTAAAAGAAAAGAAGGTACACCCTGTTTTTATTTGTCATCATTGCGGTATGCATGGTCATATTTGCCCTTATTGTTATAAGTTGCATGGGAGAATGTATTTGCCTAGACCCAAAAATAGGATGTTGGAAACCAAGTCGAGACAGGTTCCCATTGAAAGCAAAGAGAACCGCAACGTCAAGACATCACCCAAAAACCGCAATTCTCACAACTTTGTTCATACTAAAGTGGTTTGGGTAAGAAAACTTGACTTGTGTTAATTTGTTTAGTCGTTTTAGTTTTTGGGTTTCTGTTTGTTTTTTTTTTTTAGTCTTTTAGTGTGTGCAAGTTCGTTTTATGTCTTGCTTTGTTTAGGGGGGAAAAAAAAATCTCAAAAAGATTTTCTTAGTATGGTTTTGCAAGCTTGAAATTTTTGAGATGTCCTTGGTGCATATTGGAATTGATAAGAATATCCATTACATGTTAATATGTGTGTGCTCTCTGTGGTCATTACTCATTTTAGAGTGTGTGTTTTTTTATTAGTATGTTTCATTCTGTACACACTCTTAGATTAGCAAATATCGGAGTCTTCCGCCTTAGTGATTATTTTTTCTCTATAGACTTCTAGTGTTGTATCTTTTGCTTTTCTAGAGGAATTGACCTATACTAGCATATCATGGGTGATGTTGAGTCTCTTAACCATCTTCCATCTTTTTGCATCTCCATGGCTTTCTCCTCTATTCTTTGTAGTCCAGCCATGAGAAAAAGGCCACCTCAGAGTCACCAACCAGGTCATCTTTATTATATCCATACTTCTCTGGTTCGGTTTCCATACTCTTGAGCATGTCAGCTGCCAATGAGTATGCAAAATAAAGAAAAAAAAATGTGAAAAAGAAAAAAAAAATGTGCAAAAAAAAGAAAAGAAAAAGATGTGAAAAAAAAATAAATAAATAAAGGATTCATTGATTGAGGGGGAGCCTCCGCCTTTACTCACCAAATACCCCTTGATTTCTAGTGGTTTGACTTTCCTTAGTTGTGCTTAGATTCTCTTGTCGGAGGTCCAGCTATCAGATCACTACTAGGATTTGAATCTCGTGTTTGTCGAACTCCAAGAGTCACACACACACTTTTCTCGTGGGATCTATGCTTTTCACATAATGCATCACTTTCTTTTATGAGGAATTTTCTAAAGGCTGTACACATTGTGTTTTCAAATAATTGTGCTTATTGGATAATCTTGTTTGTTTTAAGGTACAAATCTGAAATTTCTTGCTTGCTCCACCATATTATTTTTGTCGTTTTTTTTTCTTATTCATTGTTTTTAGTGAAGGGTAGTTTGGTTTATCATTGCAAGAGTTTGTTAGCATGAACACTTTGTTTTGTTTGGTACGAGAGATTGGCATTAGTTGGTTTGCATGTTGCTTTGCATTGGTTTCTTTGTTGCTTTCCTGTCGTGATTTGGTTGATTACGCTTACGTTACACACATTTGGGCCACCGATCTGGCTCTGTGATTTTTCTGGGTTTGCGATCTGTTCTGATGTTAAGAATTAGTTCGGTGATCATGGATTCTGTTCGGTTATCATGGAATCTGTTGTTATGTTTGGTTTTCTGTTCCAGATGTATATATTTCATATATATATATAACATAGATCTGTTCTTACCAAAAATTTTGTTCGACATTTATATATATATATATATATATGTATGAAATTATGTTCGAGATGTATATATATAAAATTAAAATGTATGAAATATATAAAAATCTCTTCGACATGTATATATATGTATGAAATATATATCTGTTCTTATGAAAATCTTATTTGTTCATGATAAACAGAAGCCATCGTTGTTCCAGATGAAGGAATCTGTTCTTATTTTACAGATTAGAAAATGTATACAAATTATATTACAAAATTGGCTGTAGTAACAAATATATTACAAATATATTAGAAAGATATTAATAATAAATTAAAATATATACTACAAATTTACATTAAAGAGTGTGAAAATGTTATTAAACATATATGACAAAATATAAGTATTAAAAATTATAGTAAAAATATATGCAAACATATTTTCAAAATATCATATAAAATATATTCAAATTAATTATTAGTGTGAATATATTTTTTACTCATACGAATTGCTCAATTCCCATTTCTTAACAATATATTAATTACATAAGAAATATATTACAACGATATATATTGACATTACATTTTTTCCGAAAATATATGAAAATTGTATCACAAATATACAAAAAATATGGTTCCCAAAAATATATTTTAAAAATATATTACAACGATATTAAAAATTGGATTACAATATATATTACAAATTTTGATTTAAAAAGTGAGGACTGAAATTTTTTTGTTAAACCTACATGACAAAATTGCATTAATACAAAACAGGTCAAAAATATATTAAACAAATATTTTAAATTTATCTTAAAGAACAAATATATTACAAAATATGGTTTACATAATTACCAACAAATTTTTTGGAAAATATATAAAAATTATATTACAAATATATTACAAAATACGGTTCACATAATTATATTTTACAAATATATTACAAAGATATCAAAAATGGAATTAAAATGTATGTGACAAATTTTGATTTAAAAAGTAAGGACTATAAAAATTTTGTTAAACCTATATGACAAAATTTAATTAATACAAATTATATTAAAAATATATTAAACAAATAGTTTAAAATATATCTTAAAGAAAATTTCCTCAAACATATTTTAAAAAATATACAAAAGAAATATTTTTCAAATAAGTATTCCAGTAAAAAAATATATTCAAAATATATTACAAAGATATAAAAAATGGAATTCATATACATATTACAAATTTTGATTTAAGAAGTCAGGACTATCATAATATATTCAAAATACATTTACTAATTTTAATAAATTAATGAAAAATAATCAATGCTCAATAAGTTTTTGTTAATACCATATGGTATGTGTTCACGTGTATTCATGTAATTTAATTGAAATTTAAAGCGTAGCATGGCGTCGTTCACCACTACTGCAACTTCCAGTACATGGCCACGACGAATGTGTGCCTGTGGACATGGCCCCTGTATGGTTAAGATTTCCAGATCCACCAAAAATCCAGGGCGTCTCTACTTTGTCTGTCCCCGCCCTGTGGTGAGTGACCCATTCTGTACCGGTCATGGCTGTATGAATATTAACAACCCATGAAACTAATAGTTCCATAATTTTCACTCATCAGCCTTGTGTCAGTTGGATTGGTTGGTGTGAAGAACGAAGGCAAGAGAACCAAGGCTATGCGTCACCCGGAGATGAAATTGCCACGCAATTGCGGGCTGATGTCATAGACATTCAACAATCCTTGCGTGTCCTTAAGACCATTGTGTTTGTGCTCTGCATTGTGGTTGTCATCTTGTTGTGCTGTATGTAAGCACCGTTACCAAGTTCTTACTATGTACAAAGCCGTTACTATGTTGTCAGTATGTTGTCAATATGTTGTCAGTATGTACTTCACTATGTTCGTAGTATGTTGGTAGTATGTTGTCGCATATGGGAGCTGTAATACTAACTATCATGTTTTTGTCCATTACTAACTGCCATGGAAACTGTTGACATACGTTAGTAATTTTCAATGGGTATATGCAAATTTAACTTTAGCATCATATATATCTGTTTGTTGTTATTTATGTGTAGTGTCAATAACAACCAAATTTGTGATGGTAATCTTTTGTAACCGTACATTAGTAATGGCTTCCACACGTACTTCGCCGCGTAACCACTCGAAAAGCAAAGGCATTGTCAGTGACAAGTCAAGCAGTCTTGAAGAGACACAAACTCAGTTAAGCCACAAGGCATCATGGGACAGTAACTCAGTCCGAGTTTTCCTCCAGTTGATCGCAAATGAGATTAGTAAAGAAAATCGCCCATTCTTAGTCCTCAACCAGGCAGGATACAAGTCCTTGGCAAGGAAATTTGAGAAAAAAACAGGAAAAAAACATGGACTGAAACAGTTGAAGAATAAGTACATGAGCTTGAAGAAAGAGTGGCAAGCGTGGACAAAGTTGATGGATTCAAGCAAGGGAGTGTCCGGGATAGGCTTTGACTATGACACCGGTTTGTTTCAGGCACCTGACGAGTGGTGGGACAAGATGGAATCAGTAAGTACATGTACAAACAAGTTTCATATCTGTCATTTACCACTACATTTTGTACTTCTTCATTTAACTGCAATACAATTTATTTATATGAAATATAACGTCTGCCTATTTCATACATCTATATTTCTGCAGATCAACAAGGCGTGTGCGAAGTTCAGGAAAAAAACTTTGGAACACCGTGACTTGATGGAGACGGTTTTCATGGGTGCATTAGCTACTGGGAAGCACCATTGGACCCTAGGAGAGACCCTTCCTAAAGCTGAGGAGGACTTATCTGATTCAGTGCGAAGTTTGGGAGCCCAGCCATTTGCTGATCCGATACCCGCAGGAGTACAGGACGTCGATTCCGATTCTTCACTAGAGCATGTTCCGATTGAAAAGCCAAAAAGGAGAAAGATGCCATCAACAAGTGTTTCGAAGTCGAAGAAGGCAACAAGTGGTGCGTCCGTTATTGCGGAAAGCATGAACAGAATGACAGATGCGGTGCGTTCGAAGAATCAGCAGGTCACGGTTAGGCACCTCACAGGCAACGAATCGCTGTACACTATTTCCGAGTGCATGCATAAACTGAGCAGTATTCCATCCCTCATTGGTACGCCGTTATTCCACTTCGCCTCCACACTTATGGATAACGCCGATTACCGGGAGGTCATGATGTGCCAGCCTGATGACGACCACATCATTGGATGGCTTACACAGAAGCAGCTCCAGCGTACTGCGTCGGCACCTTTTGTAAACCTGTTTGGGGGTTGCCGGATGTGATGTAGCGATGTGACGAGTGTTGAAGATGCATGTCGTTGTCTTTCTTTTTAAAACTTTGACTTATGGTACTGTAGGAAATACTACTAAAACAGGGTGGTGCTGTGTGAATGTTTTCCTTATGTTGTTTTTGTTTTTTCTTGCTAGCTACGGGCAGAAACAAGTTTTAGGTAAGTGCATGGGTTGACGGACCGGAAGCATGGTTGTGCTTCGTTTTTGGGAAATGAATGGGATGTTTATGTTGTAATATTTTGTGTGGCTATGTTTAAGACAGGGAATTACGTTTTACTTGCACGGTTTTGAATGCCTATATGTCGCAAGTTCATTTGTTATTGTAGTTTGCTGGCTAGTTTTGTGTTTGTTACCACCATGGCCCCCCTGTAAAGCATAAGTTGAACATCTTAATTTTTTGTGCAATTCATATGAGCATGCATTCCAAATGACATTGGTGACAGCATTGGTTTGATTACAAAACAATGACGACATTTTTTAATTACAAACTGCAATATAATTTAAGTCAATGAATCACGTGCCAACTGATTAAAAGGCTGCCACTTTTGTAGGTTTCGCATTAACGAAGACACGATGAATCCCTGGGATGGTAGCAACCATGATGAAATAACGGAAATGCTTAATCAAATGGCGGTCTAGGTGCAACAAGAACAGAATTGCACATTTCTACAAGCATGCCGATGAAATGAGAATGGTACGAAAAACACATGAATAAAACGCCGTGTCGCACTTCTATACTAATCGGGAATAGATGGATATGCGAACTATATGCGGGGCATATGGGTCGATTTGAGGAAAATGTTTGCATGCCGAAAGAAGTTTTTTCCGCATTGTGTGAGACATTAGTAAATGATTTTGGGTTACAAGTTCCGCAACGTCCACATGGGTTAGCTGTTGAAGAAAGCGTTGCGATATTTATCCAT
Source organism: Camellia lanceoleosa (assembly GCA_025200525.1). NCBI lineage: Eukaryota > Viridiplantae > Streptophyta > Magnoliopsida > Ericales > Theaceae > Camellia > Camellia lanceoleosa. Next base: position 93,520,953 of record CM045769.1, read on the forward strand.
GTGTTGAAAGGGAAGCAAAATCGGGAAATCCAAGAACGGTTCCAACATTCCGGGGAGACTGTGTCGAGGCACGTGCATAACGTATTAACTTCCATGAAAGAGTTCACTATTGTTCATTGCCGGCCCACATACAGTCAGTATCGTATACATCCATACGTGCGGTCTAGACGGAAATACCTACCGTTCAAGGTACTTCTTGAAACATGATTGACATATAAGTGAAGATAATATATTTTGTTTTTGTTATTAACTGCACGTGACGCTTGGCCAAAACGAAACACTTGTTACCAATTTACGCAACAAAACAATTTATCCATGTTTGCGGATCGCATTGGCGCAATAAACGGAACACATGTCGATTGCATGGGTTACGGGGCGAATCTTGACAACATATTTCGGTAGGAAATCTTGTCACACATAAAATATAATGGCATTGTCGATTTTGACATGTGTTTCATATTCATTTCTTGCGGATGGGAAGAAAGTATGCATGATAGTCGCATATTCAACGAGATACTAACAAATGACAATGTCCCCTTCCCACATCCTGACGAAGGTAACACATGGTCCTGTTATTCTATTTATTAAAATACTTTTTCCATGAGAAAGTGTTATATGAAAATGACGCAGAATGTTCGTTTTGGTGTCATACATTGTTGTGATGTCTCCAGGCAAATATTATCTTGTCGATTCTGGCTATCTAAACCGGATTTGTTACTTAGCACCATTCAAAGGCCAACATTACCACCAACAAGAATTTCGACGTATTGCACGGAACGCGATGGCAAACACGCCAAGGGAATTATTTAACAAAGTGCACTCGTCCTTACGCAGTGTGGTGGAACGCACTTTCGGTGCTTGGAAAAATCGATGGGGGTTTATTCGAGACATGCCTCGGTATGACTTTGCAAATGTGCAAGTTCAGTTAGTAGGTGCGTCAATGGCATTACATAATTATATACGGCGAAGCACAGGTAACCCAACAACTGTTTCAAATTAAGCCGCGAGGAAGAGGCTATGACAATAGTAAATGCCATACCAGAAGTTGAACATGACGAGGATGGTTTAATGGTTGGCGATGAGGACCCCAATATGGCATTGGTCCGCCTTCACATACGCGACAAATTATGTTACATGCGTAATAACGGAATGTTAGGAAATATATAGTATTCGAAATAATTTTCGTATGGTTGTCACATAATGACATACGTGGAACAGACTGTATTCAAATATATTATAATGTACAATATGTATGAGTTTCCACGGGAATGTAACCCCTTTGAAAAACAACAAAAAAAAGTTTGAAAAACAACAATCCATACGAATTTTGCTTTTTGGAAAAACAAAAAAAAAAAGGTGAAACAAATAAACTCAAATGAAAAAAGAAAAATAATAACCAAATTGTCATGTGCGACATAAATTACAAATAAATGAAACACATAAATATATTAAGAAAAAGTTATTGTATACCAATTAAAAAAAACAAGACATAGTTAAAAATAAAAATCCAAGACAAAAAAAAAACATAGTTAAAAAAAACATAGTTATAGTAAAAAATAAATAAATAAATAAAAGACAAAAACATAAATTCCCAAATAAAAATCAAAAAATTTAAGCACAATACCCCAAATTCAAACCCAAAATTAAAAACAAGTAACAAGGGAAAAAATTAAGCAAAATACGAAAAATCCAAGCGCAAAATAAAAAAAATTCAAACAAAAAAAAAAATTAACGCAAAATCCGCCAAACTAAAAAAAAATAAAAATAAAAAATTTGGATTTGCAAAATTCAGGAGATCGAAACCGAACATACAAAAATTGTCAACAACAAAACATAAAGAAAAAAATGCCAAAGTGAAACTCCAAAAAAACAAAAAAAAAAGGCAAAATTGAAATCCCAACATAAAAAAATGAAAATAAAAAAGAAGAACCAAAATATGGCAAATTCAAACCCAAAATAAAAAAAATAAAAAATAAACAAATTAAGCAAAAGTCGACAGATCGACACTCAATATATAAACAAGAAAAAAAAAAAAAACACACACACACACACAAAAAAAAGCCAAATCCAAACCCTCAAAATAAAAAAAATTTTAGCAAAATACGCGAAATCGACAGATAACAAAAAAAAATTAAAATAAAAAAATAACCAAAATATGCCAAATCCAAAAAAAAAAAAAAAATTTAAAGAAAAATCCAAAATTGAAAAAAAAATTACCAAAAAAAAAAACAAAAAAATAATTTTTTCCAGCAAAAAGCCGAAATTGTAAAAAAAAAAAAACCAAAAATATTCCAAATCCAAACCGAAATTAAAAAATTAACAAAAATGGAAAAGGGCAATTTGGTCATTTAACAAGATGACAACTCACCAAAAAGTCAAAAAGTCAAAAAAAGGCAAAAAATTCTTCCCAAACTAGGCTTTTTAACCCCAGATTAAAATAGTCAAAAAGTCAAAAAGCCAACCCACTTCTCAAACGGAGGCATAATCTTTTTTTTTTTTTTGGTTATAGGAAAATTCTCTCTATCTTCCCGCAAGTCCAAGAGAGTCCTCCTGTAAGTCCAAGACAACATCCTTTACAGAGATCATCAAAGTGTCATATTAACCCTTCCGAGTGAGAAGACTGCAACTTGAGAACTTGTGATGTACGAGGGTTTCACCAAAAAATAAAAAAAGTTGCAATACCGTACGGACAGGAGCATTAGATTCCCGGCCGCCAACGAAATGCCAAGTAGGCGTAGCACGCGGGCACAAAAGAAAGAAAAAGAGATCACTTACCGGTCAACTTCCCAACAAAACCGGAACGGACCGGCACCGATAACCCAAACCAAAAATCTTCGTCCCTCACCTCCATCATCGTCCCCAACCCAACCTCACAAACAAACGAACACAGTAGAGAGAGAAAGAGGGGGGGAGCTGCCGAGACCACCTCCGAAGAATACCCCTCTCCGATCTCCGATCAACCCCAGAAACAAAACTCAAAAAGAAAAAAAATCCAAATTGTTGTTCAAAACACAAAACAAAATCAAAAAATTACTTTCTTTGTTTTAGTTAATCGTATCATATATGATTCACATACAGTCTATCTCTTCAGACTTTGATGCGACGATTGAATGCTCGCAAACTCGATCGTAACTCCAACATCGACGAAAGCAAAAGCGAAAGCAAAAGCAAAAGCAAAAGCAAAATGGAGTCGATCAAACTTCAGTTCCGCCCAAATTCGCCCCACAGGTCCAGCCTCTTCTCTCGAAACCCTAAACACTCCACTACCTGCATTACCAAATTCTTCGCTTCTATCGCAATTACCCTCGCTTTGTTCTGTTGCATATTCGTTGTTTCCACCGCTTTTCGAAACTCAGCCAAGCGAAAATTCGGGATCGTAATCGATGGAGGAAGCACTGGGACTCGGATTCATGTGTTCGAGTATGTGGTTAAGGTTGGGGTTGCGAATTTCGATTTTGGGGAAAATGGGTTGGCGTCAATGCGGGTGAACCCTGGGTTGTCGGCGTACGCGGAGGATACTGAGGGGGCGGGGGTGTCGTTGGGCGAATTGGTTGAGTTTGGGAAGAAGAGAGTGCCGAAGGAGTATTGGGGAGAGACGGAGATTCGGCTCATGGCGACAGCGGGGTTGAGGATGGTGGAATTGAGTGTCCAAGATCGGATTTTGGAGTCGTGCCGGAAGTTTCTGAGGTTGTCTGGCTTCAGGTTTCGTGATGATTGGGCATCTGTTATCACTGGTATGGTTTACTTGTCAAATTGATTCGATTCGATTTGATTCATGTTGTTCTTAGTGCTTATTGTGTGAAATTGGTCAATTTGATGTGACGACAACATTAAATGTTATTGGAAATGATGGCAACATTTAGTTTAAAGGTTACTAATTAGAGGTACCCTTATCGACATGCTTGTTTGGAAATATTTTAGCAACTCAAAATAATAGTCCTTTTGGAGGAATTTAACTTTTTTTTTTTGTTAGTACAATTATTGCATTTTAAAAATATTAATTGTTTAAAATTATTCTTTAATTGTACATTTTTTTTGAAAATATCAATTGTCATCATTGTACTTTTTATGCTGTTAATAAATTTAAAAGAAGGACAAAATAATAAATTCCTACTATTTTTGAAAACAGACTAATATTTTGAGATAATAAAAAATGGAATAAAAGACTAATACTTTGAGACGGCGGGATTATTAAAAATGGAATATTTAAAGGAGGTTCGGGTTAAAATCCAAAATGTGTTTACACTGTATAAAAAATATATTACTCATCTTGCATGGGAATTAAAGATGGACCTCATGCGATGAAACTTGAGGGATAAATTTTAATCTTGTTTCAGTCAGTCGTCTTAAGAAGCAAGGTCTTGAGTTCCTGAATTCATGCAAATGATTCAGTTACTTCTTGTGCTTCATACTTATTCATTTTGCAAGTTTTTAGATCCTACTTGCATTATAGTTCATTTTATTGAAGTAGAAGAAACTTGTGCAAACCCTTACTTTGGGTGGTGTTTGATAAAACTAAAAACTGAAAGTTGAAAGTGAAGCATTGAAAATTGAATGTTGAATTTTTTAATCTGAAAAGTTGTTTGATAAAACTTTAAGTGTTGAAATAAAATAGGATGTTTATATGCACAAGATCAAATTTGAAATTTATTATTTTTAAATTATTTCTTCCAAGATCAATATTTAATGATGGTGGTGGTGGTGGCAGTGGTGGCAATGGTGGCTATGGCACCAATGGTGGTGGGGGTAGAGAGATAATGATTGTGGTGGTGGTGGAGTGGTAATGTATTGGAGGTAATAGTGGGTGGCGGCAATGGTGTAATGATGGTAGTGATTGTGGTAGTGGAATGATGGTGGCAGTTATGGTGGCAACGGTGGCAAAGGTTGTGAAGTTAAAGAGTTTAAGTAGTTGTGGTAGGTGGTGATGGAGAAGTGGTTGTAATGGCAATAGCAACTATGGTGGTGTTGTGGTGGTGGCAGTGAAATGGCAGTGGTTCTTATGGCAACAAAGACAATAATGGAAGTTGTGGTTGTGGTAGTGGTGGCGGTGGTAGTGTCAATCATAGGAGTAGTGGTGGTTGTGATGGCGGTGACAGCGGTAGGAGTAGCTCTGGTGGTGGTGGTAGCGGCAGTGGCGGCGATGAGGTTATAACGGTGTATGACACTTATGCATAATAATTGAGTAGGATTCCCTTCACTTCAAATTCTCTTTACTTTTAGTCTTCATTTTAAGTGGCATTTAAATATGTGATTATCAAATGGACTTAATTGATTTTCACTTAATACATTCAGTTTTAAAGTGTTAGATTAGGTTATCAAATGCCACCTTAGATTAGGTTATCAAATGCCACCTTAGTCTCTCTCTTAATTTAATGTCCTAAAGTGAATTGGGTCAAGTATATGACATTCTTATGTTACCTTTGTTTTTTTGTTTTTTTTTATCTTTCTATCAGTGCATAATATTTATGTGTTTAGTTTGAGAAACCATTTTGAGTTTGTTTTCTTATAATCTTTTGTCAATGTACTGTTACGCCAATAGATATCTGCAGTTGCTGTTTTTAGCATACAATAGTTTCCCATCATCAGTTATGTCATGAACTCAACTTATGTGTCTTCCCATGTTGAAGGGTTTGCCGATTTTCTTTCCCATCCCCCATTGCAAAGTCTATGAAATCTTCTTTCATTTTCTTTCTTTTTTCAATGTATAAGAATGGAGTGTTGGAAAACATGGATGTTGTTTGATAGCATGCCGAAGTTCTTTTTCAATGTATAAGAATGCAGTTTGAAACCACTTGAAAAATTTCCCATCATACTTTGGTTCATGTGTTATGATATGATTTTTGATTCACAATCAGGAACCATAATACTGTGTCCTTCGATTTTCCAGGCTCTGATGAAGGAGTGTATGCTTGGGTTGTTGCAAATTATGCCTTAGGCACTCTAGGAGGTGATCCTTTGAAAACAACTGGAATCATTGAACTTGGTGGGGCTTCTGCTCAGGTTTGGTTTCCATTTCCCTATTTTGAACTGGATTGTTTAGCTTGGACAATCAGTTATAATATTAAAACATTTCTGGAAGGACCTGGATTTGATAAAATGTTGTTAGTCCAAACTTCTGAAAAACGATTCATGAGAGAACTTGTGGTAGATTTTCTAGCATTTTGAAAGTTGGGGAACCAGGAAATAGATTGTTGTTTCAATGGAAGGACATTATTTGAACACATTTGGCTGCCATTCAAAATCCTAGTTTATCTTTTGGCTTTTGCATATAATTATTTTGTATTTTCACTTGAAGGACCAATTAAAGAGCTAAAGTTATGTTTAGGGGAAGCAACTATACAATATGTCATTCTGTATATTATAATATTATTTGTCCCATTTCATTGCTTTTAAAGTGAGTTGCTGTAATTCTGTATTTAACATTGGAAATCTGGAATTATGTGATTTTTGTCGTGGATGATTCATCTATACCATTATTTCAGGTAACCTTTGTTTCAAGAGAGCCGATTCCCAGTGAATTTTCTCGTATGGTTAAATTTGGGAACATTTCTTACAATCTCTACAGTCACAGTTTGCTTCAATTTGGTCAGGTAAAGTTTTCACTGAAGTAGTCATCTTCAGTATCCACTGCATCGTATTGACGTGTTTGGTTTGGATGCTACAAATATTTTATTTGCAGTTTGTACTACTTAATTGCTTTTGTTGTCTAAGGGGGCCACTGGTTAAGTGGTTAAAACTTGGCCTATCAACCTTGAGGTTGTGGTTTCAAACCTGAGGCAGCCACTTTGTGCAAATAATGCCAAAGTATACATTTGTGCCCAATTACCCCTTCCAAACCTCTATCCAATGCGGACTAAACAGTCTCTGCTTTTTAGTTAATTTAAGTTGTTCCAGGGTTTTTTTTCTTTTTTGTTTTCCCATTTCTGTTTCTGTTTTTGTTTCTTTATTTTTAATTTTTTGAGCCAGTTCTTGTTTGAAATTGAATGAAACATTCTGCTCCAAATTCACTTGCAGTCAATAGCTAATCTCAGCCACTAGTGAGAATAGTTCTTTAAGGATCTCAGTCTAATCTAATGTGGTGACATCTACTTGAACCTTAACGTACTGGGCTTTGGCATTGATCTAATTATTATTACTATTATTTTTATTTTTTTTGCGTGGATAAGCAATTGTGTAAAAGAGAAGCAATGGGGTACAAACCCATGTATGCATCCAAATATAATTGAATTTAGCCAAAATTATTATTTAAAAGAAGGTTTGTGTGAAGAACAAAATTAATGGAAAGGCTTGAAGTCGATTAAGTTTTTTGTAGGGCTTAATACTAGGAAGGACCTGGTGAATTTTTACTATCTTTACACCTTTTTTTTTCTTTTTTGGGGTATTCACATTGCAAACTTGTTAATCCCCAATGTGAAGCTTATATCAGGATCTGCTTGTATGTAGAAGTTGCCTCTGGTATTTTTTCTATTTTATGCATTCATGAAATAATCTTTTGTTGGAGCATATTGTTCTTGTTATTTCAACTGTAGAAAAATTACTTAATACTATGTGAATACTCCTCTTTGCATAGGAACTCTGTTATTTAATTTCTGTGCAGTTTAGGAATTCATCATTTGTATCATTTCGCAGAATGTTGCATTTGACCTATTACGGGAATCACTTGTTACAAGAGCCCCAGAATCTGGTAAGTGAAAATGTTTTTCTTTATCAGATGGTTCTGTAATTTATTGAATCATATAAAAGCTTTAAGATCGACTCTTATTGTGGGAAAACATTTGTCCAATAGACCTAAAATTTGGTTAGTAGATGTGCTCCGCACAATGTTGCTTTTGTCCGATTCATATGCTTGGGAAGGTTTTCCATTGTCTTGCTTGGAAATTAGTTCATTAAGCCAATTTATTAGAATAATACCTAAAATGGTTTTTACGTCATCTCCAAAGCTAAACTTGACATTTTACTAGATACTTATGTCTAATTTTCCTGTCATGTGTTGTGGGCTGTACTTCACTGTAGACACTGCATGAATGAAATGATTGGTGATCTTCCTTCCCCCTTACTAATTACCAAGAACTTTGTTGCCTAGATTGGAATGAATTTTAACTAATAAAGGGGTTGCCATGTTTTTTAATTTAGTGTTTAATTAGATCTATGTATCAGCAATTGCTATAGATTGAGGTAGATTTAACGGGACTAGCCCTAACTGGGACAAGAAAAAGCAAGTTAAGGGGAGAAATCATCTTGCCTTGTTTTGGTTTGCAGTATAGTGTGAAGACTTGCTTTAAATAGAATATTGTTTGTAGGCTATGGTTTGATTTGTTCTCTTTTTGTAGATTTTAGCTTATTGTTTTTGTCATTCTGGTCATTCTAGCTTTGCTGGTTAGCTAACCAGATTTTTTTTTTTTCTCCCAGTAGGAGCTTTTACAGGTTGTGTCTAGTTTGGAATGATTTTTGGGGGTTTTATAGGTTCGACTCTTTTGCTTTACTTATATTTCATGCTTAGTTGGCTTTCCCTATATAGTTACACTCTTTAATTTATTTTTTTTGGGTAAAACCCTATATGTTACTTGTTTTATGTCTTCGAGTCTATTATTGTAAAGTAGAAGTGTTTGATTGACTGATTTGAAGTCATAGATTTATCACCAGTGGTTGGTTCAGTGGGTTAAGTAAGATTTTCTTGCTCAATGCTTGGGTTCGAGTCTCCATAGTTGCTTGGTGGGGTTAAACATACTCTTTAGCGCCAGAGCACATGATGGGAGTTTTGCCCCCGATGCAGGTGCAGTGGAGTCACAATGTTATTCCTCATCATTTGAAGGGGTTTCCCGGCATTAATGATCCAGTTTGATTTGATGAAGTATGCCCTATTTCTTCAAGTTGGTCTATTAGGACATTCTGACAAACGGCAAATCGGGATTTTAATTAGAAAATGATTCAAGGGTTTGTTTGGAATTTTTTGGAAATTGAACAGCTCCATTTTTATTTTTTGTTGCTTTTGTAAGGAACAAGTTTGTGAAATATACAAAGGGGACCCTTGAAGAAAATGGGACCTGTTTGCACAGCTAGTGTTGGTATAATTACTTCTAGGATTAAAATGCAATGTCATGTTTTCAATGGCCACATTCACAATTTAATAGTTGCAAAAAGAAAAAAAACGGTGCAATTCAATGTGCAGGGTCATCAGAACAGGCCCTAGCATATTTCTTATATCCTGGTTCGAGTTGTGCAGTTGTTCAGGAATAATGTTTAGACAAAGTTTTGAGCAATGATTTGTTGCTATATTTAAGGCTACCCTGCCTTTGAACTTTTTGTGGCACTTTGACTCTGAGGATCTGGTTGTTAATACGTAGTGGGTGTTTGGGAAGTGGGTTTTTTAGTTGTAGGATATTATTGGCTAAATTTTTTTTTGTGTTTGGGAAGATAGTTGAGTTTTTTTGTGGTTGGATGTGATGTTTGTGAGAGAAAAAATAAAATGATTATGGGGTTTGATGTGATATTTTGTTTGGATTTGTTTTTTTTGGTTTTGTAACCAATTTGTCTTTTAGTGAAAAAAAACCAAAAAAAACCAAAAAAAATCCTTCCCAAACACCGCCATATTCTGCTATTGAATTTCCTTGTAATATGTAAAGATGGCTTGCAATTGCATTCTCTTCATTTGCCTGCTATCCTGTTTTTTTGATTGTTCTGAAGGTCTGCCCTATTTTTCCATGATTCTATAAATATTGTCTTAAATCCTGAATTTGGGATGGGCTATGGGCTCTAATAGCCCATCCCAGGCTAAAATAGTCAATAAAACAAAACACGCCATCACATCACTCTCTTTACTTTTTTGCACATACTTTCTTAAAAAGCCAAATAGTCAACTAAAATTGCCTATTCCCAAACAGGGCCAATATGTAATATAGGTTTTACTTTAATTATTAAAAAAAAAAAAATGCTATACCTAGAATGTGGGCCACTCTTGTATTAGAAACCGGACAGGTACTACTACACATGTACTAAAATGTGATACGATAAGGGTAGGCAGGCTTACATATATCACACAATTAGAACTTACAATACTTCTAAACATGAGAGAAATTGACAATTAATTACATCTAATGCAATCTAGTATGTTGTTTTTTAAATTAATAATGTAAAACGCAAATCTATGAGCATTATGGCCCAACTTGTTTACATTTTGTTCTGCCAAAATTCAACTTTTAGATATTAGTTCATTATATTTGATCTTTTATTCTCCTAAGGATATAAATAGGAAAATAAAATTGAGATCACTTTCGATAGCAAAATTCACTATCTTGGAACATAAGTGTACTATGTTTCGATATGTGAGTTCCAAAACGTGAATCGTGGGATTTACACTTTGTTGTAGTAACCCTGATCTTGTCCAGGGGGCTGGAGCTGCTGGGCAATACTATAAAAGGACTGATGCTGCTGGGCAATACTATGTAAGGCAAAACAGACACCCTGTTAAAACATTTTGGTGTGTTTAATGTAGTTTTGTTCTTGCCTAGAGGGTATTTGAGCAAATGCTAAGTAGGTGTATTGTATATTAGCTTTAAGGATTATGCTAGCCACTTGACTTACCTTTTATTGCATTTATTAGGAAGTTGGTATGGTCAGTAGGTGATTAGGATGATAGTGTTGTTTTTATCTTTTATTACTATATTTAAAATTACATATAATTGACTTGATTGGGTATCTGTTGACAATCTATTGATATCGCATAGTTTGTAGTTAATTGTGTAGTTAAATTGATTCTTCAAATGGACTTCTTTTCGCGTCCAAATTTTGTTATATGAATCTTTCTTTCATCCGTGTGTTCGTACGGGGCATATAATCACATGGCTTGAAGAATTAAATAAGATGTTCCTTGAGAAATTCTTTATTGTATTTCCATTAATGCAGCTACTGAATCTCTTCAGACAAAAAAATCAATAGATCCTTGTACTCCTAGTGGATATTCGCATGATGCAAAGTCTTGGACTGTTTCTCATAGTTCCATGGCTGAAAAGAGTAAATACCTATCTGCTGTGCTACCCAAAGGTAACTTCTCAGAGTGCAGATCTGCTGCTTTAATGCTGTTGCAAAAAGGAAAAGGTAATTTGGATTCTATCAGAAACACCATATCATGTTTTGCATCAATCAGGGAGTTTCCCTTCATTGCCTGTTGAAAGTAACTGATGAAAATACTTTTCATGTGAGACGCAGAACAATGCTCCTACCAGCACTGCTATATAGGATCAACATTTATACCCAAGCTTCAGGGAAAGTTTTTAACCACAGAAAATTTTTTCTATACATCACAGGTTTTATGTTCTGTCTCACCTAAGAAGTCACCAGTTTTATACTTCCTAAGATTGTTACTTCTTCGTACCACCATAAAGCATGTCATATATGTATATGATGTGTATATTTTAACCTTTTGGTTTTTCCTTGCTTTGAGTAGTTCTTTGGGCTGGCCCCAAGGAAATTTATATCTGGTCTGATGAGGGCTGGTCAACAATTCTGCGAAGAGGATTGGCCAAAGTTGAGGATGAAATATGACTCGCTTGAGGAGGATGATTTGCTGCGTTATTGCTTCTCTTCAGCATATATAGTGGCCTTACTCCATGACAGTCTTGGAATTGCTTTGGATGATGAGAGGTATTCTTTTCTTACTCTTTCCACTACCCTCTTGCATGAATATCCTCGTTGATGTGTGCTTCGCTGTATTAAAAAAGCTAATAATAAGATTTAACACCCACTATCTCAGGCTAGGGTTTTGTGTGTTATGAGCTTTTTTTTTTTTTTTTTCTCTGTTTGTGTGATTGTGTATGTATTTGCATTGATTGGACTGACTTCCAAGCAGGATTGGGTTCGCTAATCAGGTGGGAGATATCCCACTCGATTGGGCATTGGGCACATTCATCTTACAGAGCGCGGATAACTTGAACACAGAACATCCCAACTGGATTGCCACTGTAGTTATCAATGATTCATCAACACTGATTGCTTTATTTGCTATCTTCATTGTATTGATGTTTAGTGCATGGTCTTTTACAAAGTGGAGGAAGCCCCAGGTGAAGACAATCTATGATCTAGAAAAAGGAAAGTATATAGTTACACGTGTCAGTAGATAGTCATAGGAGCTTCTTTGAGAGGCACCCAATGCCCATTTTCCTGGTTTTGCCATAGGAATGCACCAAATAAGCTTACTGCTTCTACTTAGAAGGTTGACCCCTCACAGGGAGACCCGCGGTACCTAATGGGGTTGCAGGATAGAGGGTAGAGTAGAATGACTCTTTGGAGGCCATTGATGTAAAAAAGAAAGATTAAATTATGATTTGTATTTAATGGGAATTATTGATATAAGGGTGTTCTCTTCGTCAAAACTATAAACAGGGTTAGGATGTGTAGAGTGTGCAGTGCACTTGCTGCAAAAGGATTAGAGAGAGGGAGGACTGTATGTTGTTTGTTTTGGATGTTTTAATTGTTACTACAAAGAGAAAAAAAAAGGAAAAAAGGTTTGTTTCTAGTCATCTGTTTTCTCCAGAAATGTTGTTGGGTCGATATTGATAAAGAAAGAGAGAAGGCGCGGACTTTTGCTTCTTGTTATATCATTCATGTACTTTTTGTAACATGAAATTGAGTCCAATTTTGTTCGTTATTCTATTGGGGTCAATTGTTTTGGAAAAAATTTCAATCGCCTATAAGATTTGTCAACAAAATTGTTCTACAAGAAACTAAGTCTTGTTTGATTCAAAAGATTAATAGTGAAGTATTAATAATCCTATTAAATTAGTGTGGTATTCACTATCCAATTGGATTAATATCCATTGGATTAATAATCCCACCCCTACTCCATTATTAATAATCTTACAAATTTATTGGATTGATTATCCGTTGGATTAATAATTCTAAAGCAAAATGTTAAAACATTGAATAATTGGGTCTACGGATTAATAATCTCGATCCTATGCTCTAATCTGCCCAATCAAATATGCCCTAAAGTTACTGTGGTGATTTTTCTTTGTGTTCACCGTTCACCATCTAATCTAACATCTACCTTGATAAAATCAAGAGAGAGAAGACACAAAGGAGAGAGAGAGAGAGAGAGAGTGCAGATGCATGTGGTGTTAACATGGGTCACAAAATGAAAGCTCAAACGATATTGTTGACAAATTTTGGATGGTTGTAATTTTGGGGGAAAATTTAAATGTGATTATGGTCTCATGATTTCAGGTGTTTTGACACGGATAGGAATAAGAAATGATTTCTTATTATTTATTTCAGCAAGGGTTATATTCTCAAATTAAGGAGGAATTAAATTCTCACTTCTAAAACTTGCATTGTTAGAAAAATGTTCTACGCTGTGTTTGGTTGGGAGATTTAAGAAGAGATTTGAAAAGGCAAAGGAAAAAGGTATGTAAAATTAAATAAAATGTAGGTATATTTTATTCATATTTCATCTATCTTTTTTCTTTTTCTTTTCAAATTCGTTCTTAAATCTCCTAACCAAAATTATGGATTTAGGTAGAGATTTGAAAATGAAAAGAGAATGTGAGAAAAATGTGAATGAAATATAAGTTTATTTTATTTTATTTTTTAATTTATTTTCATTTTATTTGCTCTTTTCAAATTTATTATCAAAACACATCGTTAAAAGAAAAAAATAATAATTGGGCCAATATGTCGAATTTTATTGTTTTTTTCATTGAGAATTCTTTACAAAACTAAACGATTGAATAACATCCACTCAAAAATTTTATTACTAGTAATGAAATTCTATTCTCCTTACGGATCCTTTCGTTTAAACCTAACTTGAGAGTAATTAAATCAGACAATTGGATGCCATTGAACTATGATGGTATTGGCAAGGGTTAGGCATTAGTCAGCCTCAATTTTTTATTGTTTTACTATTTTTTATTTTGTGTGCGTAGAATGAAAATTTTTACTATATAAAACATTTTACAGATTTTATTTATTTTTATATAAAATCATGTGGGTATGCTGGAACTGTTACTCGCATCAGAATCATAAAAATATGTTTTCTTTTTCCTATTCCCATTTTCTTAATTAGATTGGATAGAAAAACGAAAAAAAAAATAAAAAAAAAATATAAGATAAGAATTTGAATAATTTTTTTTTATTAACAATTTTAATAATGTTACTATGACTAAATTTGGATCTCAAATTTTAAATATCATATAATGTATTGTGTTAATCTAATACACTAGGCTTCGTTTGGCAAGAGTTTTTTTTGGCTATTTTAGTCACAAAAGACAAAATAGGCTATTTTAGCCACAACAAATAAAACATCACATTCAACCTATAATCATTATACTCTTTTCTCACAAAAAAGTTAAAAAAGTCAAAAAAAAATTTTCAAACTAAGCTTTTTAGTTCAGATTAAAATAGTCAAAAAATCAAAAAGTCAACTCACTTTTCAAACGGAGGCTTAGTATGAATCAAACAAGTAGAGATGCAATCATAGCCCTCAAGAAACCGATCAAGGAAAAAGAAATGTATGTGGATACAAGAGTGGTGCTTTTACATAAGTTGGACTCCATTATCACTCGACCTATAAGGAAATCTTGACCATTAAAAGAAGAATTGAAAATTTTAAATTCCATCTTGCTAGTCATCGTCTTCTTATTGAAGCAAACTTTATAAGGCTTACAGAAGTGGCGTATTTAACAATTTCGTTCAACGAGTTCATTTAGCATAGCATTATTAATGTCGCTATATTATATTTTTAGTTTTACACAATCAAATAACAGTAACATTCATATGATAGTTTGTAAATTTCATGTATTTTCAATTACGTTGACAAAAGTAACCCAAACTAGACAAATTACAGATAAAACAAAATATTGGGATATTGACACTATTGCTTCAACAAAAACAAGTAAATATTTATACTTTACAATTGTCCGCGACGAATTTTTAATTTTCTGAAATCACTGCATAATTTACTGATAAGTTACGCTGTCAAATAGATCTTTTTGAATATATGACCATGTGAACTTGTTCTACGCTCATCTCCTTTTGGTATGATCAAATACTTTTGTCAGTACTAATTTCCTTTCAAAGATCGTTCCAAAGGCTAAACTACAGATTTTTATTTAAATCTTTCTCACAGAAACTTAGATACAGCAAAATGCAGAGATCATTCCAAAGGCCAAAGCATTATGTTGGATAATCTTTGCTGTATTTAAATAAATAAATTCTGTTTGTGTATTAAACTACAAGCAGAATACAAAAGAAAAATAGAAAATGAGAGAGATTGTTTGATTACAAAAACCAAACCAATAAATAAAAATAAATAAATAAAAATAGATTTTTATTTTGTTACAAAATTAAAATTAAAATCTAATTTAAATAAATAATAATAAAACAGAAAAATAAATTAACAACTTACTTGATTAATTTCTTGAACAAACTTTTGATCAAGTCCAATGTTTAACACTGTGTCCTTAAGATAGATTCGTCCTCTCCACAATATTTTCAAATTTGCGGACGTCTATCTCCCAAATAAAATGATCAACAACGAATAAATGCAGCACTATAATTTATTCGCACAACGAACACACTAAGTGTTTTATATTTTTCTCACAGAAAATTAGATACAGCAAAATGCAGAGAGTAGTAGTAGATTTAAGGACGAAAAATTGGAGTGAATATCCAAATGAGGAACTGCTTTTATATAGATGGAATGGTGGTCGTTAATTTTGAATTAAATAGGTGCAAACCTGTTTGAACATGTATAGTTTGAATTAAATAGGCAAGGCACTATTTCAACAGATAAACTGTTTGGGTTTGAAATTTAAATAGATTTAAAATCTGTCCGGGTGGAACAGATTTGAATCTGTTCGGGTGGGGAAAATAAAATGGAGTCCATTTTGAAATTAATTTTTGAAATTCAAATTTCAAAAAATTAGAATTTAATTTTAGAAAATAAAATTCAAATGTTTTTGGCCCAAAAAGATAGGTATTGGGCCGGACAAGCCCAACCCAACCACACACCAAAGCCCAGCACGCCCGACCGGCGGTGGCGGCGTGCGTGTGTTTTTTTTTTATGATTTTTGTAATCAGATATTATGGCTACTACAACTGAAACTGAAACTGCAACTGGAAGTGGTACTCCAATTGTTACACCAACACCGATCCCTATTTAGAACCATGTTCAAGTACCAATAAATCATGGAAAAAAACCGAAAAAATTTAATGGTACTAAATTTAAAAAATGGCAGCAGAAGATACTGTTCTATCTTACAACTCTAAATTTGGCCCGGTTTCTCCATGAAGAGGCTCCAGCACTTAAAGAGGGTGAAAGTGATCAGCAAGTTGTTGCCGTTGTAGATGCTTGGAAACATTCAGATTTCTTATGTAGAAACTACATCCTCAATGGCCTTGACAACATGCTATATAATGTTTATAGCCCTCTGAAGTCAGCAAAAGAATTATGGGATTCTTTGGAGAAGAAATACAAGACAGAAGATGCTGGCATGAAGAAATTTGTTATTAGTAAATTTCTGGACTTTGTTATGGTAGACTCCCAAACGGTAATTTCTCAAGTTTAAAATTTTCAAATAATTTTTCATGACATTCATTCAGAAGGTATGTCTCTTAGCGAGTCTTTCTAAGTCACTGCTTTAGTGAAAAAGTTACCATCGGCTTGGAAAGATTTCAAAAATTATTTAAAACATAAACGCAAGGAGATGACCATGAATGAATTGATTGTAAGATTGAGAATTGAGGAAGATAACCGAAAGGCTGAAAAGAGAAATGAGAAAAATCCCATTGAGTCCAAGGCTAATGTGGTTGAACAAGTTCACAAATCACATAACAAAAAGAGGAAGTTTACTAGAGATGGTCCTAAACAAGGCGACAACAATGGCAACAAGAAGTTCAAAGAAAAATGCTATAACTGTGGCAAGGTTGAACATCGAGCTTCTAACTGCAGTCGCCCTAAGAAGGATCGCGGAAGTACAAGTAAGAAGACTACCAATCAGGCCAATGTAACTGAACTAGATTACATCTCTAACGGGGTGAATGACATAAACCTCTCTGCTGTGGTGTCTGAGGCTAATTTGGTTGGAAATCCCAAGGATTGGTGGGTTGACACTGGAGCAACTCGTCACATATGTGCAGACAAGAAGATGTTTACTACCTACAATGAAGCTACAAATGGTGAACAACTTTTCATGGGAAATTCTTCTACTTCTATTGTGGCTGGACAAGAAAATGTGATTTTGAAGATGACATCAAGGAAAGAACTAACCCTCAACAACATACTGCATGTACCTGACATCCAGAAGAATTTAGTTTCTGACTCTTTGTTAAGTAAAAATGGTTTTAGGCTTGTATTTGAGTCTGATAAATTTGTATTAACAAAAAGTGGTATGAATGTTAGTAAGGGATACATGAGTGATAATCTCTTTAAATTGAATATAATGATAGTTGTACCAAAAATTGCTATGAATAAGAATAACACATTTTTTGCTTATATTCTTGAGTCGAATTTATGGCATGGTAGATTAGGACATATAAATTTTGATGCTTTACGCAGATTAATTGGTTTGGATTATATATCAAAGTTTGAAATTGATCCTAATCATAAATGTGAAATTTGTGTAGAAGCGAAACTAACTATGGCTCCATTTAAATCAGTTGAAAGGAAAACCGAACCTCTAGAATTAATTCATACAGACATATGTGATCTTAAATTTGTTCAAACTAGAGGAGGCAAAAAGTATTTCATAACATTTATCGATGATTGCACAAGATATTGTTATGTTTATTTACTTAGAAGTAAAGATGAAGTCTTAGAAATGTTTAAACTTTACAAAATATAAGTTGAAAATCAACTTGGTAAAACCATTAAAATGGTTAGAAGTGATAGGGGTGGTGAATATGATGCACCATTGAATGAATTTTGTGCACAACATGGTATTATTCACCAAACTACAGCCCCCTATTCTCTACAGCAAAATGGAATTGCTGAAAGGAAGAATAAAACCCTAAAAGAAATGATGAATGCCATGTTACTAAGTTCAGGCTTACCACAGAACTTATGAGGAGAAGCAATATTATCTGCTAATTATGTTCTTAACAGAATATCCCACAAGAAAACCAACAGCTCTCCTTATGAATTGTGAAAAGGTCGACCGCCTTCCTACAAATACTTAAAAGTATAGGGGTGCTTGGCAAAAGTTGAAGTTCCTGTTCCTAAAAAGACTAAGATTGAACCAAAAACAGTAGATTGTGTGTTTATTGGTTATGCTCAGAATAGTAGTGCATATCAGTTTCTAACTTATAAATAAAAAATATTTGATATAAATGTGAACATTATTATAAAGTCAAGGAATATTGTGTTTTTTGAACATGTCTTTCCTTACAAGAAAGGACATAAATTAAGTTCACATGAAAGAACTTATGATTGTACACAAAGTCAAGAGACTTATGACAATCAAACACAAGAGACTACTAATGATCTCGACCAACAGGATTTAACTAATAATGAACCAAGACGAAGTAAGAGAGCGAGAACATCAAAATCCTTTAGTCCAGATTTTTCGACACACCTGTTAGAAAATGAACCTCAAAGCTTTAAGAAAGCAATGACAGGTCCTGAAGCACCTTTGTGGAAAGAGGCTGTTAATAATGAAATTGAATCCATTATGCAAAATCATACTTGGGAATTGGTGGATCTTCCACCAGGTTCTAAATCTCTTGGATATAAATGGATATTCAAGAGAAAAATGAAAGCAAATGGTTCAATTGACAAGTATAAAGCAAGACTTGTAGTTAAAAGTTACAGACAAAATGAAGGTCTGGACTATTTTGACACATATTCCCATGTGACAAGAATAGCATCCATTCGCATGCTTATTGCTATAGCAGCGTTGTTTAATTTAGAAATACATCAAATGAATGTTAAGACAGCTTTCTTAAACGGTGATCTAAATAAAGAGATCTATATGAAGCAACCCGAAGGGTGTGTAGTACCGGGGCAAGAAAAGAAAGTTTGTCGGCTTGTAAAATCTCTTTAAGGATTAAAACAAGCACCTAAGCAATGGTATGAAAAATTTGATCATGCAATGCTTACTAATGGGTTTAAGATAAACGAATGTGACAAATGCGTCTATGTTAAAAACACTGACTAAGGATGTCATAGTTTGTCTTTATGTAGATGACATGTTTATCATTGGAAGCAGTCAAAACATGATCAAATCAACTAAGAAAATACTTAACAAAAGATTTGATATGAAAGATATGCATATGTTATCTTAGGAATGAAAATTACTAAAACATCTGACGGATATGTATTATCTCAATCACATTATATTGAAAAAATTCTTGGTAAATTTATCAAGGATGATATGAATGTAGCAAGAACACTTATAGACATTAGTCTTTATTTATCGAAAAATAAAGGTGATGCGGTGTCTCAGTTAAAATACTCCCAAATCATTGGAAACCTAGTATACCTAATGAATTGTACTCGTTCTGATATAGGTTATGCTATCAGTAAATTGAGTAGGTATACAAGTAACCCTGGAGAAGACCATTGCAAGGTGATCATTCGGGTTCTTAGATATCTAAGATTTACCCGTGATCATGGTTTGAACTTTACTCGATATCCAGCAGTACTCGAAGGTTATTGTGATGCAAATTGGATATCAGATACTAAAGATTCAAAATCTACTAGTGGATATGCTTTCACTCTGGGAGGTGTTGCTGTTTCTTGGAAATCCACGAAACAAACATGTATTGCACGATCCACAATGGAATCCGAGTTCATTGCTTTAGACAAAGCCGGAGAAGAAGCAGAATGGCTTCATCACTTCTTAGAAGACATTCCAATGTGGCCTAAACTTGTGCCAGCTATTTGCATTCATTGTGATAGTCAATCTGCAATAGGCAGGGCACAGAATCATATGTATAATGGTAAGTCACGACACATTCGTCGTCGACATAATATCGTAAGGCAATTGCTTTCAAATGGAATAATCTCAATAGATTATATAAAATCTAAAGAGAATATTGTGAATCCGTTAACAAAAGGTTTGACAAAAGAGCAAGTGTATAGTTCATCGAAGGGGATGGGATTAAAGCCTATTACATAAGAGTCATCATAATGGTAACCCTACTTATATGACTGGAGATCCCAAGAACTAAGTTCAAAGGGATAACTAAGTTATGTATGGCTCGCCAGAAATCACCAAGGGATTAAAATTCCCTACCCATTCCTATGGTGAGAGTGATATCTGCAACATGTGTTGTCTGTAGGGGTATAAGGATAAGCTTTGCTTTTAATGATTACTTATATCTTGATTAAAGCATAAAATCAAGACGAGTATAAGGAGATACTCACAATAAGAATCACCTATATGAGTGTTGAACTGGGTCCGGTTCTATGAGAATGAAGAGGCTAAATTCTATAGAAACACTCATGAAAACCAGGAGCATTCAAGGCCAAAATGAATACAACAGTGAGAACCACGATGTGTTAGAAAATATTTTGTGTGAAATCTATTGTCTTGGTTTACAAAAACGACTGAACAATTCAAGGCATCGCGTCCATTGGTTAGCTAGTAAGTCCGATAGGTTATCACTAGGAATGGTTCAAGGCCGAAAGCTACCAATCCTAATGCAAGATATTTTCGACTTATACTCTTTCGACAAAGTCTTCATATTGTTGCATTTCCGTTGTCATCAAATTCCATTCATGTGGGGGATTGTTAGAAATGGTTGGAAAAATTCTGGGTAAAACTAGAATTTTTTCCTAAGTTTGGTCCATTTTTTAGGTGGGCCCCGTGCGTCGATTTTCGCAGGTCAAAGTGGTAACACATTCTATGCCGCGTTGTGATTCACGTGGTATATTTGGTTGCTCAAAACCATTATCGAGTGAATGGGAAATTGAAGCCAAAGTGTGTTCCATGAAAATGGAGTTTTGATGGAAAATCCTTAAAAGTTGAAAAATGGTTTGTCCCACATTGATTTGGTGGGAAGTTTTGAGTGGGTTTATAAGGCATGGGATAGGAACTTGTGGTGTACCCCAAGGGGTACCCAAGTTTTGTAGAGAGAGAGGTTATAGGCAAAATGGGCTAGACCCATTGGACCCAAAAATCACCACGCGCGCCGCCACTGTCTGGTCGAGCGGGCTGGGCTTGGGCGCGAGTGTGTGGTGGGTGGTTGGGTTGGGCTTGTTTGGCCCAATACTAATCTTTTTGGGCAAAAAACATTTGAGTTTAGTTTATTTATTTTGAAATAAAATCTGTCCATTTTTATTTCAAAATTTTGGGTTAAAATTAAATTCAAATTTTGTAATGCACCTCTCTACAAAATTCTATCCAAATCGAATACAGATTTCAAATCTGTTTAATTTTCAAGTTCAAACAGATTCGGTTATTTGTCCAATTCAAAACCCAACAGGTTCAGTACCTGTTCAAACAGGTTTGCACCTGTTTAATTCAAAACCAGCAGCCACCAATCCATCTATAAATATGTAGCCCTCATTTGATGAATTTATTCATTATTTTTCGTCCATCCTTGCTGCAATTTCATCTCTGCATTTTGCTGCATTTATTCTATTATTTTTCTGTGAGAAAAAGTGTATACACTAAGTGTGTTCTTTGAACAAATAAATTATAGTGCTTCATTTATTTGTTGTTGATCATTTTATCTTGGGAGATAGACGTCCACATTCTGAAAGCACCGTGGAGAGGACAAATATGTCTTAAGGATACAGCGTCGAACACTGGACTTGATCAGATTATTATTCAAAGAAATTAATCAAGTAAATTGTTTAATTTATTTTTTGTTTTATTTGTTTATTTAAATCAGATTTTAATTTTATTTTTGTAACAAAATAAAATCTGTTTTTATTTATTTAATTTTTATTTCTAGTTTGATTTTTGTAATCAAACATTCTCTCCTTTCTTATTTTTCTTTTGTATTCTGTTTGTTGTATAGTACCCAAACAGAACTGATTTATTTAAGTACAGTAAAGATTGTCCAACAAATATTCCAACATTCCCCCACCATTTTCAAAATATATGAAAATAACAACTTGGATAGATTAGGAAAATTTACGCATAAATGAAGATATATATATTTTTTGATTTGAATCATTCACTTAGTGACAACACATCAAAGTTAATCAAGATGGTATAGTAGACTTGTCTTTGAATTAGCAATCTTATACGATTAACCGAACACGTCTCACACACAAATTTCCTTCTCTTTAGGTAATTCAAAAAAGCCGACACGTGTATTGGCCTTGTGTCTATATCTTGTTTTATAAGTGCTCAAAAGTCAAGCCCTTAGACTCATAGGAAGCGACACCACCTCCTACACTCATATCAGTAAGTTTACTGAGAGTACCCCTGTAACTTACGTACACTAACTCACCGTCGTAAACTTATTCAGAGCTAAGTAGCTCAACCTCTTCTTTTGCATTACAGGTCCCAAGCACTTTATACCTTGGAATGGTTATAAAAATAAAAATTTAAGTGCTTCCAATCACGACATATGGTGTACTTGGACTTATTGAACTTAAGGACTTGATATTTCTTCAAGCGTTGAGTCGAGTTTCCACCAGGAGTGATATATTACTTGGGCTTAAGACCCATCCCCTTTGATGATATCATATCAAATCTCTTACAAGTATTTCTTAAGATAATTTACAACCACGTGGACAAAATTCTTACATAGCTATGTATTACCACAGTTTATAACGTGATCAGCATGCCCAAACTAACAATCCCTATCATAACTATCAACTCATATTAATGATGAGTTTGCATCTTGAAAAATTCAAGAAAAATCCGTGACAAAGATACCATGTCACTCCATCTTTTTTGTTACAAGAGACTAAGTACTATCTCTTCAATTCTAAGAGATAAACCCCCACCAAGAGTAATCTTTACTCTAAGCCATAGTTTTCATGTTAAGTATTTAAACAGATGCCTATGTATCCTTTCAAATAACCGAATACCCACTTTAACAAATAAACTAACCATTCTCAATAATTTTGAGAAATTAAATTGTGGGACTTAAACAATCAATACTTTAGATATTTAGAATTAATACTTCCTTATATTATAAGTTTCATGATTTGTGCTTGTATTTGGTTTGAATCATAAATCTCCAATCAATATAAAATTTTCATTCAAATACAAGTTACACAAATTAGAAATTCTAATTTATTTATTCTGAAAATTTACCAAGTATATAACATATACTCTATATTTTCTTAAGTTTCAAGAATTCACAAACAAAAAATCAGACCTAATTTTTACAATTAAAATCATAATTTGATTTTAAAAATACATTCTTAAAACTTCCACACAAAAACTGTCCCTTAAATCCAAAAACAGGATTTAAAGTTCAGTTTTTTAGTCTAATCCTTAATCCATTAAATTTAGTCTAATTAGATTCAGAATACTATTTCGGCCTTTTAGTAAATTCAGTGCATGGATTTAAACACAAATGATCCAAAGAATTTAATTCTATTATTGATCAAAAATGATACTTATTAAACCCACAACAAGATTACTGTACATGGGCCTTACTACCCAAAAAGTAGTAGCCGGTGACCCAAACCTCTATCCATATGATGAACCACGTGATTATATGCAATAGTCTTCTTTGACATCAACATGGACACAAGATAGGATTATTGCATTTTTTGTGCAAAAAACCTACTTATACGTAATGTCAAACCTATACTTCCCATTGCTTTTTTAATACAAAAGCAACTATCAATAAATAAGCAAAGAAGTTTTTTATTTTCCATCTTGCTGGGTTATCTACCCCGACAATGATAGCCATCAATGGAATTAACTTTGTCTTTGCAAAGAAACCTGCATAACTTCTATACCACAATACTTTGCAAAAACACAAAAAATAAAAGTAATAGTATACAAAACATGATAATTATTACTAATAATGACAACTGCAACTAATAAATTCTAGTTTGCATTTTGTTCACATGAAACAACAATACTAAAAATTAAATATAATCACACATGTTAACTATCAAATCCAATACCATAGAAATTCTAACGCTGAACAAGTAAAGTATTTACTTTAAATGAAAGTTATAAGCAAACATAGTTTTCATACCCATTATGAACTTATCTGATGTTCAATTATAAGCATGGTTCTCAAATAAAAATCACAAGCAAGGAATTAAGACATACATTTGCCAATAATAAATTGAAGCAAACTATTTTATCACTTTGATCGTAATTTGACGGTCAAACACCAAATTGGAATTAAAAGTCAATCTTTTAATTGTTTCTAATATTTTCAAATAAATATTAATCCTATCCATCTCTTTGTAATATCGTCTTAAGATTGTTGGTGCAAATTTGGTTAATGTGATGGATAGAGATAAAACATAAAATAATTAGTATTGTTTCAAAATGTGTTACAACGTCACTTTCCTTAAGATGATATTCGCCCCCACCAATTCTGTCGAATATGGTGTGCACCGGGTTACTCGCGAATCCGCCTCCAGGATACAATGAAGCATAGTCTAAAGACTGATGTCTAACTGCGTTATGCATGAACGAAATCAGATCCCGAATACTTTTGGATTTTTCTAATGCACCAAATATGGAGGAAAATAACAATATGAATGTTAGAAATTCCATGGATTTCACATAGATGATTTCTATCTAATTTCTAACCCATCCTGCCTTTATATAGGCATGGGTTTGTGTCCCTTAGACTAAAAGTCGTGTCATTTAAATTCAAAAGTGACACCCTTTAAATCTAAGAGTCATGTCTTTTGGTTTAAATCCAATAGTAACACCTTATGGTTTAAATTCAAAAAACACACATTTTTGTTTAAACTCAATGATTACACTCTTTGGTTTAAACCCAAAAGTCACATCTCTTTAATCATTCATATAAATGTATTATGAAAATGTTCTAACACCCTGTTAGAATGAGGGAAAGAGAGAGAGAGAGAGAGAGAGAGAGAGAGAGAGAGAGAGAGAGAGAGATAAATCTATATATATATATATATATTATCATTCAATAAGAAAATGACTAATATAATAGAAAAGGCCTATATATATAAGCTGAGGAAGAGTAGCTTACAAGAAAGTTAACTATGGTAGTGTACAATATATGGTAATATAAATATAGACAGCTAACACCCCCCTCCCCCTCAAGGTCTAGCTGGTAATGCAGATATCAACTTGAGCTTGGAAAGTAAGGCAGAAAAGCGTCCTGGAGGATGAGCCTTGGTGAAGATGTCGGCTATTTGATCAGCAAAGATAATAAAGATAAGACGAACAGTGTCACTAGTAACACGCTGTTGTATGAAGTGGCAATCAATTTCAATATGATTTGTGTGATCATGGAAGACATCATTATGGGCAATTTGAATAGTACTCTGATTGTCACAATAGAGGTTAATCACAGCAGACTGAGAAATCCCCGTAAGAAGCTAGCGTAGCCACACCAGCTCTTGAGTAGTGTCAGCAAGAGCACGATACTCAGCCTCAATACTAGAACGAGCAACAAGAGTTTGTTTCTTGCTACGCCAGGCAATGAGAGAGTCACCTAAGAAGAAGCAGAATCCTGTAGTAGAATGGCGGTTAGTAGGATCCCCTACCCAATCTGCATCAGAAAAAAAGTGTAACTATAGAGAAAAGTGTGCTGAGTAGTGAAGATCATGAAACAAAGTTCCTTTGAGATAGCGTAAAATGCAAACTAGGGCATCATAGTGCGGAAAGTGAGGAGCAGCCATGAACTAACTGACAATGTGAATATCATAGGCAATGTCTGGATGAGTAAACGTGAGATAGACAAGACTGCCAACTAGTTGATGATATATAGTAGTCCTAGACAACAGGTAACCATCAAGAGGTGTGAGACGAGTCTGAGGATTAACTGGAAAAAGAGCAATCTTGCAATTGGTAAGACCAACACGAGCCAAGAGATCAAAGGTATACTTGGCCTGGGTGAGAAAGTAACCAAAAGGATTATGAGAAATTTCCAAGCCAAGGAAGTAACTAAGCAAACCCAAATCTTTCATCTCAAACTAGCGACTGAGGCACTGTTTCAGACTAGAGATACCCACTTTGTCATCCCCGGTGATGATCATATCATCCACATAGAGAAAAAAAAGAAGAATAATACCATGCTCTGTCTTACGTATAAACAGAGTAGAATCATAGGCACTGGAGGAGAATCCAAAGTCACGAATGGTAGAACTAAACTTGGCAAACCAGACATAGGGAGCTTGTTTCAAACCATACAAAGCACGACGAAATTTACAGACCTTAGTGGACGAAACTGAGGAACTAGGAGGAGGCTGCATATAAAATTCCTTAGTGAGATCACCATTGAGAAAGGCGTTCTTGACATCCATCTAACAAAGACTCCAATGGTGAGCAGCAACAACAAGTAGACTGCGAATTGA
This sequence comes from Camellia lanceoleosa, assembly GCA_025200525.1. NCBI lineage: Eukaryota > Viridiplantae > Streptophyta > Magnoliopsida > Ericales > Theaceae > Camellia > Camellia lanceoleosa. Next base: position 93,547,378 of record CM045769.1, read on the forward strand.
AGTAAGGCGAGCAACATAAGCGAATGTTTCCTCGTAATCAATCTCATATTCTTGAGTAAACCCTCTGGGCAACAAGACAAGCTTTATAACGCTCAATGGAACCATTAGGGTAGGTTTTGATCTTGTAAACCCATTTACAACTAACAGCACTCTTTCTAGGTGGAAGGTCAACTACATCCCAGGTATGAGTTTTATCTAAAGTCTGCAATTCATCACTCATAACTTGTTGCCAAAAAGGGTTAGAACAAGCTTCTCGATAGGAAGTAGGTTCATGAGAATAAAAAGTAGTGGAACCAACAATGAAATCATGAAGGACAAAAGGTTGTGTTACCCGAGTAGAATGACGAAAAGGTACCTTTAGTGCAGAAGATGATGCAGTGGAATCAAGGGATGTATGAGGCTCACTGGGAGAGGAAATGATGATAGGACTAGGAGGTGGAGCACGAGCAGGTACAGAAGCCAGCTCAAAATCAGGGAGTGGAGCAGCAGGACCAGGAGGTGGAGCAGAATCCTTAAGATGGACCGGAGTCATCATGTCGGAAGTAATGTTTGTAGCAAATTCATCAAACAAAAGAGAATGATCTGTAAATAACTGTGTAATGGGAGGAGTGGACAAATGAAACTTAGATATAAAGGAAAACATTTTGTATTCCCAAAATACCACATGACGAGAGACACGAAGATGACAAGAAAGAAGATCCCAACAACAATAACCTTTATGTTTAATCCCATACCCTAAGAAGCAACACAAACAAGCGCGATGTTCTAATTTGGTAAGCTCATGTTGTTGACAAAAAACAAAACAAGCACATCCAAACACAAGAAGACCAGTATAGGTAGGAGGTGTACCATACAAACGTTCATATGGGGTTTGATTGTTGATGGTAAGAGAAGGTAGACGGTTGATAGTATAGACTGTTGTGAGAGCAGGTTCTCTCCCAAAAATGTTCAAGACAACAATAAAATATTAAAAGAGCACGAACAGTGTCTAGGATATGGTGATCTTTACGCTCAACACAACTATGGCAGCCCCAATTATTCTGATTTAATTTGGAATGTATGGGAATTATTCAGTCTAATTCGTATATGATTTGATTAAGGATATATTTTGGAATTAAAAATTGAAAGCCTAATGGGTCAAGAAGGTGAAATTGACAAGTTGAATCAATTTAATTTCGAGTATCGGACTATATGAGATTTTAATTAAATATTCGATTCTGTTTAGAAAAATTGAGATTTGACTAATTAGGTTCGAATTGGAATTAATTAAGCTAATTTGATTATGAGGATTGAGAATTGTGATTATTCTGCATTAAATTTATTTGTAAGGTGTCTAATTCTATATGTAATTTATTGATGGGAATTGTGAGTCTAATTAGAAATTGAAGGCCTTAAAGATTTAAGAAACCAAAATTGATGATGGAAATAAGTTTAATTTGGTATTTGGAACCTTTTGGGAGTTTGATCAAAAATTCGATTCAGATTGATAAATTTAGAAATAATTAATTGGGCCTTAATGGAAGTCAAATTAAACTGATTAAATTATGTGGGCTTTATGATTAGTTATAATTAATTTAATTATGTGCTAATTGAGATTTATTAAGACTAAGTGTTACTTAATTAAGCTAATCTTAATCACAAATTGAATTATGGTGGTGGGTGTACTAAGCAAATCTGTGTATGTGTGTGCATGTGAGTGATGTGAGTGCATGTGTACAATATGAAGAGTGGAGGGTGTGTGTGTGTGTGTGTGTTGTATTGATTTCATTAAGTGATGAAGTGGGTTCATTTACAAAAGAAACACACACAGAGAGAGAGAGAGAGAGAGAGAGAGAGAGAGAGAGAGAGAGAGAGAGAGTTGAAGTAAAAAACAAAGGAAATGTGAGAGTGCTGGAAATCTGGGAATGAGAAAGGATGAAGACTTGAGTTCAAGTCCAAGAGAAAGAAGAAAAAGAAAAGTGTAAAGAACAGACTGAAAGTTCAACAAGAAATTCAACAAATCAAGACTATAGGTAAGAAATTCTAACCTAATGTCTATAGACAATCTCTTACCTAAATTTATGAGGTAATTGAGTTTAAATACATATAATATGAAGGAATCAAGGAAAAGAATGAAGAAAATTAAGTAAATTCAAGAATTAAGGAATTGATTTAGAAATTCATCTTTTGAGTATAATTTTAGTTACCTTTGATGAATTTGAGTTCTAATTTTACATGCATCTTGAATTTTAAAGAATTTGAGTTAATCAATTCCATATTTTGAAGAGAAGGAGGAAATTTTTTATAAACATCAAAATCCATGAAAATCTAAACTTAATCTTGAAGATAAATGAGGTTTTGATTTGTTTAGAAAGATGTTAATTTTAATCCATGCATGTAACGTAATTTAGGAATTTTTATTCAATTTAAGCATATTATTTTTGAGTTTGGAATTATATTAATGAAATTAGAAAGAATATGGGTTTTGAGCAAGAATTGAGCTACATGCATGTTCATGAAAAATGATCGTAATTTCTTCATTATGATTTTAGTTTTGAAGTTCTTTTATGCATAAGAGTTTATATCTTGCATGTTTTCAGGAAAATCCATGGATTTACATCTCCAATTTCATGTTTTTTTTTTTTTTTTAAAGAAAAAGGAATTTGAGAAATCTTTGCATGCATGAGGTTTTAACTCAAGTTTGACAAAATTAATGAAGTTTTGAAACTTATTGTTTTGAAAAGGGTCATGAAGAAGCGATCTGTTACCGAGCCATCTTATTGGGAATAACAAGAGCATCTATGAATACTCAAAGTTTCATATCTGAAGTGAGTTTTCAAGAAACTGCTCGAGTTTTAGCAAAAGCTGCTCTCCGGGGTCGTATTGATTGGTTGAAAGGCTTGAAAGAGAATGTTGTTCTGGGGGGAATGATACCTGTTGGTACCGGATTCAAAGGATTAATGCCCCCTTCAAGGCAACATAACAACATTCCTTTGGAAACCAAAAATAAGAATCTATTCGAGGGGGAAATAAGAGATATTTTGTTCCACCACAGAAAATTATTTGATTCTTGTCTTTCAAAGAATTTCCATGATACATCAGAATAATCATTTAATTTATAGGATTAAATGATTCCTAAGAGCATATTTTTACCTATTATCCGTATTTGGTCCGGTCATTTGATTTGGTAATAATAATAAAGAAAATAATGAATAGAAAAGCATAATGGCTTGGATCATGTATCTACGGCCAATCTATGGTAGAAGAGAAGGTTCCATCGGAACAGTTATTTATTTTTTAGGGTATCTTGTCTTTTTTTTTTTTTTTTTGAAAATGGGAGGGTAAGCGTGGGGAAAAATGACAAGAAGATATTGGAACATCAATTTGGAAGAGATGATGGAGGCAGGAGTTCATTTTGGCCATGGTACTAGGAAATGGAACCCTAGAATGGCACCTTATATCTCTGCAAAGCGTAAAGGTATTCATATTAGAAATCTTACTAGAACTGCTCGTTTTTTATCAGAAGCTTGTGATTTGGTTTTTGATGCAGCAAGTAGGGGAAAACAATTCTTAATTGTTGGTACCAAAAATAAAGTAGCTAATTCAGTAGCACGGGCTACAATAAGGACTCACATACAAGAATATTGTACTCTTTTTCCTTCACCAAAGGTTTTTTCCCACTGGGTTTTTCATGGTAAGGTTTTAACAAGGCATATTCTTAGTATATGGTTATCTAAGGGAGAGTGTTGTGAAATAATTGGATAACCATCAAAAGAGATTAAATTGGAATTATAATGAGTTTTGGACCAAAGTGGAAATATGAGGAAAGTTTTACCATATGGGAAGTATGACATGCCATGTGGTAAATCACATGGTGTGATGAGTAGTGGTGTGTAGTGAAAGTTTTGTCATCTATAAATAGGTAAGTTTGCATGGTAATGAAAATAAAAAATAAAAAGAAAATAAAAAATAAAAAAACTTTTTATTTTCTCTTCCATTGTGGCTCTTTCTTCTTTATTTTCTTTAGTTTTATAACAGGCCCCATTTTATCTCATGTTAATGAAAAGGAAAATGTTTGATAAGTTGTAAGTAGGGCTGCAAATGAATAGATCTGTTTATGAACAGATTCGAGGTCGATTCAATAAGAGCTCGTTCGAACTCGGTTTGTTATATTTTTATTACATTCAAGCTCGAGCTCAAACACATTAAAATCTTAATAAATAAGTCCAAACATAATCAAGTTCAGCTCGTTAGTTAGGCTCGTTAATATTTATTTAAATAATAGAATAAATATATTATTTATATATTAAATAATATAAAAATATGTAACAATAGGATAAATATGTTATTTATAAATTTAAATAGTGTAAATGTAAATAATAGCTAAATTTATTTACATGTAAATAATAGCTGACTATAGATAATATATTTATATAATATTGGTCTTAGATATTATTATTATGGTAAGATATTGACTTTTCCTTTAGTATATTTATATATATTGTATATATTGTGGAGGAGAAAATTTTGAGCCTAGGTCCAAATCCAATCACGCTAGTCCAAGACAAAAAAACGACAAGTCCAAACCCATCCCTTGGAGCTTACGAAGGACAGCTAGTAACAACTTGGCATCCAATCAAGGTGCATGAGAAGATAAACAAATATATAAGATAATCTTCTATAAGGTAAATCTGTAAAATAAAGGAGAGGCATCGGGTTAGGTATTATCCAATGATGACAAGTGTAGAACAAACATGACTAAGGCATAGACTAGTAGGAGGCAGAGCCATCCAATTAATTTAATCCTATGGGTATAATGCTCGGCGAGCTAGCCACTAACATCTAACATCATCCAAGTCGTCCATGTGCCAGAGATCCAACGATCAAGGATAAGGCACACTTGGCAAGTTGCCCAACTAAAGCCAGGTATGGGCAGAACCCTTCGATCAAAATAATATCCGACATATGAGATTTGAGCCAAAATAGCTATAAATGGGTAAGCTAACAAAGCACAAGAGGGACAAGTAAGTGAATCCAATCTAACCCAATTATATTCAATCTTAATCAATTTCTACTTTAGAAATATTTCCTTTCTTATATTTATACACTATGGCTTATCAGTGTATTCACCTTATCATGAGAGGGTCCTCCCGACCAACCTTGGTCAGGAGTGATCACTAACATTTAGTTTGTTTTTACAGAGTGCAAAGGATTAGGCACATTATCTCGCTTTTCCTGTGGAGATAATCTCACTTTCCACAATTGGCGTTGTCTATGAGAATGACGAGAAGATAAGTGCTCATCTTTCTCTAGAAGGGATCCCAAGTGATCATTAGTGCACTTTGATTCGAAACATACTCGGCCAAAACTTTGGCCATAACTCCGAAGTGCCGCCAAAAGACTTGGTAGACATAACACCCATGAGAGAAGATGATCGGCAAAACCAATTAGTAGACCAGCTTACTGCCCAAATTGAGACCCTGGAAAAAAAACTACGACAAACCCAAAGAAGGGAGGACCAGAGAAAGGCACATGAAAAACAAAGCATCCAAACAAAAAAGGATGACGCAAGCCAAGCGGCCAGCAGCCACCCTAGTTGAACATGGAAGAAGCGTCCCACCAACGATGACGGTTTGCTCGATTCCCCAAAAAGCGACCCAAGGAGCTGGCTCGATCAACGTATCAAACGAAACAAAAACTGGTTCGAAGGAATCTTTTTTAGAAGAAATTGACTCTCCCTTCTCCAAAGCCATCGACCGAGCTGACCCACTAAAGAGATTCACTCCTCCAAAGTTCAACCTATATAACAAAAAAGTAGATCTAACCAGCCACATACAACATTACATGCAAGCCATGACCTTATGGAGCAACAATGGGCCAATCATGTATAGGATGTTCTCTTCTAGTCTAAAAGAGATGCCCTTGAGATGGTTTAGAGGCCCGATCCATCAATGACTGGAGGCAACTTTGGCAGCCATTCATCTCATTCTTGATCACTAATAGTTGAGCACCAAAATAGGTGGACATGATCCTTATGATGAAGAAAGGAGAAAGTGAAAGCCTATGGGAATACGCCAACAAATATTGGGCAGTCTACAACGAAATCGACAATTGCAATGAACAATTAGCAATCGTGTCATTCAAGTTAGGCTTACACCCTACCAGCAAGATTTGCCAGTCCTTAACTAAGAAGCCCCCCACTGACGTAAATAGCCTAATGAACCATGTGGAGCAACACTACAAGATCGAGGACGATCTAAATAGAATCGATGAGATCTGTTCAACACAACCCTAGTTTAGAAGCCATAAAAAGATAAGAGAAATACTCCAACCAGAAGAGGAATGAGTCAAATGTAATCGCCGAATAGTCTAACTTCGGAAGGAAGCTTACAAGGTGATTGTCACCATCTTTACAGAACCAATATATCGAATCCTAATGAAGATCCAGAATGAGCCGTACTTCCTATGGCCACAGAACATGGTTGGGGACCCATTTGTCAGAAATCGGAGGCTGAGGTGTTCTTATCACAAGGATTATGGACACATTACCGAAGATTACAGATCCTTGAAGAAATTATTCAAGGAACTTGTCCGGAGCGGGTGCTTGAAGGCATTTTTTGATCACTTAACAGGCCACACGGGCAAGCATGGTGACAAAGACGGAAGCACTCAACTAACCCCGACCATCAACATGATATACTCAATCCCGCTGAAAAAAATAGATAAACTAGATAATAGGATAAACAAGAAGGCGACACACTTGAAGTAGGTCATGTCCCTATCCAAGACCCCCACAAAAAGAGCTTGACCATCCGAGCTAAAGATCTTATTTTCTGATGATGATCTGATGTGGATCCAACATCCACACAATGACGCCTTGATAGTAACCCTCCAAATCAGACGGTTTGCCATCCGAAGGGTGCTGGTGGACAAAGACAACTCCTCAGAAATCATGTATTATGAACTATTCAAGAAGTTGGGCTTGACACGTAAAGACCTACGTCCAACCGAGTCATTATTGTTCAGCTTTAATTCCATTCTGGTTTATCCCTTGGGCAAGATCTTCTTACTGGTAAGAGCTAGCATCATAACTTAGCAAGTGGAGTTCCAAGTGGTAAGCGTCCATTTCCCGTACAATGCAACAGTGGGAAGAACATGGCTCAACAAAATGAATGCAGTTTCATCTACTTTTCACTAAACCATATAATTTCCGATCGAAGATGACATTGGAGAAATTAGAGAAGATCAGACATTCGCTAAGTAATGTATGGCAGTATCTCTGTCTAACAAAAGAATAGGAAGTTTGCACTGAAGAAGTATGTGAAGAACCAGTTCGCACAGAACCCACTACAAAGAGCGCCGAAGAGCTAGAGAAGGTGCCTAGTGCCACAAAAGACAAAGAGAAATTCTTTCTCATCAGAAAAAATCTCAACGTAATAGACAAAGACTAGTTGATCCACTTTCTGCTACAATATAGGGATGTACTCGCATGGACTCCCTACGAAATAGAAGGTGTTGATCCGAAAGTAGCATGCCACAGGCTCAACATAGACCCAAACTACAAACCAGTAATCTAGAAAAGCAGAAGGTTGGCACCTCACCACGCCGAGGCAGTCAAAGAAAAAGTAACATAGCTATTGGAAGTAGACGCCATTAAGGAGGTTCAATACCTAGAATGGAAACCCAATACTATTGTTGTGCAAAAACACAATGGACAGTGAAGAGTATGTGTGAACTTTACCAGCCTGAATAGTGCCTGTCCGAAGGAAAACTTCCCCTTACCGAAGATCGACTAACTAATAGATGTCACTCAGGGCATTAGAGGATGAGCTTTCCTAATACATATCGAAGATATCATCAGATAGCAATGTATCCGAATGAACACGAAAATACAACATTCATCACTACTATAGGATCGTTCTGCTACAAGGTGATGTCATTCAAACTAAAGAATGCGGGGGCAACCTACCAGCTATTGGTGACAAAGATGTTCCATGACCTGATAGGACGAAACCTGGAGGTGTATATTGATGATATGGTGATGAAATTTAGAGAAAGCGGTGATCATTTAGCAGATCTTCAAGAAGCATTCAAGATCCTTCTAAGATTCAGAATGAAGTTGAATGTAGCGAAATGTGCCTTCGGGGAAGGGTTAAGGAAACTCCTTGGCTATAGCGTCACTATAACGCCCCAAACAATACAATGAATCCTAACTCATAAGTGGAAGATTAATAGAAGCAATACACTTTCATTCATCGGAGTTAATATACATTAGAGACAGATACAAAAAGGAATGAAAGTTACACAGACATTCATTTGCCCTAATGGCTTACATCCTTCCAAGTCGCTGCTTGGTTACAGCAAAAATGAGCCTAGCTCAATCACAAATCAAAGCCCTTGGCTATACAAAATAGATACAACAAAAATAGAAGCTCTTACTCTAAATCCTTCCAAGCTACTACCTTGGCGGAGGCTTATCACCTACACTTAAAAATGGTTTTTCCTAAATAGGGTAAGCCAAAGCCCAATAGAAATAATCTAACACAACATATGAGTCTTAACAAAGATATAAGTAAAGTGTACATATACAATGTCCGTAGTAAAATCATTCATGTTTTACAATATCATAATATGCCAAGTTTTATATCCCAATCCTTGTTATCTTAATTTCATCCACGTCAATTCACTTCATTTCAACTCATGAGCCAATTTCATCTCAATTTCATACAAGTAGTTCCTCTAAGCCGCGAGCAATAGGCAGTTACCTTCCCCTCTTGCATCAATACACAACCCAAGCCTTCTCGTGAGGCATTACAATACATTGAATAACCCAAACCCCTCTCTGAGATAATCAATACTGGAGCAGTGGTAAGTCTAACCTTAAGCTCTTGAAAAAACTTCTCACAAGTCTTATTCCACACAAACTTAACTCCCTTCCTCGTTAGTCTAGTTAACGGTGAGGCTAATCTAGAGAAATCCTTCACAAATCAATGGTAATACCCGGCCAATCCCAAGAAACTACGGATCTCAAAAGCGTTCTTAGGTTGCTCCCAATCTTGTACTGCCTCTATCTTAGATGAATCTACAATCACCCCTTCCTCGGATACCACATGGCCTAAGAACCTAACTTCCCTCAGCCAAAATTCGCATTTCCCAAACTTAGCATACAATTGGTGGGCTCTAAACAACTTAAGCACCACCCGCAAGTGTTCTTCATGCTCCTCCTCAAATGGTGAGTAAATCAAGATGTCATCCACAAAGATGACCACAAAACAATATAGGAACTCACGAAAGATCCGGTTCATCAAATCCATAAACACAGCTGGGGCATTGGTAAGCCTAAAAGGCATCACTAGAAACTCGTAATGGCCATACCACGTACGGAATGCCGTCTTCGAGATATCCTCCTCCCTTACTTTCAACAGGTGATAACCCGATCTCAGGTCTATCTTAAAGAAGCAACAAGACCTCTTCAACTTGTCAAACAAATCATCTATACGAGGCATTGGGTACTTGTTCTTAACAGTTACCTGGTTCAACTTCCGGTAATCGATACAAAGTTACAACGCTTCATCTTTCTTTTTAGCAGAAAGAGCCCGTGCTCTCCAAGATAAAGTACTAGGGCAGATAAAATCCTTATCTAACAATTCCTAGAGTTAAATCTTTAACTCACTTCATTCAGTAGGTGCAAATCTATACGGTGCCATAGAAACTGGTGCCGTGCCAAGCACTAAATCAATAGAGAACTCGATCTCTCGCTGGGGTGGTAAACTAGTAAGATCCTCGGGAAAAACATCAGGTATTCACAAACCACCCTTGGCAACTCAACCTGGACTTCATCACACTCACCACTCAAGAAGCTTGCCAGAAGGTAACTAAGTTCACTCCGCCCATGCGGATCATATACCAGTGATAAGACTTTATCCACCTGGTCCCCCAAGAAATAAAAACATTCTCCGCTCAGGGTATATATAGTAACCCTCTGACGGTAGCAATCTATAACAGTCTGATATGACGACAACCAATCCATGTCCAAAATAACATCAAAACTAGACATATCCATCAACACAAATGCAAAAGGAAGTCGGCGACCAACAACCTCTATGTCATAACCCTAACACCCCTTCCTCAAAATGATCTCACCACCAATAGGTGACTCTACACAAATACGAGATGCTAACTGTACCAATTCCAACCCTAAAACCGATGCAAATGTAGATGAGATAAATGAATGGGATGCATCCATATCAATCAACACATTAGCAACTGAATTGCAAAACAAGAAAGTACCTCCCACAACAGAAGGCGCTGGTACTAGATCCGACGCGGTAACAACATACACACGCCCCATAGGTCTCTGTTCAACCTGCTCACCCCTCGGAGCATAAGCCTAATGTATTGATTGAGCCAAAGAGGCTCCTTGATTGGCCCTTGAGGCTTGTGCTGACTATGCAGGCTGGTGGCTCTATGTCTGCCTCAAACTAGACGCCCAGGTGTGCTATCCAACTGTGGGCAAAATCTCTTCAAATGCCCTGTCTGCCCACACTGATAACAAGTAAGAAACTGCCCTCTCCCCTGACTCTGGCCCTATGAATAAGCCAAAGACGATGCAGACCGTTGCCCTCCTCCTCTCTGCGGGCAAGCTAGAGACTTGTGGCCCAACTGACCACACTTGTAACAAGTTACATCTCCCTGACCACCCCTTCCAGAACCCGAACTTGATATTAGAAAAGTGGATCTCGATTGAGCTCCCTGGGACGATTGGGGGTTGGAACCTCTCTGTCTCTTACTGTCCCCCTAACTATCCTGACTTCTCATGGAGCCCCCTATTCTTTCCTCATCCATCTGCGTAATGGTCTCAAGATGGGCTGTTGCCTCCACAAGGTGCCCATAATCTCTAATCATGGATTCAGCCACTCTGAACATGAGCCTCAATCTGTTCTCAAACTCCAAGCAATGGTGCTTCTTAGTTGCCAAAAGCTCAGGTGCAAACCTAGACAAGCTAGTAAAGGTAACCTCAAACTCGGCCACTGGTGTGTTCAACTGCACCAACTTAGAGAACTGGTCTCTCAATTTCTCCCTAACTGTGGAAGGCAAAAACTTATCCTAGAAGGTGTTGACAAATGCCTCGCAAGTCACCCCAATGCGCCTACGCGCACACTTCCACTACTGACCTGCATCTCCCTTCAATTAGAAAGATGCCAAGGTCACCCTCAGCTAGTCGTCCTCGATGCCAAGCATCTTAAACGTCTTTACTATCTGCTCTAGCCACTCATCTGCCTTTAGTGGCTCCTTGGGATCACCCAAAAACTCGTCTGTATTTGAATGAAAAAACTCTCTCTTCAAGAAAGACGGCCCTGTTTCAGCTACTTGGGCCTGGACTTGATTCTCAACCCTGAGAATGTCTATGGATTCCCGCAATGCTTCGGCCATTTCGCGAGCTAAGGCGCCCATGGCCTGTTGACCAACCAGTTTGGCCATATTAGCCTGACCAACACTCTCCTCCTGCACCGGAATATCATCTGGTATCAGTATCTCCTACCGTCTCGGCCTACCATGCCTACCACCACGACCATGCCCTGACATCCTAATGAAGGTAACAAAAGAGATTAGCATATTTACAAATGTGCCGAAGTTAACTTACTTACATCCTAAAACGGTGGACAACAGTAATTCATTCCACATAAGCATGTAGTCACATAAACACATATGAATTTCATTCTCGGATAATGACCGTCCCACGGCGTTTCCAAAATTTCGGTTAGAAGCAACAATGATTAAGTGCTTTCTAATAAGACTTCTAGAAACCCATAGACTCAATCAACATCCTAGAAATTAAGTCTCATACCCATATAATCACATAAGCATGTTATCATATAAGCACACATCGTTCTTACTAAAGTCTCTATCAGGCAGGACAAACCCATTATGGTACTAACCACTTTCCACGTACCCAAAGTTTTCGAACTCGATACACTCTAATACTAAGTTGTAATGCCCCAAATAATACAATGAATCCCAACTCATAAGCGGAAGATTAATAGAAGCAATACACTTCCATTCATCAGAGTTAATATACATTAGAGACAGATACAAGAAGGAATAAAAGTTACACAGACATTCATTTACCCTAATGGCTTACATCTTTCCAACTCGCTACTTGGTTACAACAAAAACGAGCCTAGCTCAATCACAAATTAAATCACTTGGCTATAAAAAATAGATACAACAAAAATACAAGCTCTTTCTTCAAATCCTTCCAAGCTACTGCCTTGGCGGAGGCATATTACCCACACCTGAAAATGGTTTTTCCTAAATAGAGTGAGTCAAAACCCAGTAGAAACAATCTAACACAATATATGAGCCTTAACAAAGATATAAGCAAAGTGTGCATATACAATGTCCATAGTAAAATCATTCATGTTTTACAATATCATAATATGCCAAGTTTTATATCCCAATCCTTGTTATCTCAATTTCATCCACATTAATTCATTTCATCTCAACTCATGAGCCAATTTCATTATTTTCCAGACAACCCAACTGAGACTATAACTCAGTGGTTCTCAAATCAACACATTAATCACACGAACATTTCAATTTGCCATTTTACGGAAATTTCGTCCGCGAGAATCGACACCCATGTATACGTGCGGTTTCGGGACTTTCACCCTGGACACACAGGCCTACTTAATTCAATAGAATCCATCCTCTTTCTTCTCCCAAACATGGAGTACATCTCCTTTTTTCTCCCAACATCATACATATACAATGTATTTAAAATACATTCATATTCAATGACAACCAACAGGAGATTAGTTTCAATTCACCTAATCCTCATGTGTTTCCTATAACAATCGTAGTTATCCTCCACTAATAGCCCAATATAGATATTTCTAAACAAATATTCAATCTCAAGACAAATAATTTATTCAAAATTTCATAAGTGGGTGATAATATATATTCTTCTCCACTATTTACATCAACATCCATTCAATTTCACATTTTCAATCCTAATTTCATTTATTTATACAAAATAAATATTTGAAACATTTTAAAGAAAACTCCCTCTTTCCTAAATATCAACCTAAATGCCAAAATCAATTATTTTGTCACAATATAACCTCATATTCAACCTCATAACCATTTATAACTCATTCACTTAGAAACCCCTCTTTTGATTTAATACCCAAACCCTAAATTTGTTCATAGTACACCCAAATTCCACCATTTATACATAACAACCCATAACTAAGTTAAAAATCATATGAAAGTGTAGAAAATCCCTAAGTTTTAATCGGATCAAAATGGAGCTCTTGGAATGCTCTAACTCTTTCTCGAAGACACTAGGGTAGAAATCCCAATAGATATAGGTTAAGATGTAGACAGAGAGTGAGTTTTAGAGACAAAGAGTAGATCTAGGGTTTAGAGAGAGAAAGAGATGGAAAAGTGAACAAAAATAAGGCTGCTGTGAACTGATATACGCACAGTCCGCTCGAGTACAAGAGTTGATGCTCGAGCATCAGACATAACAATTCGTTCCACTCGAGCATAAGAAGTGACTCTTGAGTGCCAAGACACAATGAAAAAGGGCATCACCGCTCGAGTGCAAGAAGTAACGCTCAAATGCAAAATATACATATCCAGTAGTTTTGTAGACAAAAGAACATCGCTCGAGCGCGAGAATGGCTGCTCGAGTGTAGGAAACGCAGCTCGAGCGTAGAATATTCTCTTTCAGTAGTTTTGCAGACCTATAAAAGTACTAAGGGTTTGCAATGCCCGCTCAAGTGTAAGAAGTGCCACTCGAACGGAGGAGCAAAAATCTAGGCGACAAATGTTTGGAAACTAAGCAACCAACCTGTCCCAAACACAACCACAGCAACCCAAAAGACAAACCCAAGGGACAATAAAGGGAAAAAGAGACGAACAACAACATTTAACCATGAAACCCGAGTCCGGAATACAATAGAATGTCAAGTCAAAATCATAATTGCTGTAGTAACTTAGCAGGGAATAGAAGCAAACCCCGATCAGATTAAAGCTCTACTCAATATTGCTCCTCATATGAGGGTCAAATGAGTACAAGCACTTACACGGATGGCAGCCACACTCAATAGATTCATCAGCTGATCAATCCTATCTACAACCCTTTTTTTCAATTGGTAAAAAAGAAAGCACAGTTTGTATAGACATCGAAGTGTGATCGGGCACTAAAAGAACTAAAGGAATACTTGGCTATACCTCCATTGCTCACTAGTCCCAAGCCAGAGGAAACAATGTATGTCTATTGGCAGTCTCAATAATGTTGTGAGCTCGACACTAGTTAGGACATTAGAGATGAGGCAATCACCTATATTCTGCGTGAGAAAAACCTTGCTCGACGTAAAAACAAGGTACCTACCCCCTTCAAAAGCTTGTTTTAGCACTTGTAACCACTTACAGGACGTTAATGCATTACTTCCTGACTCACCCCATCATTGTGCACTCCAAACATCAGCTCAAAAGGATTCTTCACAAGCTAGACCTGTCGAGGAGAATCTCTCAATGGTAAATTGAGCTTAGACAATGCGATAAACAATTCAGACTAAGAACTGCCATCAAAGGGCATATCTTTACAGACTTCATAGCGGAGTTCACACCAGAGCAAAAGGGATGAAGATTCAAAACCATGGCCAGTCGGATACACTGTGGATTTTACGGTGAGACAGGCCTCGAATAGCAAAAGATCAAGAATTGGGTTTCCCTCCTAATGGCGAAATACTTGAGTGTTCAGCTCGGCTAAACTTCTCAGCAACCAACAATGAATGTGACTATCAGGCCCTGATCAATAGCCTTGCAACTGCAAGAATACTTGGAGCGAGGTATGTCTAAGTTTTCTTTGACTCTCAACTTGTCACAAAACAAGTGAATGGGAAATATTCCATTCAGAATGAAAGAATGGTGAAATATCTGGCCAAAGCACAGGCAATAGCCAAACAATTCTCCTTGTTCAAAAATCGTATGTCAAAAGAGATCAAAACAGTTATGTAGATGTGCTAGCTAGCCCAGCCTTCGCAATTAGCCCAAATGCAAAGAGAAAAATCGAGATCGACATCATTGAAACACCAATTATTGAAGGGAAGGTCGAGGTCTTCAACATTCAGACAACTGAAAGCTAGATGATCCTATCATGGCGTACTTATCCGCAAGAGTACTGCCAAATGATAAAAAAGAAGCACATCGACTTCTGCAGCAAGCCATGCGCTTTTGGTTAAACCAAAAAAACCAATTGTTCAAAAGGTCACACCCGAGGCCCTACCTTAAATACATGTCTTGGAATAAGGTGAAGGGATTACTAAAAGAAATTCATGAAGGATAATGTGGAGCACATGTAAGGGGCAAATCTTTAGCACATCAAACCATTATGCAAAGATACTGGTGGCCAAATATATAGAAAAACGCCCAATCATTCATCCAAAAGTATGAAGCTTTCCAGAGGTACGTGTCATTCATCCAACAATCATTTGAAGAGCTTAACCTCATGGCAAACCCTTGGTCATTCGTGCAATAGGGGCTAGATTTGGTCGAACCTATGCCAAAGGCACCCGATTGGATTGAGGTGGAGCCCTTAGCAAGCATCAGGGATGTGGATATCATGAAATTTGTGTGGAGAAGTATCATAACCAGGTTTGGCGTACCAAGGGCCCTTATATCTGATAATGACACATAATTCAATTATGGCTTATATCGGGAACTATGTAAGCAATATGGGATCAAAGCCTACTACTCCACTCAGAAAAAATAGGCCGAAGAGCTTCCAATAATGCTTTGGACCTACAAAACTACACCAAGAAGAACAACAGGCGAGACTCCATTTGCCTTAGCATATGGCATGGAAGTTGTTATTCGCTTTGAAGTCAAACTCCCCACAGAAAGAGTCGATCTAGTAGAGAAATGAGTTAATGAAGATTTAATCATGAAAGAGCTAGATCTATCCAAAGAAAAAAAGAAGCGAGCCTCCATCCACCTTGCCCAGTACCAACAAGAAATAGCTAGGGCGTGCAACAAAAAGTTTGGCAAAGGGGATATAACATTGGTGATTTGGTTCTAAAGAAAGTTTTGCCAAGAGATCGCAAAGCGGTCGAAAGAAAACTTGGGCCAAACTGGAACGGACCATACCATATCACCGACATAGATGGAGAAATGGTGTAGGAGCTCATTGACTTGCATGAGAATGTTCGCTCTAGGCCGTGGAATGCACTACACTTAAAAAAGTTCTACCACTAGCCTTGTAATTGCAAAGTAATAATGCTTGAATATGAAAGCATAATAAATAAATATAAGGTTTAAAGACACTATTTGTAGGAAAAACCTCTTTTCTATTAATTGTAAACTTCTTTACATTAAGAAAAAGCGTGGCTACCCACAAAAACGAAGATCGGGAGCTTGGTGTTAAAAAAAAGAAGAAGGAGGACTCAGCCACTTTTGCCTGCCTCATCGCCGACCTTCAACCTTCCTTGAAGAAAAAATTCTCCATTTTGTTCATTTGGTTGAGATAGGCCACATCCGCTTCTCGCTAAGCAGACTCGGAAGCCTCTTTTACGTCAGCCGCCCGCCGAGCTTTAACTTCCTCCAAGGTGGCCTTGGTGGCTTTGAGTTCAACTCTAAATTGATCGAGTTATTGGGTAACGACTTGAAAGTTCTCATGGGCCAACATTTATTTGCATTCGACCGTAGTAACTCTCTTTTCTGTTTGGGCAAGATCCTCTTTGATCTGTTTGTTCTTCTTCTTTTTGCGGTTTCTCTCGGGTCATCCGAACACCGGCCTCCATGAACATGTCGATTGCCTGAAACATCACGACCACAAATCAAGTCTACATCTATCAACAACCAAAATAAAAGTTATATCGACAGCAGATAGAGTAAGATTATCTTCACCATGTCGTGGATTCCTCAACCAAACACTTGTTGGTCAAATAGACCTTCCAACTAATGGACGTCCTCATAAATGCATATGTCTTGAGCCATAGCTAGTGCCATGCTCATCTTTGAGAAAACGGAGTCATGTTCATTTAGGGTATGGTTCCCTATCATCGGTTGGAATACGTACTTAGTAGGACCTTCGGATAAGGCCTCCGTTTGGCTTTCGTATGATGTAAGACGACGAAGGCTTGATGAAGGTGCTTCCTCAAGCGAGTGTTCTACAGACCTACAAGCCCTACTTTGGTTGGCTTCTTGAATAACTACGTGCGGCAAGTTGGATTGCCTTGTGATATGACAGTGTCTCATTATAGCCAAAGTAGAAGAATCCGATGATTCAATAGGTATTGATATGTCCTCTCAAACTTGTTTAGTGCTCTTAAGACGGTTAAACTCAACCAATAGTAATGACAGTAATGGTTCTTACTCCTGAGGCGCTTCAATAGCCTCAACAACAATAACGGGGGTAGGAGGAAGAGGTATAATGAGAGCAATCTAGGGAAGATATTGGTTGATCAATACCTCAATTGATTGGGAGGCATCCCTTCTGAATCTCCAGACAATTTGAAGAGCTGGAATATTAATGCCCCACGTTTCATCATGGCAGTTAGAATTCACTTGCCAGTGAGCTAAAATAAAAATAGAGCAAAGGAGGATTACTATTAGAATTCATAAAGAAAGAATAAGGCAAAAGCTGACAAGACATTTGATGCAAGAAAAATCACCTACACCTAGTGTTTGGGGCATGATGGCGGCACTAGGTGCAAAGTTAGGGGATGCGAATTCCCAACTCCTTGATACCATAACGACGCGCCTACTAAAAAACACCCAGGAACCACCCAAACTAGGGAGCGGTCTTGATCTCGACTCTTAGAGGCCAAGAAGAATGCTATAATATTAGAGTAAAAAAGGCTATAGCAGTAATGAAGGTCCTTTAAACCTAGGTTGATGTTTAAGAGATTATTTAAGGATAACATCCTATTTACAATCTTGAAGAAGTTGGTGTTGAGTAAAAATAGAGAAACCCCGTGGTATGAAAGAACCTCATAAAGAAACGGGTAGAGGGGAAACCTAACCCCACCCTTTATAATGGCTGAAACAAGCCATGAAACTTTATTATTTGAGGAGATTAAGAAATTATCACTAGGGCAAGGGGCTTCAACAGCAACATTAACAGGAATGCCACAAGTTGCTCAAAAGTGTTCTAATCCCTCAAAAGAACTAGCAAGATAGACATATTTGCCCATTGTCACAATGAAAATGTTTGAAGAATAGAGAAAATTACAGACAGAGAATGATGAACAAGAGGTTGAGTAAAGCTTTTTCGAATAGAGCATAGGCGTCGATGCCTAAGGATGTCTTGATGGGAAATGTTGTCAAATGGGATCACAAATATCGAAGTAATGATTTAAGCGCATATTTGTGTAAGAGGAGGGAAAACAACGCACTATTTAGATGTGCACATCGCATTGCATTTAATGTAAAACATTGATGAGCATTCAAAATGGACAACACATGCCCACATGATGTAAGCGCATTAAGCCAGAGCCCCAAAACCCTAAACCTAATACTGCAGTCGGCAGATAAAGCCTGTCCAAAGGATATTACATCAACATGGATGTTGTTGATCTCTTTATTAGTGCAAGGAACAAACCTACAATGGTTTCCTAGGACAAACCTATCTAAGGGATAGTACATCGGTAAGGATGATGTCAATCTCTTGTTCAGAGCAAGGAACAAACCTACGATGGTTTCCTTTGAAAAACCAATCCAAGGGATAGTTGGATAGTACATCGGCAGAGATACTGCCGATCTCTTGGTTAGAGCAAGGAACAAACCTACGATGGTTTCCTATGACAAACCTATCCAATGGATGGTATATAGGGATGCTGCTGATTTTTTGCTTAGAGTAAGGAACAAACCTACAATGGTTTCCTATGAAAAATTTATCCAAGGGATAGTACATTGGTAGGGATGCTGCCAATCTCTTGCTTAGAGCAAGGAACAAACCTACAATAGTTTTCTCTGAAAAACCTATCCAAGGGATTGTTCATTGGCAAGGATGCTGCTAATCTCTTGCTTAGAGCAAAGAACAAACCTACGATCGTTTCCTATGACAAACCTATCTAAAGGATAGTAAATCGATAGGGATGCTGCCGATCTCTTGCTTTATGCAACGAACAAACCTACGATGGTTTCCTTTGACAAACATATCCTAGAGATAGTACATTGACAGGAATGCTAGTGATCTCTTACTTAAAGTAAGGAACAAACCTGCAATGATTTTCTATGAAAACCCTATCTAAGGGATAGGACATCAACAGGGATGCTGTTGATCTCTTGCTTAGCACAAGGAACGGACCTATGATGGTTTCCTATGACTAAGTACATCAGCAGAGATGCTGTCGACCTCTTGCTTCAGCGTAAGGAATAAACCCATGATGGTTTCCTCTGAATAAGTACATTGGTAGAAATGCTATCGATTTCTTACTTAAGAAATAATCCTACAAATGATTTTTCCTAGTAGAACAACAAAGGAGATAACATCAAAAAAACTCATAAAACAATGTTTATACAAAAAAAGAAAAATAAATAATAGAAATCCTTAAAATTACATCGAAAAAAATATAAAAAAATAATAAATAAAAATAAAACAAAACAACAAAGAGAATTTTCAATTTGTGGCAGGGTGGTATTTTTTGCCAACTCCACTAGCAGCTCATTCGTTTGGTTTCTCCAAGGCTTTAGATCGGGGATAGGGGATATTCCTCATCAGCTCGAGCCCATCAGGAACCTCAATAGCATGAAGAGCAGCCATCCACCCGTCTTCAAAGAGGATATTCTTTAGTTTGATGAACTGCTCCTCATAGCTAGCTGTGGCCTCACTGCATCCCTCATCCTTCGCAGCTTTAATGGTCGCATCAAGGCTAACCTTGGACATGACTAAAGTAGTGGAGAGCTACTGTTTGTCCTCCTTCAGGATGCCAATCTTTTTGACCGAAGACTTCAGCACAACATCCATTGTTTGAAATTTTTTATCTGACTCCACCAC
Organism: Camellia lanceoleosa; assembly: GCA_025200525.1. Taxonomy (NCBI): domain Eukaryota; kingdom Viridiplantae; phylum Streptophyta; class Magnoliopsida; order Ericales; family Theaceae; genus Camellia; species Camellia lanceoleosa. The sequence continues at coordinate 93,567,368 of CM045769.1, forward strand.
CTTGCCTTCAGAAGCCGCCAACTTGTACTTCAACTCCTTCACCCTGTCATCATACTTCTCTTTGGAGGTCTTAAGCTTGTCAGCAGCTCGGATGAGTCTATCATGACAGCACATGGCCTCATGAATAAAATAAAGGCCTTGAACAAAATAAAGGCCATAAATCATGTAATGTTGTTTTCGAAAGTACACTACAAGTGTATATGATAGGGTGGCTGGCCCATATGGTTGATTTTATGGAATTTTCTCATTTATACATATACATATTGTACATATTTTGAAAAAAAAAAGATTATAATATTAGGGGTGTACTTTTATATATATAAAGAATGATTTGGGCTCAAAATGTAATTAAAATAAAATGTGTTGGTTTGGAATTGATTAGAATATTTATTTCAAGTGTAGTATTAATTAAAATTATGTTAGGAAAAATAATTTGGTTTGAATGATCCTGCTCTGAATTAAAAGACACATAACCAAATGAAAATGATAAAAATCCAAAATTAGGATTTTGAGCTACTAATCTAAAATTTAAGAGTTAAATAATTAATACTATAGTGTTAGAAATAATTTCGAAGTTACCAGGATCGATTAGGGTTTGTATGGGTTTATCCGTGATACATTTTCTATTCTAGGATTAATTTTGCGAATAAACGGAGAACTGAGGGCTTTCATTTTAATAATTTCAAAAGTAAGGGTCTTACTAGGATTTACAAAATTTAAGAGTCTCACATTTCTAGGCTTAAAGTAAAATTTTATTCTCTCCTTGGTGGTTGGGACAAAATTGTAACAGTACCTAATTCCTAGGAGCCCTAAGTTTATACCTAGAATTTCAGTCAAGGCTATCACCCCCATTAATATTCTAAAGAAATTAAGGGCAAATTGAGAAGGGACGACACCATAAAAATACAGTACCTCTCTCAAAGGGGGTAAAAGGGAGTATGGACATCCCCTTTGACAACGTCAATGAGGGAAAGACGTATCTTGACCTCAAACCCCTCAATAACATCATTGTTTTCGTTAGGAAAACAGACGTCATCATCATCGTCGTCGTCGTGGATATGGTGGAGAGTCTCAAACTTATGGAGGTTTACCTCAGAATCAAAGAAGTGTCTAAGGCGATTCATTTTTTGAAGAGGAAAGGAAAAACTAGGAAGTCAAGAGAAATGAAAGAAAACAGAGAAATTATAAAGAATAAGAGCAAAAGCTTCAAACGATGGAAATCTGAATAGGCACGCCCGGAGAGTCTCTGAAAGGAGTGCAAGCAAAATGATGGAAAGGATGAGTCACCTCTCCATTTAAGTGTGTGAGAAGTGAAATGGCACACAAAGAGATGGTATGGCCCCACCAGCACAAGAAGCGAAAACACATGTGTCATTAAATTGGACAATCCCTCATACTCAGTATCGAAGCCATCTGATCGACACAAATTCCTTGGCGACCACCCAAGATCGACCACCGAAGGCGGGTAATTGTTGAGGGAAAAATATATGAGCCTAGGTCCAAATCCAACCACACTAGTCCAAGACAAAAAAAAAAAAAAAAAAAAAAAAACAAGTCCAAAACCATCCCTTGGAGCACACGAAGGACATCTGGCAACAACTTGGCATCCAATCAAGGTGTGTAAGGAGACAAACAAATATATAAGATAATCTTCTATAAGGTAAATCTGTAAAATAAAGGAGAGGTGTCAGATTAGGTATCATCTGATAGTGACAAGTGTATAATAAACAAGACTAAGGCATAGGCTAGACCTAGTAAGACATAGAGTCGTCCAATCAATTTAATCCTACGGACGTAATGCTCGGCTAGCTGACCATTAACTTTTGACGTCATCCAAGCAATCCATGTGCTAGAGATCCAACATGAAGGATAAGGCACACTTGGCAAGTTGCTCGATGAAAGCTAGGTATGAGTTGAACCCTTCGATCAAAACAATATACAACGGATGAGATTTGAGCCAGAATTGCTATAAATGGGTAAGTTAACAAAGCACAAGGGGGACAAGTAAGTGAATCCAATCTAACCCAATTATATTCAGTCCTAATCAATTTCTACTTGAGAAATATTCCCTTTCTTATATTTATACGCTATGGCCGATCAATGTACTGACTTGATCGTCAGAAGGTCCTCCCGACTAACCCTAGTCGGGAGTGATCACTGATGTTTGGTTTCTCTTTATAGAGTGAAAAGGATTGGGTGCATCATCTCGCTTTTCCTGTGGAGATAATCTCAACTTCCACATATATAATTATATAATTAAAATTTTAATTGTAACTTTAGTCTCATACACAAGTACATATTTATAATTTCTTTGGCTTGAGCTCAATTCATTAAATTTTTATTGAGCTCCAGCTCAAGCTCGAACTCGTTAAAATCTTAATAAAACAGCTTAAACATACTAAAACTTGGCTCGACTCATTTACAACCCTAGTTGTAATCACCTTTCTTAATATTTGAAAAAAATACAATTAAATTTTATATTTTTGATATAATTATACTAATTTTTTAAAAAGATTTTAGTCTATATATCAATTAAATTATTTTTAATCTATAATTTATTATTCATGTAAATAAAAAAATTATATTGTTATCTCTTATCTGTTAAAATGTATATTAGTCCTTATTTATTTCAATATTTACTCACCATCTGTATTAATTTCTATCAATGTAGTCTTTTTAAAAGAAAATTTGATAAATTAATTATATTTTTATCAAATTTTAGAGGACATGAATGTAATTTAACCAAAATGCTAATAGAGAATGCTTTGAGCCATCCACCCAGCTGTCAATAGCTTTGATGATGCCTACTTTTTGTTTTTAATTCTAATGTCTATTTCTACCCAACTATTTTGGTTCACTCTGAAAGGTGACATACTCCAAGAGCAAAATACTCCAAGAGCAAAATGAATATTCAAAATACTCCGAGAGCAAAATGAATATTTCCCACAAAACAACAAAATACAAAAATCAAAATAGGACTCTAAATTTAGCTATGCTTCTGGCCACAAAATGAATTAAATTATTCAAGTTGGACTAATAATAAATGGGAAAATTATTGATAAATCCTATTTAGAAGTGTTTTAGTCCAAGAAGTCCATGAAGAAATTTTTTAACCCATTTAGTCCCATGTATGTATAGTTTTATTCCATAAAGTCCTTTTTCTTGATTTACACTATTTTCTTGGACACTTATGCCCTTATATTTAATTTTAATACCCTTATAAATATTTTTTGAACGGTTAGCAATTTATGATGTGAACATTCATATTTTAAAATTGACATTGGTAGGAATGTAAAATTGGCGTGGGCGGCGAAACCGTCGGCCGTAGGCCGGCCCGTTGACAATATGAATATTCACATTGATATGTTAACATACACATTAATAGGAGTGTAAAATTGGCCCGCATCCCGTGGCGGCGCGAAACCCGCCCGCAGTCCATGGGTGGCCCGGGGCAGGCCCAGTCCGGGCCGTTGACAATGTGAATATTCACGTTGACATGTTAACATTCACATTGATAAGAGTATAAAATTGGTCCGCGGCCCATGGGCCAAAACCCACTGTGGCAGGCGGCCAGTTTTGTTGACAATGTGAATATTCACATTGACATGTTAACATTCACATTGATAAGAGTATAAAATTGGCCAGCGTCCCGTGGGCGGCCAAAAGCTTGCCCGCGGCCCAGGGCAGGCCCGGCCCGTTGACAATGTGAATATTCACATTGACATGTTAACATTCACATTGATAGGAGTGTAAAATTAGCCCGTGCCCCGTGGCTGCCCGAAACCCGCCCACGGCCCGTGGGTGGGCCCGGCCCGTTGACAATGTGAATATTCATATTGACATGTTAATATTTACATTGATAAGAGTATAAAATTGGCCCACGCCCCGTGGCTACCTAAAACCCGCCCACGGCCCGTGGGCAACCCGGGGCGGGCCCGGCCCGGCCTGTTGACAATGTGAATATTCACATTGACATGTTAACATTCACATTGATAAGAGTATAAAATTAGCCCGTGCCCTATGGCTGGCTGCCCGAAACCCTCCAACGGCCTGTGAGCGGCCCCGGTCTGACCTGTAGACAATGTGAATATTTACATTAACATGTTAACATTCACATTGATAAGAGTATAAAATTGGTTTGCGGCCTATGGGTGGCCAAAAGCCCGCCTGCGCCCCGGGGCGGGCCCGGCCCGGCCCGTTGACAATGTGAATATTCACATTGATAAGAGTGTAAAATTGGCTATTTCATGACCCATGGCGACCGGCTTGGCCCGACCCGTGACAATGTGAATATTCACATTGACATGTTAACATTAACATTGATAGGAGTGTAAAATTTGTCCGCTGCCCAAAGCTCGCCCTCGGCCCGGGGTAGGCCCGAGCCGGCCTGTTGACAATGTGAATATTTACATTGACATGTTAACATCTACATTAATAGGAATGTAGAATTGGCCCGCGGCCTGTGGGCTGCTCGAAGCCCACCCATGGTCGGGGGCAGGCTCGTTTGGGTCCGGGCCCGAGCATGTTCGAGACCTTGGGTTAAAGCCTAGGCCATCACTTTGAAGCTCGGCCCGGCCCATCGGCCCGCTTAAGGCCCATTCAAGGCTCGGTCCGAGGCCCAGCCCATCTGAGGTACATTGTTTTTTTTGTGGAAAATAATAAAATTTTGGTAGAAAAAATTAAAAAGAATTAAAAAAAATGGCCAGGCCCGCCCAAGCCGGCCTAAGCTCGAGCTTAGGCCTAGGCCCAGGCCCACCGGCCCGATCCGAGGCTGTCGTCTTCGGGCCGCGGGCCAATTTTACACTCCTATCAACGTGAATGTTAATATGTCAATGTGAATATTCACATTGTCACGATCGACGAGCCCGCCCGGCGATGGGCGGGCCGGCGCCACGTCAGGCTAATTTTACACTCTATCAATGTGAATGTTAATATGTCAATGTGAATATTGACATTGTCACGGGCTGCCGCTACTTCGCCGCCCAGCCAGGCGCCCATGGGCCGAGTCAATTTTACACTCTTATCAATGTGAATGTTAACATGTCAATGTGAATATTCACATTGTCACTTCGAGCCGGGCGGCCCACCCGCAATGCGGCGGGCCAATTTTACATTTTATCAATGTGAATGTTAATATGTCAATGTGAATATTCACATTGTCACGGGCCGGGCCGGTTCATCACGGCCCGCTCGACCCATGCGCCACGGGCTAATTTTACACTATCAATGTGAATGTTAATAAGTCAATGTGAATATTCACATTGTCACTACGGGACCGATATGAACATTCACATTGACGGTGTGAATATTCACATTAGGGGTATTTTGGTAATTATGTCACACATAGGACTTATTGAAACATAAGAAAATAATATGAACTAAATAGAACATAAGTAGATACATTAGGGGTATTTTGGTAATTATGTCACCCATAGGACTTATTGAAACATAAGAAAATAATATGAACTAAATAGAACATAAGTAGATGAAAATGGTATTTTGGTCTTCTTATCTCATATAGGACCTAATGGAATAGTCAAAAAGAATGTGGGTTGAATGTAACATAAGTAATTAAAGATGGATTTATGAAAAAAGCTCCCATAATAAATTTATTAAAACATTATTTGAGATTAATTTGTTATTTAAATATATTTTTAAAATTTATTAAATTTTTAATTCTAGTTTAAACAATCTGTTAGGTATTTTGTAATTGACAATCTTATTTGACAAAACTCCATTCAAATGAAATTGCATTCGCTCTTTTGTTTCTATGAGTTTGTGAGTATTTAAATGCAAATCTAACCTAATTTATGCCTGAATAAATGAGTTTGTGCTTAAGGAAAGGTATGCTTGAGCTGAAGGAGTTATTGAGCCTGTCAATGTAACACTCCCAAATAATAACAACAGATGATCCCATAAAGTACGCTAATTATGCGGAAACTAATAAGATTTCATTCTTTCATTAGTTCATTTGATAATCATTACAAAAGGTACCACATGCATCATACATTCACAAGCCCTAAATTCTGAATCTATAGCATGTGATACAAAGTGATATATAGGAAATGAAAGGAAATTTGGAGAAATTCATGCCTTAGTGGCTACATGTTTTCAAGACAATGCTTGGTTACAATAAAAGTGGGTCAAGCCCTAGAACAAGTAAAAAACCCTAGGCTTGTATAAAAGATATTTACAATAAAAGAAAAACAAAATGAGCATTTAGTTCCATAATCCTCCCAAGCTAAGTCATTGGCGGAGGCATACCATCAATACCTAAAAATTGGTTTGTACATAGGGTGAGCTCAAGCCCAGTAGAGAATACTTGAACACACCATATGATGCTTAACAAAGTCATATGGTAAATACATATGCATGCCATTTACCAGAACATTACACTTTCTCTTTCGAAACAATGCAATGTTATGATTATACATCAATTCGTAAAATGATACCTTTTAAATAATAAAAAAAATGGGATAGTAGATGCACAACACTAGAAATCTCTAAGTACGTGTCTGCCATTAGACTATACAAGCACTATCAAAGCCATTTTACCGGAACTAACTGGAATGATTGGCACCTAATCGTGCGGGTTTCTTGACTTTCACCAAGGACACACATGCCAACATAAATAATACCACAACTACACCCCCTAACTAGATTCACCAAGGTATTCATCAATTTTTCTCAAAATAATTTTTTAATGTATAAATATGAAACATTGTTCAATGCAAGATGCATGAGTAATTGGTTTCAATTAACCTAATCCTCATGCAATTTTTACAACAATCAGAACTATCCTCCATAAATAGCCCAAAATAGATATCTCTATACAAAAGGCAAATCTCCAACAACAATTATAATTTCATAATCTCAATATAACTCCATTCTCATCATTAATAGATATATCCATTTTATCTTTTCAAAAATTCAACATCTTTCCCTTTATTCTTAGTTCAAAATCAATAATTTCCAACAAAACATTTATTCATTTCAAAAACACATTTAAAGGAGAAACTTTCAATGTTTCAACACAACTTAATAATATATTCGTTTCCACAACATTTTCTATGAATCCGTTTGAAAATTCCTCTTTTATACTCCCAAAAGCAAACCCTAAATTAAACCCACTACTTCCAAATCACTACACTTTTCAAAGAATACAAAACGAGGCTAAGAATCATACAAGGAGATTGAAGAAATCCCTACCTCAAGAGTAGAAGGAGAGAAGAACAAGACCCAATTTTGACGGAGCCAAAATGAAAGTCTTTCTTATTAGAATGTTCACATTTACGAGCTCTACACTTTTCTCCAAAGCACTATGGTGGTGAGACCAACGGATTTAAGTGTATAGGGGTGTTTAGACAAGAACTAGAAAGAGAAAGAAAGAGATCAAAAAATGAAAGAAAAAATCTTTTTCCCGTGCTGGTATATGCACAAACTGCTCAAACGATCAAAACACCACTCGAAGCGTCAAACACAAGGAATTGCTCGAGCAACCAACTCGAGGCTCTAGCACACAATGACCCCCTCCTAGTAGTTCAAACCTACAAAGAGACCACTCGAGCGTCAGACACAGAATACCGCACAAGCGACTAACACACGGCTCGAGCAAAGAACACCCTACTCCTAGAAGTTCAGATTGCAAACACAAACACTAGAAAGAACCAAAGACTACGCGAGTGAACCTGAAGAGAACCAAGTAGAAATTCTTTTGAAAAACTAACTCCTAACTTGTTCAAAACACAACCAACAACTCCAAACTACAAATCCTATAATTCAACATGACAACAAGGAGTATAAACCACAACTATGAGTACAGGATCCTGTACCAAAAAATACGAAGGGTTGGGTTTTAACCCAAGTCACTATAGTCAAATTTTTTGGACCGCTTGAGCGGTCAAGTGTGCATTCGAGCGTTGTTTTGGATCATCTAGTATCTCAGTCTGACTTCAAAGATACTAGGAGTTGTGTTTTACCGCTCGAGCGACAAGTCTTGCGCTCGAGTGAAGTGATGCGTGGAAATTTGTTAGTACTGCCTTACTAGTCTTACCGCTCAAGTGGTCATTCTTGCACTTAAGCGGTCTTCACATCCCTGTTCGTTATAAAGTGGTGCGGTTGCACGTTTTTGGTTTTAACCCCATCCATAATTCTCAAGGAGGTGATAAGTTAAATTGTTTTATATTGGAGGGTATTTTATATATTAGTTTCTTTGATAAATTAAGGGTGATCGATGGATCAACAAGCTTCATATTGACTATCATCAAAGGGTTTCTTTCATTTAATACGAATTCAAAGAGAGATATTCATTGGTGAATTCTGGGGAACTTGAGCATGAAACTTTGGTGGATTCTGAAGTAATTCATTGTTATGGATTCAACATCGGCGTTGTAGATTCAACATTGAGCAAAACAATTCTGAGGTAAAGACGGTGATGGAAAAGACATGTTGGGTTCGATTCAATTTAGGTCTGGATTTACTAGGTAATTGAGAGTTCTCATGTGTAATTCATTTGTCTTCTTTGTGGATTATTTTGTGACTTTGACCTGTGATTTTTTATTACAATTGGAGGTACTCCAATTATGATTTTTTTTTCTCCATATTATATCATTGTGTTGATTTGTAATTGTTTTGTTTGTAAATATAATTCAATTCTTTTTTAAAGATCTATAATTGTTTGATTGTGAATTGTTATTCATTGTTAAAAATGAATCCTAATTGCAAATCACTATCTCTGGTTTTTAAGGTTTTTCACAATCTATTACTGAGCTCGATAACTTATATATATCATAAAAAAAATAAAACTAGGCTCCATTCGTGTTCAGGATCGACCATGAGTTTTTTGAAACCCAAAGCGAAGTTTTAAAATATATGGAACCTTTTAGGCATAAGGAAAATGCTACTTACCCAAAAATCTTAGAAAAATATTAAAGATTCACAATTTAGATTTCACTATTTACCTACAATAATATGACATGAGAGTAGAACTTTATATAATTGAGTCTATAACAATCAAAACTGACACTTAGCATGCCATGTGATTGGCAGTCAAATTGTGGGAGCCTTCTTAAGAGGCACAAACATTTTTTAAATTGTTATTAGTACTCTAAAAGTAAGGTTAAATCTAAAATTACTCTACTATAAGTCACACTCAAAATAAATATGATTCACAATATTTATTATTATTTTTTTGGATATGTAATATTTTTTTTGTGCATAACCATACAAAATAAGTTTATAATTAAAATGATAAATGCATACATTTTTCTTATGAGTAAAGCTACCAACAATCATAACATTAAGCAGCAGTTAAAGACAAAAAATTATAATTCCAATTTATATTTTCACTATTCTTTAAACACTTTTATAAAATTTAATACATTTTGTCTTTAGCATTTTCGTTTTTCTTTCTTTTGTTTTTTTAATTTTTTTAATCTTTTTTTTTAAAAAAAAATTAATTCTTTAGGAGGAAACATCACACTATATTTAACAGAAGATTTAATTACATCAATTGCCAGTACATGCGCTGGTTGGATTACATTTCTGTCTACCTTAATAATACAAACATAATCAAAAAGCTTACTGTAATATTTAATATCATTAATAATAGTAGCTATCTGTCATTCTGAATCTTTTCCTTGTTCCTGGAGCATTCGAACCAAAACTTGACAATCAGTTTGAATAGTAACACATTTGAACCCATTGTCTTGTGCCCAACAAATAGCTGGCAAACATGCCTTCGCTTCAGCCGCTAGTGGACTCTGAAGAGGATTCACTGCAACTGCATTTTGATATATTGTTTGATTCCTATTGTCTATGCAAAGCCAAGCGATCCCTGCATCAATGTAAGGCGATTTCCATGCCCCATCAATGATAATCTTCAAGGATTGTTGTTTACTCTCATTATCAACATTATTGTCATTATGCACAAATGGAGTCTGACATTCATTAGAAATAGCCAGCATGAAAAATTCCTTTGCTTCCTCAATTGTTTCATTGATAGTCTTAGGATGATGAGTAAATACAAAGCTATTCCTTTGTAACCATAAAACCCAAAGAACAGCCACTGATTGAAGAATAACTTGTTCATCCTTAACCTAATCCACCCAATCCTTGAACCACCTAAAAAAAAGATATAGGAGATCCTATGCTAAAATCAAGTCCCAACATGCACTACAAGAATTTACACAATTGCCGACCACTTTTGCCGACCAAAAAAATTTTAGTCGCAAAAAAATGACATTTGGCGACCAAATATTAATTAGTCGCGAATAATCATTATTTTTTGCGACCAAATATTATTGGTCGCAGAAGGTTATATTTTGGCGACCAAAAAATGAGTTGGTCGCAGAAAGTGGTATATTTTTGCCGACCAACTACAAATTTAGTCGCGGAAGGTCACATATTTTTTGGCGACCAAAAATTTGGTCGCGAAAAACTTATTTTCAGCAACCAAAAATAATTGGTCGCCAAATTATTACTTTTAGCGACTAATATTTTAGTCGCTGTTGATTGAGATTTGGCAACTAAAAAAATTTGTCGGCGAAGGGTTCCTTTTCTGCGACTAATTTGATATTTTGGTCGCTAACAATTTGTGAGGAAAATTTGAAACGTGGGGCGGGAATTGAAATTTTGATTCTTTAGCAATCTGTTAGCTCACACATTCTCCTGATGCTCCTCTCTCATCTATTTCTCTCAAACAAACAAACAAATATATCAAAATATGCCCACAATGTATCCCTGTTTCTCTCACTCTCTCCATCTGTTTCTGTTTCTCTCTATTATTCACACAATCACAAACCCTAGACCACCATTCAAAACCACCACCACCAAAAATGTCTCACGCCGTGGTGGCGTCGCCCTATTTCCCCACCGTGAGGTCGGCGGCGAACTGACCAAGGCAGAGGTCGCCGAACTGACCAAGGCAGAGGTCGGCGAACTGAGGTCGGCGGCGAACTGACCAAACCAGGTAGCAGTGCGTGGAGCCGCCTACACTCTACCATTGCTAATCCTCTCGATTTCAGACCTCTTGCATCAGGTAAACACGCTCTCTCCTTCTCTCTCTCTCTCTCTCTCTCTCTCTCTCTCTCTCTCTCGCTCTCGTTCCCTCAATTTCAAACCCTAACTATCATTTTCAACTTTTCAGATCTTTGCCTCTCAAGAGTTTCTTCACCTTGAATTTGCTAAACCTGTAGTTTTTGCCTCTTGTAATTAATTTGATTGACATGGATTGAAGAAAACCCCTTTTTCTGTGAGACTAGGTTCACCAAATTCTTCATAATTGCTCTTCTATGTCATAGGGAAGGCTTGGGAGACTACGTGAGAGATTAAATTCATTTTTGTTCCTCCAATTTTTTACGGCATGGTATTTGACCCGATTGTATTTGACACAACTCGATTCTAATAGAAAAGGCTTGGGAGACCATTGATAAGGTAAGGTCGAGTAGAAGGGAAGTTCTAAACTGTCAGATTAAGTTGAAGTATGAAGTGAATATTAATAAAGTGGAGTTTAAAATAAGAAATTCGCACAAAACCGACCCATTGTTCAAGCTTGGGACCCTTCGATGTATTATGAATGACCGAAAACTGATTTTTATTTATTTATTTATTTTGTCGAAGTTCATCGCCAGAGTGAATTAGTTAATAAAAAAATTAGTTGCAAAACAGCCGCAAGGAGAAGGTAGTTTCAACATTTAATAAGAATTGGGCAAATTTACTTTTAAATCCACAAATTGTGAGTTTTATAATTTCTCTGTGGTGTCTTCCTTCTTTATATAGTTGAATGAGATTCGAACTTGGTGTTGACCAATAATAGCACCATTCCATACAACATTTCATCTGATTTGGCTACTATTAATTCAAGAGCTTTAGAAATTCTGAAACCATGAGATCCTGACATACATACAAGGTCCAACATTGGTGTTCTCACGACAAATAAACAGTCAATTTGAATCATTTGTGGCAATTCAACTTCCTATAAAACAACAACAGTTCAATCAAGGACACATCAACTGATATCTCAAATAGTTTTTGTATTGGTTAGACAACTCCCATTTTACCAAGGCCAAATCTCTAAAGTGGTGCAACATGAACTGGTTAAAACTGATATGACTTATTTATTAAGGCAACACCGTAGGCAATGGAGTGAAACTGTGTCACAATTTACAAATGTAGGTTGAGCAAGATATACATGTGCCAAAGTTGGGGCATTTATGTGTTTCAGTGAGAACAATATGTTGGCCTATATAGAATCTGTCCACTTAGTGTTGCGATGAGAAATTTTTTAATCCAATGATGCAGATATAAAAGAAACGCATTTTATCTTGCATGTGGCTTACAAGTAGAAGAGCAAATTCCAACTTATTTCATCACTTGATCCCCCAAGATAATGAAGGTTATAAAAAACAAAATGACAAGCAGAGGGTGGATGGTGGGATTTGACATTAGATGCTTGATTTAGGATTTAAAATGCATGTAGTGTGATAAAGCCAACAGGTTCAACTGACAATCTCTCTACATTTTTATTTTTCTTTGATTTAGTTCTTAAGTTGTAAGCAAATTGTGATCAGTTTGACAAATGTAGATTGACAGAGAGACATGTTTCAATATCAAATTTACAGTTGATATCAATATCTAATTTGCTTTTTACTAGATCATCTGGGTGATACTTAGGTGAAAATGCAAAATCATGTTTCTGGTGCAGTCAATATGATACGTGTGTAATTACCACATTATGTTGAATTAGCATGAGTTAGTGCCTTTTTTTATTTTATTTTTTTAGCTTGCATCTTTTAAGACCAGGCGCATTGTTTTGTGAATATACTTGTTTATTTTGTTTTTTTAAACCTTGTTATGTAAACCTGTTATTATTTCTTTATTTGTGTTATTCCAATTTGGGTTCTTTGCTAATCAGTGTGCAATATTATCTACAGAGAAAAGAATAAGATATGCTTGCACAAAAGAAAATACCAGATGGACAAATGGAGGAAATGTCACAGGTTTGAATTTTTGGAACCATTCCTAAGATGAATAGATATTGAGAATTTGCTGAATTTGGTTGCAACATTCTTTTAAATGAGGAATGGTTCATTGGTTGCAAGATTTCCAAGTGTGAAGAAATGTAAGAAATTTGACAAAAATTGCTGGAACTATTTGCCCGTGAATGAAATCACATGCATAATCTAGAGTTTCTGGTAATAATTATATACCATGTTCATTCCCCTCACTTGGATTGTGATATTTTGGTCATTGTACTTAATAAAAAAACAATAAAAGATCTTTCAATCATGGTAAGATTTGTAGTGGCACCATCAATTCTCAATGCAATCTCTGAAAAGTTTGCAGTAATGTCAGCATGTATTTGCAGGGACAAAATCAAAGGACTACAGGGAAGAGGAATCCTAAGATGAATTTTGTTGAAGCCCGCACGTTTTGTCACCTTTATAGAAGTTTTGACCGATTGTGGATATTCTATATATTGGCTTTCCAGGTACCATTAATGTCTGCAAACTTGGTTGGTCTTTTTCACTGTAATGAATTAACATCAATAGTGATTTTGTTGGTTTCAGGCTATGTTAATTGTTGCATGGAGTGGATCTCTTAGTAATCTTTTTAATGAGGATGTCTCCAAAAATGTGTTGAGCATTTTCATTACTTCTGCTTTTCTGAATTCATTGCAAGGTAGTTGTTGTATTCTCAGTTTATGTTCTTGTAGCATGTAAAATTTCAGTGACTGTAGCAACTATAGTTCTTTTACTATGTCAAAATTTCAGCTGACTGGGAGATAGTTTCTTGATTTTATTACTTTTGGGATTGTAAATCTATTCACCTACTGTAGCAGTTAGTTGTGTTAATAGATTCTTCTACTTCTCCAATATACTCTGTCCACTGGTATGACTAGGAAAAGGGTGCGGGATATGTGTCCAGCATCCCGTACGTAATTTAGGTGCTTGAATCCTCTAATTTCATATGATATTTGAAGAAGACACCCACATTTGCTAGTGATAGTGAAGAAACTTTTTTAGCTTATCTCACACGAATGGGAGATATAGGGTATGTTTGGTTTGAATTTGGGAGATGAGTTTTAGAGATAAAAAGTACGAAAACTTGTTTGGTTTGGGCTGATGCAGCAACTCGAAATATTGGTGTTGTTATTGCTATATGGGCTCCAATTGTTCTGGTATGTGATTGGAGAACATGCAATAGACTGACAATTTTATTTCCCTTTTCTTTATTATGAAAAATATTAAAAATCTGTTGGTGCATAGGTTTATTTCATGGATACACAAATATGGTATGCTATATTCTCTACAATTGTCGGTGGCATTTATGGAGCCTTCAGCCACCTGGGTGAGGTTGGTGGCAATTTTGTTGTCAAATCATGGGATTGCAATATAGAATTGATATGCTTGTTCTTGACTTTTGTATTTGCTTTTTCTTAGATATGGACACTTGGAATGTTACGGTCCAGATTTGATTCTATCCATTTAGCTTTCAGTGACTGTCTTGTGCCATCAACAGAAGGGAAAAGCAAAAGGCATCGCATGGTAGATTATCTTTGTTTGCATTCTCTTAAATCTCTAATTCTCTTTAGATGTTAATCCAAGTATACATGCAAGAGATTAAAATATGACTTGGAGGCTTTCATATCATTATCTACTGCTTTGGCTAAAGTGAACAATTGCTATAGCAGGCTGGTTCATCGGAAAGAAAGAACATTGCACAATTTTCTCAGATGTGGAATGAATTCATATTTTCTATACGGATGGAGGACTTGATCAGCGATAGGTTGAGGATGCTTACTTCTTAAACCTGTATGCTACATATTGCGAGCATCAAATTGAAATTCATATGTTCTTTTCTGTTTTGGCTTCTAATTTTCGGAGAAAGAGATCTACCGCTTGTACCAGATTCATCAAGTGAAGTCACCGTTGTCGATGGCCTCCTTTCTTGCTTGCTAGCAAGGTGGGTGCTTTGACAGTTCTATACTGTTCATATAAATTTATTGCACTTCCTGTATTAACTCTCTTATTTTGTTGTTTATTCACATAAGATTCCTATAGCATTAGACATGGCAAAAGACTTCAAGGAAAAGGAGGACACTGAGTTGATTAAGACGATTAAGAATGATGAGTATATGTATGCAGCAGTAATTGAATGCTATGAGACATTGAAGGATATATTAACTAGTCTTCTGCAGGAGTTAAATATGTAGTTAGGAATTGTAACAAGCCCGCGAGGGACCTCGCTACAGTTCGGACTCGATTTTGTCGCGGTTCCAAATCTTGAACCAAAGAGTCCAAATCCGGCAAATCGTTTTTGAGAAAAACAGATTTTTTTAAAGAAGTGCCAAACATGGATCGCTTTGCGGATATGAGTCGCCACCTAAATATTTTAAAATGGGAAATTTAGGAAACCCGACTCGGTGCCAAAAGGCCACGTGTCGTCATCACCAAAGTTGGCTCGGGAACTTGGGTACGATTAGAAGGTCACATCGTGAGCACCCACTTCGCCCGATCAAGCAAGCCTCTACTAATCATGATATCTGATTTTGAAAACATTGTGAGTTCTTATTTCGGTTATTAGCCTAGATTACTATGTGATGCGCACAGCATACAAGTATAGACTGAATCGCCTGAATTGGAACAAAACATTTCATGTTTGTTTATTTGAAAATGGTTTGATGGTGCTACCCGCAGGTAGGCTAAGACGCGGATTTGCCACCCTCGGGTGGGCTTAGAAAACATGATTTTGCCACTGTCTAGTGGGCTTAAAACAAACATTTGATGAATTGTCCCAATTCAAATAACTCAACCTACACCCACAGGCATTCAAGGCAGTTATATCACATAAGCACATAGCCTCATGGTGAGCATGCTATTCATGGCAGTCACTCACACGCATGCAAGGATGCTAAAGCATAAAACTCACCGAGTACTCCAAGCCAAAACAGAAGCTTGTTAGAAATCATGTATGATCCTAAATATACAGAATTGCCTAATGCAACACATGCAAAGATGCAAATCATAGCAGGCTCGGCCATCTTAAAACATGGCATATGGAATGTTACAACTAACACGTATTCAATTTGGAATTGAAATACAAATGCAGTTTGTATGATGCGCCGAGCCCGGTGCGTGCAAAACAGATGAATGATGCAAACATGCTGTCATACTGTATGCTAATTGAAATATGCCCTATATCTAACCATCGTAAGCAGGTAAATAAAAGGGAGAAAGAAGTGGAGTTGGAAGACATACATCACACTCACGCACACTTATTACAAGTTTGCCCTCACACAGGGGGTCCGAATAAATAATAATACAGTCTGAAAATGAAAGAATAATACAGTCCGAATAAATATACAAATTTCTAATTAATTGACAAATTAACTACAAAAAAAGTAAAACTGGCATGCAAGCCGACCGCCTTTACGATGAATAATGTATCTTGCGAACCTGGCGCGGAAATCCACTGGGATGCCCCAATTAGCCTCTGTTCGCAATTTTCTCGAAATGCGTGCCAAGTCCCGAAAAGTTGTTGATTCTTGATTTTGCTGCAACAGAGAGCAGGAAAAGGGCATAGCAATGTATTTCACAAATATATGCATGCCTCGATCCTCGTGCCACCAATCACGCATATCGATGCATGATGGCCGAGGAGCCGATTTGCACAACTCAATATAGGATGAATGCATATGAATGCTACAATAAAATCTAACTCCATCATGGGTAATCCGGAGTGTCGGTGACTTGGGAATTGAGACCCGTTCCGTCACTTGGAGTACGAAACATGCCTCGTTTCCCGTGCCCGGGCTAACTCCTATCCCGAACACGATGCAATATGCATGATATGCATGAAATGCAACTAAGATACAATCCTAACATACACAATGTTATGGGAATGAGATGCCTCGAAATGCGTGCACACAGGCACGCAAATCGAGAAAATGATCCTAAGGCATAAAATGGCATGAAATATGATATACGATGAGACTAAAGTGAGATGCCTCGAAATGCGTGCCCACGGGCACTCAAACAGAGAGAATGGCATACGGAATGTGACAGGACTAAAATGAGATATGCGATGCAATATGGGCTTATACCAACATGAGTGAGCCTCAGCCACACTCACATAGGAGGCCAATTGATGAAAATGAAGTGCCTCGAAACGCGTACACACGGGCACGCAAACCGAGGCAGTGATATAAAGGCATGAAAATACAAATTGGGCTTACACTAACATGAGAGGGCCTCAGCCGCACTCACATAAGATGCCGAGAGATGAAAATGAAGTGCCTCGAAATGCGTGCACACGGGCATGCAAACCGAGGCAATGATATATAGGCATGAAAATGCAAATTGGGCTTACACTAACATGAGAGGGCCTCAGCCACACTCACATAAGAGGCCGTCGGATAAAAATAAGATGCCTCGAAATGTGTGCATATGGGCACGCAAATCGAGGCAATCGCCCTAAGGCATGAAATGACATGGAAAATGTAAATTGGGCTTACACTAACATGAGAGAGCCTCAGCCACACTCACATAGGAGGCCAATGGATGAAAATGAAGTGCCTCGAAATGCGTGCACGCGGGCACGCAAACCGAGGCAATGACATAAATCATGAAAAGGCGTACGGAATGCAAATTGGGCTTACACTAACATGAGAGGGCCTCAGCCGCACTCACATAAGCTACCGAGAGATGAAAATGAAGTGCCTCGACATGCGTGCACACGGACACGCAAACCGAGGCATGGCCCTAAGGCACAAAAATGACATGCAAATGAGATGTAACACATGGCATATGGAAAATGCAAATTTCAGCAGCTAAAATGATGCACAAATAGCCCCCGAATTATGACAAAATTACATCCGATGCCCGAAATGCAATGCAAAGCACCCGAAATGGCCTACAGCCCTACTAAACATGCACAATATGGTCATGACATGTAAAACAGTAGCAAGGAAGCCCCTAAACTAGCATTTTTTCAGTACAAAGCATGGACAAATAACAACCACAAGTATGGTAAAAATAGCTTGCAAAAATGGGGGAAAAGAGGGGAACAATGAAACAAGTGGTATATACAATGCTCAAACTGAAAAAAACAGTTCTACAACATTAAAGAGGGACCAAAAATATGCACATTTACAAGAGATGACATCCCCCAATTCAGTATGTAGATAGGCTAAACATAGCATGCAAAATAATGAGCCAACAAAGGCTATAACATGAGGTACCAAAAGCATGCACCAAACAACCTAAGACCCTTAACAAAACATGAAGAATGGGCCAAAATAAGACACTTTCTAAGCCTGATGAAGGCCGAAAACAGAAGCTAAGCAAGCCTAACAAAGCATGCAAAATAATGAACCAAATAGGGGGTATAACATGAAATACCAAAAGCAATTACCAAATGGCCTAAGACCCTTAACAAGACATGACAAGAAGGCAAAAATAAGGCTCTTTTCAAGCCTGATGAAGGCTGAAAACAAAATCCAAATAAGCTTAAAGATGCATGCAAAATGGGGCCAAAGAGAGGTATAAAGAGAGGCCATGCATGGAGGCACCAAACAAGATTGGTCCCTTCTACAATGTTGTAGAGGGACACAAAATAAGCTCAATATCAGTTTATATCATGCTCAAAATCATATCACATATAGGCTAAACAAACCTTGCAAATTTACGGTAAATTGGAAGAATTACAAAACAAGTGCAAGATAGAATCACCAAACATGGTTGATCCCTTCTTCAATGTTGAAGAGGGGCTCAAAATAATCCCACTAACAGTTTACATCAGACTCGAAAATGGATCACTCATAAGCCAAATAAAACATGCAAAATAATGGCATAAAGAGTGATATTGAAAGAGGTGTATCATGGGGCTCTCAAATGAGGTTGAGCCCTTCTAAAATGTTTTAGAGGGGCTCAAAATAAGCCTAAAATCAGTTAGGGTCGGAGCCCAAAAACTCAAGCAAAGGGGGTAGAAAAATGATACAAAATAGAGCTAGAAAAGGGAAAATAGCAACTTACCCTTGAAGAACACTTCTTGGCTGCCTCTTGGACCAAATTTGCTGCCCTTTTAGCTGCTGGAAATTAGCTCCAAGTGGTGGAAATGGAGTGGTGATGGTGGTGCTTGGTGTTGATGTAGAAATGGTAGAGAACTTGGAAGTTTTGAGCTTGGAAATGGAGAGGGAGAGGAGAGGCGTGTATGGAGCTCTCAAGGGGTTTTTTTTCTACCCTTAAACACAGCTGGGAGCTGCTGTTATATGGCCAAGAGAGGGGTGAAAAAGGAGGGCAAAAAGGTGGGAAAAATGCACCCAAGTATTCCCTTTAAAGATCTTTTTCCAAATCTAGATATTTTGCTCTAAAGATCTTTCCCCAAATCTAGATATTTTGAGGGCAACCAATGCATAGCTGGAATACACTCAATGAGAGGAATAGGGCCGGCCAGCTCACAGGGGCAAAATCGTCATTTCACACAAGGGGTGGCTGGCCAGCTAGATAAAAAAAACTGCCGAGAAGACCACTGGATTTTGGGTGCTAGGGAAGTCCAAAAATATCCATTAAAGTGTCCAAATTGAAGCCCCGGAAGTTAGCTTTCCAATTCCGCAAACCTTGTATCAAAATTCCTCCTGTAGAAAAAGTTATGCCAGTTTCCGTAAAGCCGCGCAGATTTAGTCCAACCGGACGTCAACCAACCATATCTCCTCCCCCCGGATTTGGACTTAGGAGATTCTTGAGTGAAAAATGAAACCCCGGAAGTAAGCTTTCCAATGGTGGTGGCCTCATATTTTAATTCCTCTTGTGCAAAGAGTTACGCTTGTTTCGGTGAAACCGCGCAGACTTTTCTCCTTTCCGGCTTCATGCTGAACCACTTTTGACCAAGCAGATAACTGGTTGCTAAGACAATTGCTGGCCTCCCATCCTCCAGTGATTTTCCTGGTGCTAAAACAGAGGTACCTGCCAAAATTGAACAAAAACTAATGCAAAACGAAAGCTCGGGGACCAAAACCGCGGGGTCCCGAAAATGGGTCAGGAGCACCGAAAGTGGCGTTGACACGAAGTGGGCATCGAGGCCCCAGTGTCCTCGGAATGATAAAACAGAGGCACTTGCCAAAATTGAACAAAACCGATGCAAAATGAATGCTCGGGGACCAAAACCGCATGTTCGGGGTCCGAAAATAGGTATGAGCACGAAAGTGGTGTTGACCACGAAGTGGTATCGAGGCCCAGTGTTCCTCGGAATGATAAAAGCAGGTACCGCCAAAACCGAGAAATCGGAGATGGTTAGGCGGTCCGAACCGAGGCACACGGCTGACGATCTCGAAACCGAGGCAAGACTCCGAAATGGGCAAAATGGCCTCTGACACGTAATGTAGCCCACCCTTCGAGAGAGTCTGGGACCACTCCCTTCCTCGGAAGAAAAGCAGAGAAAACCGTGCAGTTCGCAAACCGAGGCAAGGCACGGAGAAAGTTCGGAAGTCCGGAGGCAGGGCGCACGGCCGCAACCCTGAGACTTCTGAACAAGCACAGTATGCAACATCACCGAGCGCTCAACCGGTGACGTCTGAGTCTTAAGGCCGGTCAAAAATGGGGTGTCTACAGTTGCCCCTCTTTGACAGAACTCGGAAGTCAAGAAGTGACGAGAGTGAATGTCAAAGCCTAGAGACGACCCATTTTTGACAAGGCCGAAGACTTAGACAATCATACAAGATAAACAAAGATATGTGTGCCCGCAGGCGTGCCCGCAGGCAGGGGCAAAATGCAAAAGATATGCGGGAAGATTTTGATAATTGGACTAATATGCTACGCGAAGCCGGTTTGACGATTGGACTTATACGCTACGCGAAGCCGGTTTGAAGATTGGACTTACACGCAAAGCGAAGCCGGTTTGACGATTGGACTTACACGCAAAGCGAAGCCGGTTTGACGATTGGATTCATGCAATGCACTGTAATGAAACAAATATGCGAAATAAATGCAACATTTTAAGCGAATGCTAGGCAAGCAAGTAAACTCGAGCCAAACTACATCTCGTGCAGAAAGGATGTAAGAAAAATATGCAATTCTCATTGCGTCTCACACAGAGAAGGCTAAAAGTGACTACCGAGAGTACCCGGAGTCTCACACACAACATCTCTCTGCGTATCACACACAGGAGGAAAGAAGGTAAACCTCTCAGCGTATCACACGCAAGAGAGGAAAGGTAACTTTCTCAGCGTATCACACGCAAGAGAAGAAAGGTAAATTTCTCAACGTATCACACGTAAGAGAAAACCTCTCAGCATATCACATGCAAGAGAGGAAAGGTAAATTTCTCAGCGTATCACACGCAAGAGAAGGGGAAGATCATCTCTCAGCGTATCACACGCAAGAGAGGAAAAGGTAGATTTCTCAACGTATCACACGTAAGAGAAAACCTCTCAGCATATCACATGCAAGAGAGGAAAGGTAACTTTCTCAGCGTATCACACGCAAGAGAAGAAAGGAAGCATCTCTCAGCATATCACATGCAAGAGAGGAAAGGTGCATTTCTCAGCGTATCACACGCAAGAGAAAATCTCTCAGCATATCACATGCAAAGGAGGAAAGGAAGCATCTCTCAGCGTATCACACGCAATAGAGGAAAGGTGAATTTCTCAGCGTATCACACGCAAGAGAAAATCTCTCAGCATATCACATGCAAGGGAGGAAAGGAAGCATCTCTCAGCGTATCACACGCAAGAGAGGAAAGGTGAATTTCTCAGCGTATCACACGCAAGAGAAAACAGGAAGCATCTCTCAGCGTATCACACGCAAGAGAGGAAAGATCAACAATGCAAGTGAAAAAGGTGCATATCAATGCAGGTAAAGTGTGCATAACAATGCAACGAATGAGCATAACAATGCTAGTGGATGTGCATAACAATGCAAGGGGAAAAGGTGCATATCAATGTAGGTAAAGTGTGCATAACAATGCAACGAATGAGCATAACAATGCTAGTGGATGTGCATAACAATGCAAGGGAAAAAGGTGCATAACAATGCAGGTAGAGTGTGCATAACAATGCAACGAATGAGCATAACAATGCTAGTTAGATGTGTATAACAATACAACGAATGAGCATAGTGTGATTGATACACAAAGTGAGCAGAGTATGATAGATATACTAAAGGTGAACACAAAGCGTGATAGATGCACTATGTGAACAAGTGTGATTGATACACTAAAGGTGTGTGATGGATACACAAAAAGTGAATATGTGCGTGATAGATACACAAAATGGATGAAGTGTGATTGATACACTAAAGTGAAGAGAGTGTGAGTGACACACTAAGTGAAAATGTGTGTGATAGATACACGAAATGAATGAAGTGTGATTGATACACTAAAGTGAAGAGAGTGTGAGTGACACACTAAGTGAAAATGTGTGTGATAGATACACAAAATGAATGATCTTAAACGGAACTTCTTTGAATGAACCGTACATACAATATCGTGCATGACTGAGAAAGAAACTTGACAGGTACAATGCATTACAATGCATGATGCTTAAGGAAAGCAATAAATGGACAAAGCGGCGCTTTAGAAAGCACCTCATGAGGTGAGTGGCGGTGAACCGCTCTACTCTGATGGGGATCTCCCCTCGTGCTCTTCGAACACTTTACCTTGAACACACAGCACAAAGGCTCTGGAATGCTAACAAGTAACAATATCTGCATGTGGGAGCCACGGCTGCCGCTTGTCTTCCTGATCATACTCACAACTTTCCCTATTCTCCAACGGGGTGACAGACTAGGTTGGTTCAGTATCCAGAATTGAGGTGCATACATGCTATCTCAACCTATGGGGCTTCCATACAGATTTCAAGCCGAGGGCGCGCCTCTGGGTATTTAAACCAGACTTTAGTCTCGAAAATCCCGAACCTTTGCGTTCTAGGCCACGGCCATTCGAACTCTAATTTCCACCGTCGCAGTTGGTCTCCTAGGAACTCATCGCAAACACGGCCAAGATGCCTCTGGTAGGGAATGGTACTCAGGGAGAGCACTCCTGATCGCCATTCTGGCTTGAAGTAGACTTGATTTTGAGCTCGAGGTAGAGGCACACTCATACTTCGAAACATTGGCAAGACCTGAAGAGGTACACACGGAGTATAGTCTCGGAACTTACTGAAGTTGGAACAAACTCAGATGCTCGACATTTTCCTCTTTTGCTTTTACTTTGCAGCCCGAAACTCATAGCTTCAGATAGGTCCTGGTTTCACTGTTCTCACATGACCTGGGTTGAACCCTGCAGTTTTATGAAAGAACAAATTCTATTTTGCACAAATGTGGAGAAGCGACCGGCACTTTCGGAGCACAAAACGATTTTTTGAAATTGAGAGTGAGCATAAGTTCTCAACCGGGTATTGAGCCTACGACTGAATACAGCACACTACGACTCAACAAGAAAACAAAAGGCACACAACCTAAACACATCAAGTAACACTTGAGACGACTCAAAACAAGGATCGAGATAAAACAAAAAGACACGACACTCAGACGTGCACAGGGAGCCTGTTTCACCGGGTATGTTTCCCATTCTTTCTTATTTGTGATTCTCACATCACTCGGCCCTCAAGCTCTGTTTTTCTGAAAAAGCCCTTTTCTCACTTTTTCTCTCATCGCACCTCTCTCTATTCTTCAATCTCTCATTTTTCATTCCTCCCCTGGGTGGTTGATGGATAAACAGCAAGTTGTGGGCTCAGGCCCCTAGCATTCAGCTAGATCCTTCTTCTTCTGCATGCAGCTAATGAATTCCTCCCACAGAGGGGTTATGCTACAAATGAGTGTGTAGCGAATCTGCAGCTGACACCGGTCGATGATGCCTATTTGGGAGTTTGGACGTGATCGGATCTGTCAAGATGAGGAAGTGGAATATCTTGATCCATTCTGCTTCGTGCCGCGCACTTGGCTTGATACCTCCGCTTGGAGGGTGAGAGAGCTTTCGGCACTTTGTTGTTAGCTTCAATTGTGCCCTTTTCTTGGCATGCGAGTGCCCTTCTTGGCAAATGCATTGATAACGGAAAAACCAGAACTGACTCAACTGTGCCCCTAGTTCATCATTTTGACCATTTTGTTTTTGCCTTCTACTAAAACAATTTTGACCAAAATGAGAGTTAGATTAACACGCTTGTTCAATTTTTGATTTGAAATCATGCAAGTCAGGCTATGAGCACTGAAAAGTTTCCTTTTTTTGGGTCCAAGAAATGGTCCAATTTTAGAAAAGATAGAATGATTTTTCGAGAAAATTAGCCAACCTCAGTAAAAATTCTCAAAAAAAACTATTTTTGCACACGGCCATTTGCTCAATGAGCATGAAACCTACTCCTGAGATGCACAACCTTGGATCCAAAGGAAAATTGCCCCGTACTTGTAGAGAGTTGCATGGCAACGGAAAGTTGCCCCTTGTTTATGCAAGACAAGTGGCGCATTGGATGACAACGGAAAGTTGCCCTTGTTTGGATGATCTTGCGGCGTTAAATGGCAACGGAAAGTTGCCCCTTGTTTGAATGGCACCGCAGCGCGTTGAATGGCAACGGAAAGTTGCCCCTTGTTTGAAAGGCACCGCAGCACATTGTAGTCAGTCCTCAGAGCGATGAACACAACCAGACTCTCAGATACAGAGAAGGCAAAAGATGATCAAAACCATCGCATGGACATAATTGAATTTTGAATTGTTTATGGCTGGACTTCAGAATGAAGTTGCCTACGTATCCCAAAGATAGGAATCAAGCCTTACGTAGTTCGGGGTTAAGGTACACTCGGGTATTTAACCTCTCCTTTTTATGCTCTAACTTTTGCCAAGGCGCCTGTTGCAGGTTTTCGACCTTGCGAGCTTTGTTCTTTTTTTTCTTTTTCTTCTTTTTTTTTCTTTTCTTTTCATTCTTTTCTTTTTTTTCTTGCTCTAACTTTTGCCTGGGTCACCCTTCTGGGTTTTCGGCCCAGCAAGCCTCTCAAAGGGTAGAAGTGTAACAGGTCCATGCCAAATGGTTTTGAGATTGAAGCCCTCTGTATCCGGGAGAGTGGCTGTTATATTGATTTGCAGAAAGATCCACCTTTGGCTCTTCGAGCACACGGGATATTTTTTGGCCCCTAGTTCGAGGGGTGCTTCTGATCTAGCTTTGCAAGCTCCTTTTGATGACATCTGATCCTCTTGATCTGACTTTGGTGTCTCTTGTTCGAAATTTGCTTCCGTCCGCCACAGGCCTCATGTTGTAGTTGACTGTTGAACCTTCTGAATTCAAGTTCAAGGTTTGGAAGCAAAGGGGTTGAGTCTCGAGGCTGAGAGTGATCCTAAGCTGCACAATCTCAAGAGCGATTCCACACATGTCTTCGCAGGACCGCGAAAAACATTTTTTGAAAGTTTTTAAGCGACAAATCGCTCATGTTGAAAGCGATGTAGGACCAATCTGGATCAAAGCTAGGGTCCTTCTCAATACTCACACTAACAAGCATGATTTCATTCATTAAGGGCTTAGCACGCCTCTCTTTCTCTCATTTTGATCAAAGTTTTGCAAATCCCGAGGAATTCCTCCCTCTTTGTTTTCACCGCAATGTTCAAAAAGGTTTTGAAAAACTTAGGTTAATACAATGACTTCAAGGCACAAGAGAGCAGGTGGAATGCACTGCTGTTTCATTCAAGCCTTTGACACAACTGGCACAAGGTAGAAGCGATCACAAGAATGTGGAAATCACTGCTGTTCATTCAAAATTTGTTGGCACAACTGGCTCCCTGGCAGAAACATACTCAAAAGAAAACGAAAAGACAAACACAAAACAAAATAGTGACGCCCGAGGTAACACCCCCCAGAATCACCCGACTCCTATACAACAGGACTGACTCGATACAACAAGACAGACCCACAACAAAAGAGACTGACTTAAAACAAAAAGACAGACTCAAGACAAAACAACAAGACTGACCCAATACCCAAGTCATAATGTAGCATTCGCCAAATGCTCAAAACAGTGCGTGCCATACGCCATATCTGAAGTACACTGAATGCCGCCCGCAGGTGATTCATCTCCTGATCACATCACATTATCCCCCACAAGTTCACTGATCAAGTCTTGGATAGACTTTGTAGGACCCGGTGCGGGGATGACTCTGTTGTCGATCAGATCTTGTATTTCGTGGTGAAGACGAAAGCACATGTCAGTGTCATGGCCAGCTCGCTGATGGAAGGCACAGTAGTCGGCTGGGTTGTGTGAGAGAGGGAGGTTCTTTGGTAGCGGCTGTGGCTCCAGGGGCTTCAGACGCCCTTTCTTGATCAAAACCCCCAGAGCTTTGGATAGGGGCATGTATAGTGGAGTAAACACCCTTTGGCCTTGAGGTGGGTTTTTGGCTATTTGCGAGCTAGCTCTGGGCCTTGGTGAATGAGGTGGTTTTTTGTGTGGTGGTGGTAACCATGCCCACGTCTAAAGCTCTGGCATTTTCAGCACTGCTTACGCCTGTATTTACGTTGCGGTTGAAGGTCCTCTTGGGTTGCTCCCTGTCACTGTCAATCAAGCCCTGTTTCATAGCATTCTCAATTTGTACCCCCATCTCATGCAAATCTGAAAAAGTAGGGAAGGGGAGCACGATCATCTTTTGCATCAGCCTGGGTTGGAGGTTGCACACAACCATCCTTATCTGGTCTTTATCAGTGGGCCTCAAAGTCATCATTGATGCATTCGCCCTCCACCGCATCACAAAATCCGAGAAACTCTCCTCGGGCTCTTGCCTTGTTGTCTCAAGATCACGGGTCGTGATCTCGATCTGAGTATTATAAGAGTATTGCGCGACGAAGGCCTCGGCCATCTCCTCCCAGCTTTGTTTCATTGAATCCTCCAATTTGGCGTACCAGATGACCGCAATACCCGACAAGGTCCTGCTAAAGAGGGAGAGCTTCTGTAATCTTGTCAAGCCCATCGGTATGAGAACATCTGAAAACAAACTCGAGGTGGACCATGGGGTCCCTGCACCCATCAAATTGGTCGATGTGAGGCATCTTGAACCTGACCGGTAGTGTCACAGCTGCGTCCGCATATCCATCCTCAATGTCGGGAATGGACTTGACTCCCTCGGATTTCTTAAACAGTTTTCCCAACTTACTCGGCTTGTCTTTGTGGGGTCCGCTTCAAACTCAAAGGAGAGTCGATTACATTGATAGGCGTGGGTGCCTTGGATAGTTCTTGGTAGGATCGGGTGAGCCGCCTGGAAGCTGGTCTCAGTATCCTCTTGGACATTTTGGACATTTGGCGTCTCCCCAGGTGCTGGAGCTCCTGCTGGGGGAGGAACTTGTTGTGAAGCAGACGCCGCTTTCTTTGTTGTAGCACAGTGATGAGCTCATCCTCTTTGAGCCATGATTGCGACTTCTTTGTTTGGAAAATTCCGCTTGACGGACCTTCTTTGCATGAGTTTCATACTTTCTTGTATTTGGCGATCATTGCCTCCATCCTCGATGTGTTCTCTGATCCATCTAAGACCGGTAGTATCTATCCCTCTGAGAAACCGAGACCTCGGCTTTGTTTGGTAGGGTGGATAAGGATCACTGATCTGGTAACTGCTGAGCTGGTGACTTGTGCCTGACTGGCCCTTTTCACCCTGCCTCTGGTAAAGGAACACTGATTGCCCTTGAATTGAATTTCTGACCTCACAAAGTCTATCAGCACAAGTCCAATGTACCCGGGGAATATCGAAGCCTTCTGAAGCTATAGTTCCGAGACTACCTAGCAAAAGAGAAAACTGACAGCATCTCAGCCTGATTTCGCCAAAACAGATATATGCAAAGCTAAATGAGTGTGCTCTCTACTGAATTCTGTTCCAAAATTACACTCAGAACCGATACCCTCGGTAAACTCCAAAATCTTGAGCAGGTGCCGCAGTTCGATGCCCAACCATCGAATCGATGCTGCAGTTCGATGCCCAAACTTGTAGACTGATACATGCATTCCCTGTAGAGACGCACTCTAACAAGCACATAACAGATAAGTGAGAGTCAAAACACCCCTATGTTGGGGTAGGGTTTCCCTGTCCTATTTTGTTAGGAGCTAGGGTTTCACTACGCACGCAGCGGCTTCAAACAACCTATAAACGGGTAAGCAACCTGTCCTAGTTTGGAATGGTCACTATGGATCCGAATATGCACTAGGTCGAATGGTCAAAGGGTGCCGGTAAAACCGGGTTTGTGTTCCCATCTTTGTCAGAGCCTAGAGCCGATCAGCCTTACGGACATGACTTGACAAGACAAGCCTCCGGCAAATCGTTCGGGAATGGCATATGGCAAACACGGTATCCTAGGCGCACCAATGCAAATGCAAAGCAAAGAAACACACAAGTGTAGTCAAAACCAGATATCATGAGTTCGAGTCAAGTTCTCTAAATCCCCAGCAGAGTCGCCAGAAACTGGAGCAAGCCCATGAGGACCTCGCCTGATTAGGACTCGATTTTGTCGCGGTTCCAAATCTTGAACCAAAGAGTCCAAATCCGGCAAATCGTTTTTTAGAAAAATAGATTTTTTTAAAGAAGTGCCAAACATGGACTGCTTTGCCAGATAACAGAGTCGCCACCTAAATATTTTAAAATGGGAAATTTAGGAAACCCTGACTCGGTGCCAAAAGGCCACGTGTCCGTCATCACCAAAGTTGGCTCGGGAACTTGGGTACGATTGGGGAAGGTCACATCGTGAGCACCCCCGCTCGCCCGGTCAAAGACCGGCCTCTACTAATCATGATATCTGATTTTGAAAACATTGTGAGTTCTTATTTCGGTTATTAGCCTAGATTACTATGTGATGTGCACAGCATACAAGTATAGACTGAATCGCCTGAATTGGAACAAAACATTTCATGTTTGTTTGTTTGAAAATGGTTTGATGGTGCTACCCGCAGGTAGGCTAAGACGCGGATTTGCCACCCTCGGGTGGGCTTAGAAAACATGATTTTGCCACTGTCTAGTGGGCTTAAAACAAACATTTGATGAATTGTCCCAATTCAAATAACTCAACCTCCACCCACAGGCATTCAAGGCAGTTATATCACATAAGCACATAGCCTCATGGTGAGCATGCTATTCATGGCAGTCACTCACACGCATGCAAGGATGCTAAAGCATAAAACTCACCGAGTACTCCAAGCCAAAACAGAAGCGTGTTAGAAATCATGTATGATCCTAAATATACAGAATTGCCTAATACAACACATGCAAAGATGCAAATCATAGCAGGCTCGGCTATCTTAAAACATGGCATATGGAATGTTACAACTAACACGTATTCAATTTGGAATTGAAATACAAATGCAGTTTGTATGATGTGCCGAGCCCGGTGCGTGCAAAATAGATGAATGATGCAAACATGCTGTCATACTGTATGCTAATTGAAATATGCCCTATATCTAACCATCGTAAGCGGGTAAATAAAAGGGAGAAAGAAGTGGGGTTGGAAGACATACATCACACTCACGCACACTTATTACAAGTTTGCCCTCACACAGGGGGTCCGAATAAATAATAATACAGTCCGAAAATGAAAGAATAATACAGTCCGAATAAATATACAAATTTCTAATTAATTGACAAATTAACTACAAAAAGTAAAACTGGCATGCAAGCCAGGGACTGCCTTGCTTCTGATGAATAATGTATGCCGGGCTGCTCTGGCGCGGAAATCCACTGGGATGCCCCAATTAGCCTCTGTTCGCAATTTTCTCGAAATGCGTGCCAAGTCCCGAAAAGTTGCTGATTCTTGATTTTGCTGCAACAGAGAGCAGGAAAAGGGCATAGCAATGTATTTCACAAATATATGCATGCCTCGATCCTCGTGCCACCAATCACGCATATCGATGCATGATGGCCGAGGAGCCGATTTGCACAACTCAATATAGGATGAATGCATATGAATGCTACAATAAAATCTAACTCCATCATGGGTAATCCGGAGTGTCGGTGACTTGGGAATTGAGACCCGTTCCGTCACTCGGAGTACGAAACGTGCCTCGTTTCCCGTGCCCGGGCTAACTCCTATCCCGAACACGATGCAATATGCATGATATGCATGAAATGCAACTAAGATACAATCCTAACATACACAATGTTATGGGAATGAGATGCCTCGAAATGCGTGCACACAGGCACGCAAACCGAGAAAATGATCCTAAGGCATAAAATGGCATGAAATATGATATACGATGAGACTAAAGTGAGATGCCTCGAAATGCGTGCCCACGGGCACGCAAACAGAGAGAATGGCATACGGAATGTGACAGGACTAAAATGAGATATGCGATGCAATATGGGCTTATACCAACATGAGTGAGCCTCAGCCACACTCACATAGGAGGCCAATGGATGAAAATGAAGTGCCTCGAAACGCGTGCACACGGGCACGCAAACCGAGGCAGTGATATAAAGGCATGAAAATGCAAATTGGGCTTACACTAACATAAGAGGGCCTCAGCCGCACTCACATAAGATGCCGAGAGATGAAAATGAAGTGCCTCGAAATGCGTGCACACGGGCACGCAAACCGAGGCAATGATATATAGGCATGAAAATGCAAATTGGGCTTACACTAACATGAGAGGGCCTCAGCCACACTCACATAAGAGGCCGCCGGATAAAAATAAAATGCCTCGAAATGCGTGCACATGGGCACGCAAACCGAAGCAATGGCCCTAAGGCATGAAATGACATGAAAAATGTAAATTGGGCTTACATTAACATGAGAGAGCCTCAGCCACACTCACATAGGAGGCCAATGGATGAAAATGAAGTGCCTCGAAATGCGTGCACGCGGGCACGCAAACCGAGGCAATGACATAAATCATGAAAAGGCGTACGGAATGCAAATTGGGCTTACACTAACATGAGAGGGCCTCAGCCGCACTCACATAAGCTGCCGAGAGATCAAAATGAAGTGCCTCGACATGCGTGCACACGGACACGCAAACCGAGGCATGGCCCTAAGGCACAAAAATGACATGCAAATGAGATGTAACACATGGCATATGGAAAATGCAAATTTCAGCAGCTAAAATGATGCACAAATAGCCCCCGAATTATGACAAAATTACATCCGATGCCCGAAATGCAATGCAAAGCACCCGAAATGGCCTACAGCCCTACTAAACATGCACAATATGGTCATGAAATGTAAAACAGTAGCAAGGCAGCCCCTAAACTAGCATTTTTTCAGTACAAAGCATGGACAAATAACAACCACAAGTATGGTAAAAATAGCTTGCAAAAATGGGGGAAAAGAAGGGAACAATGAAACAAGTGGTATATACAATGCTCAAACTGAAAAAAACAGTTCTACAACATTAAAGAGGGACCAAAAATATGCACATTTACAAGAGATGACATCCCCCAATTCAGTATGTAGATAGGCTAAACATAGCATGCAAAATAATGAGCCAACAAAGGCTATAACATGAGGTACCAAAAGCATGCACCAAACAACCTAAGACCCTCAAAAAAACATGAAGAATGGACCAAAATAAGACACTTTCTAAGCCTGATGAAGGCCGAAAACAGAAGCTAAGCAAGCCTAACAAAGCATGCAAAATAATGAACCAAATAGGGGGTATAACATGAAATACCAAAAGCAATTACCAAATGGCCTAAGAACCTTAACAAGACATGACAAGAAGGAAAAAATAAGGCTCTTTTCAAGCCTGATGAAGGCTGAAAACAAAATCCAAATAAGCTTAAAGAGGCATGCAAAATGGGGCCAAAGAGAGGTATAAAGAGAGGCCATGCATGGAGGCACCAAACAAGATTGGTCCCTTCTAAAATGTTGTAGAGGGACACAAAATAAGCTCAATATCAGTTTATAGCATGCTCAAAATCATATCACATATAGGCTAAACAAACCTTGCAAATTTACGGTAAATTGGAAGAATTACAAAACAAGTGCAAGATAGAATCACCAAAAATGGTTGAGCCCTTCTTCAATGTTGAAGAGGGGCTCAAAATAATCCCACTAACAGTTTACATCAGGCTCGAAAATGGATCACTCATAAGCCAAATAAAACATGCAAAATAATGGCATAAAGAGTGATATTGAAAGAGGTGTATCATGGGGCTCTCAAATGAGGTTGAGCCCTTCTACAATGTTTTAGAGGGGCTCAAAATAAGCCTAAAATCAGTTAGGGTCGGAGCCCAAAAACTCAAGCAAAGGGGGTCGAAAAATGATACAAAATAGAGCTAGAAAAGGGAAAATAGCAACTTACCCTTGAAGAACACTTCTTGGCTGCCTCTTGGACCAAATTTGCTGCCCTTTTAGCTGCTGGAAATTAGCTCCAAGTGGTGGAAATGGAGTGGTGATGGTGGTGCTTGGTGTTGATGTAGAAATGGTAGAGAACTTGGAAGTTTTGAGCTTGGAAATGGAGAGGGAGAGGAGAGGCGTGTATGGAGCTCTCAAGGGGTTTTTTTTCTACCCTTAAACACAGCTGGGAGCTGCTGTTATATGGCCAAGAGAGGGGTGAAAAAGGAGGGCAAAAAGGTGGGAAAAATGCACCCAAGTATTCCCTTTAAAGATCTTTTTCCAAATCTAGATATTTTGCTCTAAAGATCTTTCCCCAAATCTAGATATTTTGAGGGAAACCAATGCATAGCTGGAATACACTCAATGAGAGGAATAGGGCCGGCCAGCTCACAGGGGCAAAATCGTCATTTCACACAAGGGGTGGCTGGCCAGCTAGATAAAAAAAACTGCCGAGAAGACCACTGGATTTTGGGTGCTAGGGAAGTCCAAAAATGTCCATTCAAGGGTCCAAATTGAAGCCCCGGAAGTTAGCTTTCCAATGCCGCAAACCTTGCATCAAAATTCCTCCTGTAGAAAAAGTTATGCCAGTTTCCGTAAAGCCGCGCAGATTTAGTCCAACCGGACTTCAACCAACCATATCTCCTCCCCCCGGATTTGGACTTAGGAGATTCTTGAGTGAAAAATGAAGCCCCGGAAGTAATCTTTCCAATGGTGGTGGCCTCATATTTTAATTCCTCTTGTGCAAAGAGTTACGCTTGTTTCGGTGAAGCCGCGCAGACTTTTCTCCTTCCCGGATTCATGCTGAACCACTTTTGACCAAGCAGATAACTGATTGCTGAGACAATTGCTGGCCTCCCACCCTCCAATGATTTTCCTGGTGCTAAAACAGAGGTACCTGCCAAAATTGAACAAAAACTAATGCAAAACGAAAGCTCGGGGACCAAAACCGCGCGGGGTCCCGAAAATGGGCTGTGAGCATCGAAAGTGGCGTTCGGTCACGAAGTGGGAATCAGAGGCCCCAGTATCCCTCGGAATGATAAAACAGAGGCACTTGCCAAAATTGAACAAAAACCGATGCAAAATGAATGCTCGGGGACCAAAACCGCATGATTCGGGTCGAAAATAGATGAGCACCGAAAGTGGTGTTCAGCCAGGAAGTGGGTATCAGAGGCCCCAGTGTTCCTCAGAATGATAAAACAAAGGTACCTGCCAAAAATTGGAGAAATCGGAGATGGTTGGGCGGTCCCGAACCGAGGCACACGGCCTGACGGTCTCGAAAATCGGGAACCGGGCTCCGAAATGGGCAAAATGGCCTACGGGCACGAAATGTAGCCCACTGCCACTGAGAGATAGTCTATGGGACCACTCCCTCCCCTCAGGAAGAAAAACAGAGAAAACCGAGTCTAGTTCGCAAACCGAGGCAAGGCACAAGAGAAAGTTCGGAAGTCCGGAGGTAGGGCGCACGGCCGCGACTCTGAGACTTCTGAACGAGCACAGTATGCAACATCACCGAGCGCTCAATCGGTGACGTCTGAGTCTTAAGGCCGGTCAAAAATGGGGTGTCTACAGGAATGCATAGTAAATACAAAGAAATACTGGATACTAAAAGGGATTCAAACAGCTAGTTCAAATTTAATGAACCTTACCTCTCTTGCAAGAGTTGATTATTGGATTCTAACTATCATGGTCCATAAAACTTATGCATTTATCTTTTCCTTTCTTTCATTACTTTTCCGCTTCATCCTCAAAGAAGATCGCTGCCTCCTTTCTTGCTCCTCCTCCGCCTTTGCCGTTCTTCATTGCACCATCCCCCTCCTGTGCCCAAACTGATGGATCTGCCGCATGTGAATTGTCAAATCGGTGTGATTTCGGTTTGATTGGTGTGATTTGGGTTTGATATTTTTTCCCCTTCTCTCTCTGCTCTTCTCCTTCATTTCATGAATACATACATTTTATGGGTTTAAAATTGGGTTCATTGGGGCTTACAATCTGTGTAATTTGGGGCTTAATTTGGGGCTTGCCATTTGTATGTTCTATTTTCTCCTTCTACAAAAAGTTAATTTAATTGCTGACTAATATGATTTATATCAGTCTTATTCAATTAGGCAAGATGCCGGAAAATGCTTTAAAAGATGGGGAAAAGGAATGTTCCTTTAATTCTTCTATGCAGAAGGTAGGTTGTTCATATGTTTATCATACAAAGTGCTTATTAAATTATTTATTGAAATTGTCATATGTTCATATGTTTATCATACAGAACGTTCCTCTCCTATGGATCTTATGCAAATATTTACTTACAGTTGTATAAAAATATTTACTTAGCAACTATGGATCTTATGCATTTAGCGAGATTAAATTTCTCATTATAGGCGAATCAAAGTCTAATTTACTTTAATAATATTCTCATGCTTATGCATAGCCTATTTAAAATCTCTTATTTGGTGACTTGGAAACTATGCGCATTATGAGCAACACAACTAGTGCAGTAGTAAAAATACTTGATCTTTTAGTCAAGAAATGCTCGTCAGTTTGGAATTGAGTTTGAATGGTGATGTTCTGTATGGAGTCATACCATTAACAACAAAAAAATAAAAAATTCTCTTGTTGTTTAAGATTGTTTAGAATAACTTGAATAAATGCTCTTTACCATGAGATTATAAATCTGTTAGGCATCACTTGGACAATGAGATTATTGTGGGCTTTAAGTTCTAATTAAGGCAAAGCCCAAGCCTTAAATTTCATAAACATTGGGGCAGCCGTTTAGCAGGTAGTACTAGCAAGCAAAATATTATGAATCAACAAAATTGCCCTCCAATTCTGAGAATAATTTTATCGCTTGATATAATGGGTTCTACGTTAAGCCAACTAATATTCAACCACTATGGGTGCATCACATTATATAGTAGACACGATATAAAATTGTGATATGTGTAACATTACTTTACTTTAATACTTTAACATTACTATGCATTAATTGATGTTCTAGTAGTACATTAAATTTAGTAACCTTGGAATCGATTCTTAACTATGTTTGCTTAAATTTAGTGCAGTAGTAAAAATTTGCATAACCATAGCCTTTTCTTTTCTTTTCTTTTCTGTGTGTGTGGAATATCACAGCTTCAGTTTTTTTAACAGAGCTACTGTGAAACATTAACCTCTATACTCTCTCCTGTATAGTGCTTGACATTGATAGGATAAGATGTTAGCATATATATATATGTCTGTCAAACCATAACTGTCTGCAGAAGATGAAGTTGGGAAAATGATCCCTCTCTCACAGAAGTGTTATCCAAATATCACACACTGACGTGTTTCATGAGCAAACAAAACATAGCGAATAACAAGGGAGCAATCTGTTAGAAGTACCAGTGAGAGTGACCAGTGAGACACTACAAGCACATGGGGTTCATGCAGATTTGATAACTACTGAAATTGCATCAGGACTGGGGACACTGAACATAATAGTTCCTGCAGGGGTCATTGAATCTCTGCTTTCACAAGTTCCTGGATTATCATTCTGGAGATATGGCAACAGTAATAGTCGCTGATATACCAAAAGGTCATTTGAGCCGTGACATACCTGATTATCTACGGTCTTATTTGTTTGTTAATTGATGAGAAAAAAAACTCAGGTCCAATGATTGTTGTTGATGGAAGAGAACGTGTAGAGACCTGGTCTGACTTGTGGAAGATTAAGTGAAAGGCAATTCCTCTTTATGGCTTAACCAACATAATTGGGCTAATATTTGTTGTACAAAATAGAATCTGTAACGGTTGAATTCAGGTTTTGCATATTTTTCTCTTCTGTGGATTGTGGATACTATGATATATCGACATGGTTAGTTTTTGACTACGTGGATAGAATTTGGCTTCGAGGTGAATATCCACGTGGTTTCTAATTTTCCAAAAAAAAGAATCAATCATATCGTTGTGAACATGGCATGTGTTATTATTCCATTGATTTTTTTGCTTTACTCGCAGTGGCGAATGCCCTAGATTTAATCTTGTATCGTTTTTTCCGGTGATGAAAGTGCCATAATCTCGGTCCATTCCTTCAAGAGGATGTATTATCTCCGAAAGGCTTAGAATTCATCCTCGAGCAGCAGAGCCACCGAAGTCGCCCAGAGCTTGCAATGGCTAGTCCATCTCCCCTGTTGTCCCAGAGCAAAAGCCAACTGACAAAAAAGTTGTGAAACCAAAGTGGCTGAGACTGTGATATGACTCTACATGTGGGCTCCTATTTCCTTTTTGGATCTTTGGATCCTTGTTGAACTGGCATATACTTCTCTGTTCTAATTCTAAAAAGCTTCAATGCCTAACATGAGGATGTTTCTTCTCATGGCAATCCTTATGTTGTTTACATTGACCTTTCAAGTTATCAGTACTATACATGTGATAGGAAATAATGAACCGACTCTTCAGATACTAATGTCAATAGTTGTTTTATATTGCTACGAGTTTCGTTTCCAATCTCCTTTCTACATGTTTGCTTCCTTTCGGTATTTGTTTTCGTGGCTTGAATGAGTGTATTTTATCTCTTGGTTGGTCACGATTCATTAGTAGATAATGAGGAATGTCATTACCAACAGCTACCATGAATGAGGTACTAGTTGGTCACGATTCATAGTCGCGACAAATAAATTTTTTTTTTCGCAAAAAATGACAATTGCCGACCAAGAGTTTTGGTCGCAAAAAATACATCTATTGCCGACCAAAAATTTTGTTGGTCATGGAAACTCACTTTTGTCGACCAACAGTTTTGGTCGCGAAAAGTAACAATTGGTGACCAAACTAATTTTGGTCGCAGAATGTCACAATTGGCGACAAAAGTTTTTGGTCGCGAAATGTCACAATTGGCGACAAAACTAATTTTGGTCGCAGAATGTCACAATTCGCGACCAAAATTTTTGGTCGCGAAATGTCACAATTGGCGACCAAACTAATTTTGGTCGCAGAATGTCACAATTGGCAACCAAAATTTTTGATCGTGAAATGTCACAATTGGCGACCAAACTTATTGGTCGCGAAATGTGTCAATTGGCGACTAAGAAATTTGGTCTGCAAAAGGCAACTTTTTGCGACCAAAGTGTTTTAGCGACAAAATGAATTAGTCGTGGTAATTAAATATTTAGCGACCAAAAATTTAGTCGGCAAATCCAATTTTTGCCGACCAACGAAAATTTTGGTCGCGAATTACTTTCCGCGACCCTCAATTGGCGACCAAACTAGCGACCAAAAAAATTGGTCGCAGATAACTTTTGCCGACCAAAAATTGACTTTTAGCGACCAATTTTTTTGTTGCTAAAAGTGTGAATTCTTGTAGTGATGGAACCCCTCCATACCTGTTGCAAAAAATAACAATCGAAAGACACATGTTCAAGGGTTTCATTGTTCTTATTACAATGAGCACACACCATATCAACTTCCATTCCTCGCCTTCTTAACCCCCACTGTACTAGAAGGATTCTATGGAGACACTTCCAAATAAATAAAGCCCATTTAGAAGGAAACCTTAATTGCCACAACTTTTTCCACATCAATTGATCAGGATCTGTTTGTCCAAACATCGAATAATATCTAATCAATGCTTGTTTGTACCCAGACTTGATCGAATACACCAAATTACTTTATCCTCACAAGAATGTGTCGGAATAAGAATTGCGAGAATGTGTTTAATGTAATCTTCAAGGAAAAAAAGTCTAAGCAGAGATTCTCTCCAACATTTCTGCTCATTATTTATAAAGTGCTCTACTCTCATACTAGGTGACAACCTATTCAGATCCTTCCCCTTCAATGGATTAGATACCACCGGTATCCATTGGTCCTCAAAAGGAAAAATCTGTTTACCATTCCCCACCACCCAATGGATGCCCGAATTAAGGAGATCCCTATCTCACAAAAGACTTCTCCATCCCCACGAAGCATTGTTGGCCTTGTTAACAAGCAAAAAAGATTGACAAGGGCAATATTTTCCTAACCGGACTTGAGAAAGCAACATATTCGGATTTGACAGCAGTCGCCATGCCTGTTTAGCTAGTAAAGCTTGGTTAAAACACCTAAGGTCTTTAAACCCCAATCCACCCCATTCTTTTGGTAGACACAAAATGGAAAAAGAGACCATTGAAATGCATTGTGAAACCAGCTGCACCCATTTCTGTGGAATCCACAATTTACCTATAATTGCAACCAAAAAATTCCAACCCGATCATAAGTTTTGTTCATGTCCAATTTCAATCCAAAAACAGCTTTCCTTCCTATCCTTTTTTTTATTTGCAACCCAACCCATACAAAGTATCTTTGCATATGAATTTTAAAAAAATTGCTTGCATGAATAAAAACATGAAGACAATAACAAAAAAATAAATAAATAAAGATTTGGTCACGTTACTTTATAATTAGACAAAATATAATTTATAAAAGTAAATAGCCAGTTAAAAAAAATATATTAAATAAAATATAAAGTCATAATACTAAATAAAAATTAATC
Source organism: Camellia lanceoleosa (assembly GCA_025200525.1). Taxonomy (NCBI): domain Eukaryota; kingdom Viridiplantae; phylum Streptophyta; class Magnoliopsida; order Ericales; family Theaceae; genus Camellia; species Camellia lanceoleosa. The sequence continues at coordinate 93,606,130 of CM045769.1, forward strand.
TAAATATAGCAAAAAAAATTCTCAGATTGTTATATGCATAATTACTAATTAAGTTTGCATAATTTATAATTATTATTATTATTTTTTATTTTGAATTATGAATTATGAATTTAGATTAGTTGGACTGATCCTTTATTTATTTATTTTTAGCATTTTAGTACAATAAGAACTTATTTTTATAGCATATTAGTACAACAAGAACTAGGAATTCCTTAAATTTGATTCAACTTTGGAAGCCTAGTCTTCTGGTTGACCTGCTTGTTTTCAACTCATTGAAAACTCATTTTAAATTGAATCATTATATAAACAAGTTAGATCTAAACACAATTTAAATTTTAGGTTTTCAAGCCAAGTTTTAACAAATTATTAGTAGATTTATTTTTATTTTTTTTACAGTCCTAACTAATAAAAGATAATTAAAATTTTAATTTAAAAGAATTTTTTTTTAAGATCTCTAATATTAAGGTTTTATAAGATAAATGATATACAATATTTTCATAGTAATTAAGATTTTTCAACATTTTTACAGAGAATTTTTTCTGGCTCGGATAAATTTCACTCAAATTTAGGTAAATTTAAATTTTTATAGAGAAATTTCTTTGATTTCACAGAGAAATTTTAAAATTTCTTTGATTTGGGCAAAATTTTTCTAAGTTTGACAAAATTTTCTTAATCGAATTTCCTATGTGAAAATATTCAGAGACATTAATTAATAAAAAAATCTTAAACCTCTTAGTTGGAGGGAATATTTTACTAATTTTTCATAATTTAAAATCATTAATTAATTTTTCCATCAATATAAGAAATAAAATTAAACTTCGAAGAAAAAAAAAAAAAAAAGAAGAGAGAGAGAGAGAGACATCATAATCATGATGACCGCAGAGAGAGCGAATCAAAGGCAGCCCAACCGGAGAGACCGGTTACGCGGCAAGATGTGAATTGACAAAACTGCCCATGGTAGCTAGCCGTTGCCCTGACGTCACCCAACCTCAAAAAGCGAGGCTCGGTAAATCCGAGGCTATGAAGACCTACAAATATTCAATTTCCTCTCTTCTATTTTACGAGACACTCATACCATACCAGCAGCTCTTTTTTTTTTTTTTTAAAAAAAAAACAAAAAGAAAAAGACAAAAACGCGGAAGGAGAGGGAGAGAGAGTTTATTCGGTCGGCCACCAAACACGCGATTTCAATTCCACTTTCTTCTTGTTCTTGTTCTTCGAGGTATTTCAATCCCTACCTAATCTCTCGAAAATGTTGTGAATTTTCATTTGATTTTATCGATCCAGTCGATGTTGATCAACGAGCGTGATCGGCTGATTTCTAGAATTTTGTTGTAATTAATTTTCTTATAAATTTGCTCTTTCGGGTGATTAGGATTTGTTTGCGATGGATGACCACTTGGTAGTGCATGTGGAGGAGGATGGAAAGGCAGTGGTGATGGTGGTGGAGGAGGAAAGTAGTGAGGGTTCGGATGAAGATCAGCCGCTGATAAAGGTGTCGGAATGCCGGATTTGCCAGGAGGAAGATTCGGTCAAGAATTTGGAGACGCCTTGTGCTTGTAGCGGTAGCTTAAAGGTAATTTTTTTGTTTGTTCTAATTGTTTTTTTGTGCTGCTGTAACATATGAGATTTATTGTTAATATTAATAGCCTCATAAATATAAATTGTTGAATTTTTATTTTAGGGATTTATTTTAGGTTTTGGGTTTTGAACATGCAAGTTATGACATTTGTGAGTTGTGATTATGACAAATGGCATACTCAATACTATGGGACTCATACAAAACATCATGTGAGATATAACCAAACAATACTCGGATCATAACTAAAATAATGTCATAACCAATATCATAATGTGTCATGATTAATAACACAATAAGTCATAATAGAAAGGTCGTAATCAAAGGTGCATATGGTACCCATAGAATTTCCCTTGAAAGATGATGTTTTACTTTAGTCATTGAAGGAATTTAGAAAACTAGTAGTGAGGAAAATTGATTAGCGGTTTTGAACGGCTTGATGAATGTGATAGTTACTAAGTGGGAAGGGGTGACAAGACAACTACTAGGTGAGATGGGCATTCTTGGAAAAGTAAAACATGTGATAGACTTCACAAAAACTCAGATGTATGCTTTATATAATAGAGTAGATTGTTTCTGCTTTTAAGTGAAAAAAATTCACTTTGGGTTTACAACTGTCAAATATGGAAGTGAAAACAAGAAAGAAACGGCATGTGAAGAATAAACGAGTCTTTGACTGAGATGGTGGTGTGTTGTTTTGAAGAACAAATGATAGTTTTTGAGCTTTGGATGGCGGGTTTATAGTGTTTAGGCTGGAGGCCTAGTTAAAGGTATGAGTTTTGAATGGCTTTGTTGTTTTGTAGTTGTTAGCAGTGTATTAGTCATAGGAGTTTACCCCTTTCTGTCAAGCACAATGGGGGACTTCTGGTGATTTTTTCTGTCATCAGCAAATTTGTTTGAGGGTATGCCCCCTATGCTGCATTACACATATTGTTCTTTGCTTTTCAATGAATTATTTACCTACTAACAGAAAAAGAAAAAGAAAAAGAAATGTCATGGGAAAATGGAGAAGGCAAGTCAGTCCGGAAAACATGTTGGAAAATTGAGGTAACATTAATGGTTTGGAATTAAATGCTGAACTTACTATCGCCAAAACAAAGCAGAATTGTTAGAAAGGTCTTACTGGAAACTAGAAAATAAGCTGTGGGGGAAGATTTTAATGGGAATCCTTATGACTATAAAATATTAATAGTCCCCAAGATTTTGCAGAACTTTTCTCAGGTTTTTTCAAGATTTTAACCATCATAATTTACCAAAGATCTGTCACTGCTCTGGGAACATGCTTAGAAACTGCATTTACCTCTAGGGGGATTAATTTTCCTGCTAATTATGCTCAAGCCAATAGTTGTAAGTTGTAGCCATTTAGAGGGAAGGGGAGGTGAATCAGAAGTTCTATTCTTTTTCTGTTTTTGGGATGGACTCTAATTCATTTAGACTGCATAGTCTCATATTGAAGAGCCTTACATCTTAGTGCCAATAACATGTATTAATTGGATATGGTTGCAACAAATACATTGCTGGTAATGCCTTGGTCACATGCACCCACGGCGTAGTCTCATGCATCAATAATTTTTATTTTTAAATTGATGGTTGCTTGTGTAAATATTTTAATGTATACTTTTTTATGCAGTATGCTCACCGAAAGTGTGTTCAACACTGGTGCAATGAGAAAGGAGACATAATTTGTGAGATCTGTCATAAGGTATGATTGTTGCAGCCTACTTATTGTTGTACTTATTCGTATGGTATTTTAGTATGGCAATATATGCTTGTTGAATTTGAACTGTGATAGCTGTACGTTATTTACATGCTAGTACAAATATGATCTCAATTGTGATGAAGGATTAAACTCTAAACTGTAAGCTTATGTTATTTCTATAGATTTTTGGAAACCAATTTTGATAGTGCCATAAATAGATTGAAAACATATTGGGGTAAATTTACATTGTACGCCTGGTTAACATGCTTATTATTACAAAGGCATGATGTTATACAAAGTGGCTTGGTTTCATCATTTTTTTAATCTTGCATATTCAGACATGCCCTTAAGAAACTATGAGAAAGTATTATACTTTAAACACATACTAAAATATATGGGTTATGGTCTGTTGGCACTTATCAGAAAGATAGGTTATTATAGCCTATTGACAATCATGACCGTGGTATATCAGAAATCATTTTGCAACCTCTTTTGATTGCATACTTGTAATAACTTAACTCTTCATCCTTCATGCTTATCCAAAAAAAAAAAAAAACTCTTCATACTTTGTGATTGTCTGTTTATATGCCCCTTAAGATATGCCAGCATGTATGGCAAATATTTTGCATTTGAAAAAAGCATGTCAAATTGTTTTCTTGTATGTACGCAATGGTAAATATACTGCATTTAGTGTAACATTAATTTCTCTAGCAAGGATTTACAGCCTATTGGTTCTGTACTCCAAAATTAAAGAAAAATATTTATGGTAGCTACATGTAAGAACATTTATGCCTTTGCTTTGAGTTTTTCTTGCTTTCATTATGTATTTATGTTTGTAGTTGTCCTAAAACCAATGAAAGTGTAGGTTGCGTGTGATATCCTGCTCTCTAGATGTTAGAACACTTACGTATTCTGGAAACAATATGGCTGCAACTTATTTGTTTTAAATATCACATTTGGTCATATCCGGGTAAGGTTTCTGTATTTTAATGGTTTTTTTTTTACAACTTTTGTACAGCCTTACCAACCCGGTTATACTGCTCCTCCACGCCCGCCTCCTCTTGAAGAGACTGCTATCGACATTGGGTAGGTTTTGTTTTTTCAATAAGCTTTTGCTGTTTTTGTGCATTAGTCCCTTTTTTTTTTTTTTCTTTTTTTCTTTTGGATTTTAGGTGTATTTACTTTTTAATGTGTATGGAAATTGTATATATGTGGATTTATCAATTAAATTTTCGGCATGATAAAAGACTGTCTAATGATGTTTTGGTTGTTGATTGTGTGTTGAAGTGGTGGATGGACAATAGCTGGCACCCCTCTGGATTTGAATGATCCTCGGCTTTTGGCAGTTGCTGATTCAGAGCGCCACCTTTTGGAGGGCGAGTATGATGACTATGCTGCTACAAATGCCAGTGGAGCTGCTTTTTGCCGATCAGCTGCTCTAATTGTAAGCCCTCTTGATTATCAATTATGTAAAGTGTTAAACAAATTACCAAACATGTTTGGTTTCATTCTCTGAAAAATTTTCCTTTTTTTTTTTTTTGAAAAAATAAAAATTAGTTTGACAAAAAAAAAATGTCAAAAATCTATTTTAAGAATTTTAAAATTATTTTTTCCCTCCAAAAGGATAAAATTATATAAAAATGATAAGTGCTTTTGATTTTTTCATGAAACTAATTTTTAGATTTTCTTTAAAAAAAAATCTGAAATAAGTTTTGAAAAACTAAACCCAACATGGCAATTTTTTTTATATGTTCTCCCTCTCTCTCTCTCTCTCTCTCTCACGTACACACACACAGGTCGGATTTGATTCTGGGTCTATAATACAACCAGGACCCCAGGATAGTTTTTAATCTGACAAGCATATGTGCTATTAGTCAATTTTTTGTCATGAATGTGTCATTTCCAAATCTGGGAAAAAAAAAATGATTTGTTGGTGTGCCGTAACTTTGCTTTCTAGAGAGGATAATTTTGTTACGTGATATACCAAATTTCCCTTAAAGTCGCCTGCCTAGGTTTTGGATACATAAAACTTTTGCTACACTTTTATAATTAGTTACATATGCTATCATCATCCAAAAGTTTGTCATTCTCTGAGCTTGTTCATCGACTTGCTCATATGCTTTTGGCTTTAATTGGCAGTTAATGGCTCTTCTGCTCTTGAGACATGCATTGACTATGACAGATGCTGATGGAGATGATGATCCATCTACCTTCTTCTCTGTAAGTGTGATGTGAAGTTCTGTTCTGATCTTTGCTCTATAGTATACATGTCTGTGTATTTGTTGTCCCCGGTAATTTTCTTGTTTTATTAAACGACTCATGCACTTGCAGCTTTTCTTGCTTCGGGCTGCTGGGTTTCTTTTACCCTGCTACATCATGGCCTGGGCCATCAGTATCTTGCAGCGTCGAAGACAGAGACAGGTTAGTGTCTCCTTTTCTTTCTGCCATCCAGCAACATTGAACTACAAATTCTGTATCTTTGAATTTTTCTTCCATCTAGTATTCTAATGTCAATGCGATCATATCTGTTACTTTTAATTGGTCTCATAGTTATTATTTTTTTTTTTTGGTGGTAAATGATGTTTTTTGTACATAAAATTGGAAGCTTAAAAGTGTGTTGGAATTTTCTAAAACAGGAGGCTGCAGCAATGGCAGCAACACAATTTGCATTTGTGCTACAATCAGGACAAACCAGGGGTCTCCATTTCACAATAGCATCGGCATCCCCAGTGACCCCACAACACCAAGAAACTGTTTAGTATAATATGCACAACTACAAACTAGTTGGTTATCGTTGCCATTTGAGGAGGGTATTTTGACCTTTATCTTCTCTAGTGTTGTTGAAAAGCCAGGATTATGACTTGCTGCTACCTTTTTGTTTTTGTTTTTGTTTTTGTTTTTGTTTCTACTTTTGTGTATTTTTTTTTTTTTTAATCTTTTTTCTGCATTTACACGTGTAAACCAATGTTACACCACCAATAGGTGAATAGGTGAATCTGGTTCACATCTGTTGTCCTGTAAAAACATACACACCGATCTAAACGTATATTTTATATTTTTAAAAATAAATTGCTCTGTAATTGTTCCATTTTTTATATTATTAGAGTAATCGTTGGCTTTACTTGATTTTTGGTGGTGTAAAATACCGCACAATTTGCTAAAATCATCCAATTTGCACCGATTCATCTGTTAACTCCAGATTAAATACTGTTATTGTTAATACATATATCAAAATAAAAATGAGTGAAAGATATTTAAGAAGTAAAATTTGTTTCAAATTAGTTTGTATTATATATGTGAAAAATATTGTGTAAAATTACTTTGTGTTATATATATGACAAAGATTATGTAAATTAGGATTTGTTTGGAGATCTTTTTAGTAACCTTTAAACAATTAATAATGCTTGAGACCCCCTTTTGGGGGTCACTCCCTCACACCCCCCCCCCCCTTGCCACGTGGCGGGTGGTGATTGGAGAAGCAGGAAAAAAAAAGAAAAAAAAAAAAAAGTAACCAATGAGAGAGAGGGGGGTCAAAGGGAGTGGGGGAAAAAGGGGGATGAATCATTGTTCTTAAACAATATACTAAGGTGATATTTGATAAAATTAAAGATTAAAAATTGAATGTTCGAATTTTTAAAGCTGAATTGAAGTGTTTAATTAAAAGAAATTATTTGATATATATATAATATTAAATTTGAATTTTATTATTTTTAAATGATACTTTTTTAATTTTATATAGTAATAATGAGTTGGTAATTAATGGTGGTGGTGGTAGAAACAACAGTGCCTATATCGTCAATGACCATGGTAGTAGAGATAATGGTGATTGTTGTGGTTGTGATTATAACAATGGTGGCAATGATTGTGGAGGTGAAGAAGATGGTGATTGTGGTTATGGTAATGAAATAGTGGTGGTGCTTATAAGAAAAATGCTTGGGAGCACTAATTAGTGCTCCCACTAATTAGGTGGCAGTGGGTCCCGTCAGTAATGATGTGATGTTTTGGTCTTAGAATTGTATTTTATTTTTTATTTTTTTTACTTTTTTAATACATTAGTGCTATTAGTGGTGATGTTTTTAGTGAGATGAATCATTGTTGTGCTTATAATAACAATGACAATAATGATAAAAGTGGTGGTTGTGAAAGGGTAAGGGTGGTGATGGTGATGGTGATGGCGATGGCGATGGCGAGAGTTGTGAGGTCATAATGATGTATATTGATGCTTATATATAAATATTTATAAATTTAATAAGAATTAATGAAATTTCATATCATTTAAAATTTTATTGCTTTTTAAACTACATTCAAGATGAACTTAAATTTTTAAGTTATATCTTTTGTAGTTATCAAACGGAAAAATTGGTTAAATGTCCTTTTTAAAGAGTGTACAGCATTAGGTCCCAATGAGTATATATATATTGTGTGTGAGAAGTATACTTTTTGTAAAATATTGTGGTAAGAAATACATTTTGTTATATTGGAAGACATTTTCTTTTCAATTTTACTATTTATCCTATTTGTTGAGATCATTTTTATTTGTTCAATTGTTTTGAACCTATCCGTTTAAATTTATATTTATCTTTTCAATTATTTTTCACCTATCTATTGACATTCAAACTTATTTTTTCATATCTATTGAAATTCACTAAGCCTATTTTCTCTATTTGTTGAATTTCATAAGCCTATTTTTTCTTGTCTATTTAATTTTTTATTTTTATTTGTTTAAATTGTGATATACAGACACACACATACATATAGAGAAGAGAAAGATTGATCTGTTCAATTTTTTTTATCTGTTTACTCTCAATTTTTTTTATCAAATTACTAATTGAAGAACAATCAGAACACAACCTATAATTCTATAATGAAATTTTAGTGAAGCAATTAGAGCACATCACAATACAATTTTAGAGAATAAGAGAGATAGAGATCTTCAATCGTTTATGCAGACAAGACTAAAAGGCCTCTAGGATCTTCTCTTATTCTCTCCATTTCTTTCTCTTCTCCCTGTACTTCTCTCTGCAAATCTCTCTCTCTCTCTCTCTCTCTCTCTCTCTCTCTCTTACACAAGAACACAGTGAAAGGATCCAGAAGGTCAAGTCATTTCCAACACTACTAGAGATTCTTCAGTTGCTAAGCTTAAATCCCTCCGTGATGACATCGTCTCTGATACCGCCAAGTTCCACGACATCGCTTCACATTTCTCCAGCTCCAACTCAACCAGGCACAGCAACGATCTCAGTTAATACCCCCTCTTTCTATGCCTCTCTCTATTGAATTTTGATTGAAATTTGTGTTGGGGATTGAAAATCCAGGCATCAGAGGAGTCATTGTACACACCCTATTTTAACTGGCTCTAAGACTTAGGTGCTTTCTTCTAAACAACCGATAATGAAAGTTGGAATGTGCTATCTTACGAATTCCTCAACAGGAGAGCCGGGTTCAAGCTTTAATCCCAACCTTACACCTGTTTTGGCCAAACTATTTTAGACCTACTTAATGTTTTGGTTGCGTGGTTTCAAACATTTTCACAATGTTCCGAGACTTGCATTTCCAAAATTCAAGTGCTAGACTTTTATAGTAAATTGAGTAAGAACAAAGTGAAGATGAGTGGAATGGGGACAATTCTCTGGAAAAACTATGTTTTCCCCTTTAAAAAATGATCTAGCTAGAAAAAGATTGTCTGGCCAAAGTTTTTTCTTTGGCGAAACGATTTTTTTCCTGGCAAGATGATTTTTCTTTGGCCGGATGATTTATCCGAGAAACAAAGTAGCTTCGAAAAATTTGAATTTTTCTGTGAATTTTACACAAATATCTTAGATATGATGCTTTTGGACTTCCTTTGCAAGTTTATTAGATATTTTGTTTTAGCTTCAAGCCTATAAATACAACCTCTCCATTCCATTCTAAAGGGTTAAGAAATGTTTTCTAAGGCTCAAAGAGCAATTCTAAGAGCTTGTGCATCACATCACTTTTGAACCTCCATCTTCTCAACTCTCCACCTCTTTCCTTGATGCATACATGACCAAAGCACCACTAAAGCTTGATCTTAAGGCTTCTTGCTAAGTGTTCAAGCCATATCCAAGGTCCTTGAGGGTTTTAGAAGCAAGTTTGGTAATCAAAATCTCTTCCTTACTTTGAAAGGTAAGAGTTTGAACTTTTCTCATCTTTTTCTCCTTTCTTTCTCTTTTTTCTATAGCTTTTTGTCGTTTTAGCATGTGATTCTCTTTTGGATGTGGATGGCTCAGCCACCTCCCATAGAGTTGTAGTATAATCTCTCTTTATTTCAATGTAATATTTTTACCTTTGGGATGTAGATAGCTCACCCACTCCCCATAGAGTTGTAGTATAATCTTTCTTTATTTTAATGCAACATTTTTAGCTTTGGGATGTGGATGGCTCAGCCACCCCCATACAGAATGGTTAGATAATATAGTTTATCTTTATTTTCATGTATTTTAGATTCGAGATGTAGATGGCTCAGCCACCGTCCTATAGAACTATTAAATAGTGTAATCTCTATACTTTGTTGCACTTTCTTACCTCTATTTCATCATCCAAGTGTTTTGGTTCATGTGATCCAACCCACACTCAATCCTAATAAGTGTTTGGGATTGTTTCATAGAATCCCTTGAATAACCCTTTGTTATCTTTCTCTTTCTCTCCTTTTTTTTCTTTAAAAAACTCTTTTCTTGATCAATTTTGAACATGGAAATGGATTTTACATCCTTGTTCCATAACCAAGAAGATGAGTCTTCAACTATTTTGATGAGTTAGATGTATTTCTACTCTCTCCTTCTCTACTTTCTTAGAAGCCCCATGATGCTTTCATTAGTTTTATGAGGCTTTACCTTAGAAATAGTGGCAATTTCCTCTCTCCATTTAATAATATAGATTTGATGTTAATTTACCCTTATCTACAAAGAGATGAATGTAGGGTTCCTTCTAATTCTTTGGCTTGACTTTTATTCCAATCTCATTTTCTATACTTGTTAATCTTTTCATTTCATAGCATAAATATCATATTGTATAAGGCTTATTGTGTTGTTGAATGAGAGTTGAGACCTATCTATCTCTTCCTTGATTGTCTCTATGAGATAAAGGAGTAGGAAGGATGAGCACCCTTTGAAAGGTGTTGTTGTTTTGTTTTGGCTCTACTGCACCAAACAGATTTTCCCTCGGATCTTTCATCTAGACAGCCAAGAAACCATCCTGCTAGCAAAACTTTCATTCGGATGGCTAACCTTTCTCCAGGCAGAATAAAAGCTAAACATTATAGCTTTGGGATAATTACACTTTACCCCTCATTGGTTTCGCGTGTTTATACATTATCTCCTTGATGTTTATAAATGTACTCATAAACCCCATGTGGTTTTGAGAGTTGTGCAAAAGTGACAAGACATAACGGAATTAATAAAAAGGCCAGAATATCCTTAGATATTTATAATGCTTACACGCTACAGTCCCTTCAGTTGTTTGATTACAATTTTCAGAGAGAGAGAGAGAGATGGGTTAGGGTTTGAAAGGATTTATAAATTGAATCAGTAACAATTGATTGAGGCTACAAAGAATCTACTGTTGGAAATTTTACTCCAGATAACGATTGAAGAACCACAAATTTATTGAATGTTTGATGTTTTCTCTGACTATTTGAAGATTTTATTACGATTTTTGTAAATTTATCATATAATATGTTTGGAAAATTACTTATTTGATGTTTGATGTTTACGAATAAAAAAAAGAAGGATTTACTGTTAGGATTTTGTTTGTGATGTATTTTTGTTGTCTTTTTGTTAGCTTTTTGTTAAGGTTGTTGTTTTTTTGTTAGCTTTTTGGTAGAGTTTGTATTGTGTGTGTCAACAAAGTTGTGGCCATTAGTGTTTCCTCAATTTTTCTGACTAAACTACATGAAGATAGGTATATTTAGAATAGTAAATTGCGGGCTTTTATTTTTTATGTAAAAATGACAACAAATTTGGGGTTTTTGTTGATTTTGATGCATGACTAAGGTATAAAATAATTGGGCTTTTATGATTTTTGTGCATGGAAGTGGGGTTGATAGTGGTCCCCTAACCTTTTGTTGTGTATTAGGAGACAATATGTCTGTTTGTTGGGTTAATTACATTTTTATCTTCTTTATTGCATATACTTGTAACAAGCCCGCGGGGGACCTCGCTACAGTTCGGACTCCCTTTTTGTTTGTTGCGGTTCGTAATCTGAACCAAAGAGTCCAACTCTGGTAAATCGTTTGAGAAAAACAGATTTTGAAAGAAGTGCCAAACATGAACTGCTTTGCCAGATACAGAGTCGCACCTAAATATTTTATTTTGGAAAATTTAGGAAACCCTGACTCGGTGCCAAAGGCCACTTGTCCGTCATTACCAAAGTTGCTTCGGCTCGGGAACTTGGGTACGATCGGGGAAGGTCAGCTATGAGCACCCCCTTTCGCCCGATCAAAGATCGGCCTCTACTAACCGTGATATCTAATTTTGAAAACATTATATGTTCTTATTCCGGTTATTAGCCTAGTTTTACTATGTTATGCGCACAGCAAACAAGTATAGACTAGATTGCCTAATTTGGAAACAAGCATCGCATATCCGTTTGTTTTGAAAATGCTTTGGAATTTGCTACTCGCAAGTAGGCTAAAACACGGATTTCAATGAGTTTTTCCAACTCAAACAATCCAACCTTCACCCACAGGCAATCAGGCAGTTTATCTCATATAAGCATTTAGCCACATGGTAATCATGTTGTCATGTTAACATTCACACGCATGCGAGATGCTAAAGTATAAATACTTACATTGTACTCCATGCCGAAACAATAAACTGGTTAGCAAATATGCATGTCCTAGTTCATGTTAAATGGCTAATGCAACACATGCAAGGATGCAGTTAGAGTAGGCTCGGCAAACCCTAAAGTGGCATGTGAAATGCTACAACTATCATGTATTCAATTTGGAATTGAAAATACAATGCAGTTTGTATAATGTACCGAGCCCGGTGCATGCAAGACAAATGCATGGATGCACGCATGCATTGCATGAGATATGCTAATTTAAACATGCCCTAATACTAACCATCAAAGCAGGTAAGAAAAAGGGAAAAAGAAGCGGAGGTTGGAAGACATGCACGCACACGCACCCACACTTATTACAGATTCGCCCTCGCCCGGAGGGACCAAAAGAATAATACAAATTAATCAACTACGCAAGCTAATTAATAATTACAAATTGCCTAATTAATTAACAACTAACTAGACTAGGAAAAATAGTAAACCGCCTCGGGAGGAGAGCCTGATGCAACGCATGCTCGGGTCCTGCTCGGGATTGCACTGCCATGCAAAGATTGCCTCTGTTTTCCCTGCTCTGCCCTTCTGCAGACTGCCAAAATCTCAGAGATGCTTCTTCAGATACTGGGGATCACCACCGGCTGAGTAGAATAGCCACCGGCTGCAGCATGTGATTATTGGCTGGAAATGAGGCTATCGGCCACCCATACATTGCCGGTCGGCACTAAATATTGCCGGTCGGCAAAAAGTTCCTGCAGAACCTGCAACTCACAGTAGCAGAGGGTAGAACTTGCATGGCAATACAATTCAAGCAATGTATGCACCAATCATGCCCCTTATCATGTTTGTGACTCAAAGGGGCATGTGTCTCGATTCTCGAACCATCAATCACGCATTTCCATGTATGATGGCCCAAAGAATCAAGCATGCACTTTCATGTCAAATGAAATGCAAACCAAACAAACAAACCAAGACCCAATTCCTATCACCAAATCAAGGAACAAGGTATGCATGCAAGATGCAATGCAAGCTAAGGATGCAACATGGCATGGCAAGACACTTATGCAAGCATACAAGCAAACATGAGGCAATGCAAACTAATGAAAAGATGAACTTAAACATGATTTAGGCAACTCTAGATAGGCCTAAAACAGTGGCCAAAATGCCCGAAAATGAAGGCTAAACACACATGCACATATGCACATGTTGTGGTCCAAAGCTTAAGCATTAAACTAGCAACTTTCAAGCACACTTAAAAGAGGCTATCATGGACAATTAGCATGCAACATAAGCTCTGAAAATCATGTTAAAACATGGTGCCAAACCAACTTAAACAAGACAAACACAAGCATGCAAATAGTCCAAATTCTTGAAGCAAGTCAAGAAGGCTTAAACCATGGCTAAACCGACCGAGCCCTATAAGGCCAAGAAGGCTTAAAAAAAGTTCAAGGCAGTCCTTGAGCATGCAAAGGGAGCCCTTAGATGGCATCTAAGTGGCTCAAATTCAATAGCATGCATAATGGCTAAAACATGGAGCATACAACACAAGCTTTCAAAGCTTCAAAGAGGTGTCCAAGGCAAACATACAAGCACACCAAAGGGACTGAAATGACATGTAGGATGGTTCTAAACCACTAAATTAATGCAAACAATGCATGCTACACATTCACCTACTTGAAGCATACAAGCCATAATACAAAGGAGCTATATAATGCATGCCAAGATCGACTCAAACAAACATGGATAGACCTAAAACATGGCAAAATAAGCACAAAACCTTCACAAGGCTAAACCTAAAACATGCTAGAACAAAGGCTAACAACCTAAGGCATATTAAGGCAATAACAAGGCATTACATGGTAGATATGCTAGGCATGCATGGTGTACCAAAACCAACTTAATACAAAGTTAAATCATGACAATATAAGCATAAAATATAGCCATGGTATGATCAACAAACCTTCAAACATAATGCTCCCTTAAGAGGCCAAAATTGGTCCTTTTCAAGGACAACAAGGAGAGGGGGTGACCCTCCCCTTTTTGAGACTTCAAGGCACCATCTTCACCACTGAAATCCCTCAATATTTCAGTGGTGAAGAGGCCCAAACACCAAAGTCCCGAAACTCACCAAAAATGGCACAAAATGGGGCCTCTCAAGGCCTAAGAGGGGTCAAACAAACCCAAACCACAAAACACTCTTAACAAACAATCAAGAGAGCTTAAAAACAGAACTTTTTTGTATTATACACTAAGCACAAAAATAGTTCTAAGATAGGTAGAAAAGCAATGCAAAAATGGGGAATAAAAGGGAAGTTTCTTACCCTTGAAGACCACCTTCACAAGCAATGCTCCAACAGCCTTCCTTGGCTTTAATCCAGCTCCAAAACACTAAAACGACCGTCCAAAGGTCTCAAGTCCAAGAGATGGTGTGTTGGTGTGTGTTTGTGAGCAAAAGTATGACAAAACACACACTTATAGAGATAGAATGTGTATCTAACCCTAACCCTAGAACTCAAGCTTTACCAAAACTGTCTAAAATGTCTAACCAAGGTCTAACCCTTGGCCAAAGAGAAGAAGCTCTCCTATATAGGCAATTCCCTCTTGTAAGGCTTACAAAACAAGCCATCCAAGAGGGAAATCCCCCCATACACATGTATGAAGGGGAATGGGGTGGGTGCCAGCTATCACAGCTGGCACAAAATATCTACTAAGCGAGATGAGCAGTGGTCGGTGGCCAAAATTGTCATTTTGACAAAATTGATGGCGGTCGGCCAAAGAGTCTTGGTAGGCAATATACATTGCCGGTGGACACAAACAACAGCCGGTGGCCTCTATCCATGGCCGGTGATGTGTGGGGATGCCTCATGAGGCATTCCCTGCCCCTCCAAGGCAAAACACAAGTGTTTGGTGCAAAACCAGACACAAAACGGTCGAGTTCGGAGATCTTGAGGCAAGGTGCGTAGCCGAGACCTCCGGGAACTCCAAACGAACACAAACATGGATAATCACCGAGTGTTCCAACGGTGACGTCCAACTCTTGAGGACGGTCAAAAATGGGGTGTCTACAATACTGTGTTTGATATGTAAAATGGATATGATGATTTATATTTGTTTATTAACCCTAAACCTTAAATTATTGTTAGGTTTTTAATTTTTTTATGTATTATTTTTTTCCTTTTATGTATTGTAATGTTCAGGCATAGATATGGCAACATAATATTTTTGGTTTATTTACTGTATAGTTAGTGATGACAACACCCATATGTTTGTTTAATAGTTTTGTTTGATTGCTATGATTTTTATTATTTATTTTTTTTTTGTTTTTTTTTTATGAATTATTTTTGTCTTTCGTGTTTGGTATTATTTAGGATGAGGTGATGGCAACAGATTTTAATGTTGAGTTACATCATGGAGGTTACTTTACTAAGAGCATCTTCACTTTCCTTTCCATATGCTCTAAGCCTCCAAATATAGTGCATATGGAAAGGAAAGTGAATTACTTTCAGTATTTTGATCTAGATAGGGTTGACTTTTTTGATTTTCAAAGTTGTACTGGAGCCTAGGTTATCTCTCTACTAGCCAACTGTATTATAGAGTTCCAGGGAAAATACTGGACATTGGTCTTAGGGAGATGAATTTAGATAAGGATGTAATTGATATGTTATACCATTATATGGGTCTGAATGTGATTTCCCTATATGCGGAGAAAATGTAATAAGGCACTTTAGGTCTTAAGTCCAAATGGGAAAGTCATAAAACGGCCACAAATTCCACAAATAAAAGCACAAATAGAATTGGAAGATGAGTGGGTAAATAGGCCTGAAATAGAAGAAGATGGAGGGAAAAATGGGACTGAAATAAAAGAAGAAGAAAAAAAGGGGTGATAAGGAAATGAATGACTCTGATGGTGGTCATAGCACAAATCCAGAGTAGATGAATGATGGGTTAGAGGGGAGTGAAGATAAATATATATATTTGATTATGTTGATAAAGATGTGGGGGTAGAATCAAATGTGGGTGTTGAGACAAACTTGGGGGTTGAATCAAATGTAGGAGATGGACCAAATGATGGGGGTTCTAATGAATGGTATTCATATCAAAATTTTGATATGCATACTTTGTATGGATCATCAGATGATGAGGAAAGGGTTGATAGGTATCCATAGTTTAATGAGGATGTGGATATGATCAAACCTGACCTAAAAGTGGGGATGAGATTTAAGAATATACAAGTTTTTAGGAATGCATTGAAGGAATGGCAAGTGCAACAGGGATATGATTTGAAGTGGGTTAGAAATGAAAATAAAAGGATTACTATAGTGTGCAAACAAGAGTCTAGTTTTAATTCATGCATCCCAATGCAAAATGAATGGACATTCTAGATTAAAAGTTTACAACAAGTTTATTCATGTTGTATGACTTATAACAGCCATCTAGTTACCTCAAGGTATTTACACAAAAGTACCTTGAAAGATTGAGGAATTCTCCTAATATAGATATCTTAGCCATGCAAAAGGACATTCATAGAGTACTAATGGTTAATGTAAGTAAGAGCCAAGTGTATAGAGCAAAAAGAAAAGCAAAGAAAACAATTGAAGGGGATTTGAGGAAGAAGTATGCTAGACTTTGGGACTATTGTGAGACAATGAAACATCATAATCCAAACAGTTGTTTAGTGATCAAATTAGACAAACCTATAGTTCAAGAAGATAATGATCAAATAGAAAGGCCTAACAAATAACTTACACGTGTTTTTAAGAGGTTGTATGTCAGACTAGATGCACAGAAGCAAGGTTTTCTCCAAGGTTGCAAGCCTGTTGTTGGGTTAGATGGTTGTTTTTTGAAGCGCATATATGGGAATGGCAAAATGTTTCCCATTGTCATTGCTACAGTGGAGGCTGAATACAAGGATTCATAGATATGGTTTCTTACCCAATTAATAGAGGACAAACGAGATGGCACTGACATTGGTTGGACATTTATTTCAGATACACAAAAAGGATTAGTGCACACATTTAAACAGGTTTTGCCTAATGTTGAGCATAGGTATTGTCTGAGGCACTTGTACACCAACTTCAAATAGAAGTTCAAGGGAAACGAGTTAAAGGAATTGATGTGGAAAGCTACATATGCTGGGACAAAAAGGGAGTTTGATTATCACATGAAGAAGTTGGGGGAATTAGACATAGAGAACAAACCAAATGAGTTGTTGATGCAAGAAAACCCTAAGACATGGGCCAGGTCTCACTTCAGCACAAGATCCAAATGTGATATTCAAGTGAATAATTTGACTGAGTCATTCAACAAGTACATTTTGGCAGCAAAGGATAAACCAATCATCTCAGTGGTGGAGTGGATGAAGAGAAAACTCATGAATAGAATACAAGTGAAGAAAAATGAAATAGAAAAATATTGTGGCCCTATTTGTCCAACTGTGCAGTAGAAACTAAAGTCAAAGAAAAAGAATGCTAGGAATTTCTTTGCTAGCTTTGCAGGTGACTTGAAGTTTGAGGTGAATTGTTATGACACAACTCATGTAGTGGATTTCAGGGCAAGAACATGTAGGTGTAGGGATTAGGACCTAACAGGTTGATGGGTCGTTTCATACACTAAAATTAAACACTAAACTGTGTCAAATTCCTTAGAATAATGGTAAGTCGAGGTATCGATTCACAGGGACAAACAGGAAATTAAACTAATTTAATTGTTAAATTCCTAAATTAATTTTGATAAAAAGATTGAGGGATTCATAAACTAATAATAATTAAATTAAACAAAGTGATTAAACTAGCAATTATAAGTAAAATTGGAATTATTGATTTTTGGGGAAAACCTAGAGTAATGAGTCCACCACTAGTTACATAAATAAGGTTTCAATTAGAGACTCAATTATGTTACGGTTCGAACGGAATAATACTTCGCAACTAAAAGTTCAAAGCATTTATCAAGAAAATCATCACGTTCAATGTACGAGCACCCTTGTAGTATGGTTCATCTCATACCTTGAATATGACAGAATAGAAAACCATTGTATGGAAAGCATTCAACAATCACAGAAAGTAGAATACTTAAAGAGATAATGAAAAATATATATTTAAAACTTCTTAAACACCATACAATTTGTTCAAACAGTTACATAATCAAAAAGCAAAGAAAAAACCTAATTACATAGCTAGGGTTTCATCAAAACCCTAGAAAGAGGAGCCTAGCCACTCATGGAGGAGTGGGAAGAGGTGGATGTAGAAGAACCATCCATGGAATAGCAAGCTTGAGAATCCTCTCTTCTAAACCCTAGCCTCTTCTTTCTCTTGGAATTTTTTAGAACCTTATTCCAGCCTATTTTCTGTCTTTTTATACCTCTGCTGTCTTCCAAATAGGTTTAAACCAGCGGCACAGTTTTCCAGGTACAGCCGCATGTGTGTGAGTGGTCACCTCACATGCGGGAAGGGCCGCATGTGCGAGAAAAACCCTCTGTACGTGCAGGAGGCTGAGGCTCTGTTTAGCCGCACGTGTGGGAATGGGCCTCCGCACGTGCATGAAGCAATTTTGTGCTCATTTTATGCTCCCACTGTGTACAAACCTGATTGACATTAAACAGGCATAAAATATATAGTTTTTCAAGCAAGTAAAGTTAAAAGATCCTAATTAACAATCTCAGTGTTACACAATTCGGCCTTAATCACAGGTATACCTTGTAAACATGCCATAAGTTGTATATACCTTAATAAGGAGAAACCTGAATCTTATGTGCATAATTACTTCAGTAAGTAGACATACTTGAGGACAAATTCTTTCATGATAAATGTTATTCCAGGGGAACATTACTGGATTGAGACTGGATATGATGCCATAGCCCCTCCTTACTATAGAAAACTAGTATGGAGGCCCAAATAAAAGAAAAATGGTGGACCAACCACCATTTCTATGAAATCTGCAAGTCAACCAAGCAAAGTAAATTTCAATTTATTGTAATGCACTATTTTTATACAAACTAAATTCATTTCCATTTTAGTTGTTTCATTTTGTGCATTTCAATTTGTATTTTTACTGCAGTTGTCAAATGCTTCATCTCAACAAGCTGCAACACACCCATCTTCATCCCAACCAGCTGTCACTCATCCAATTTCATCCCAACAAGCTACCAGTACTCACTCATCTTCATCCTAACCAGTTGCCACTACTCAAACACAACAAACAATGACTTTATGGAGCAAGTACAAGTAGAAGTGCATCAACTAGAGGGCTTACTAATTCTGTATCCCAACCAAATATGCCTTCAATCCCTCAGGTATAGGCCTTGCTTCTCTATTTGTAATATTACATAACACAATCTTGGTAATATTGTTGACATTTCCCTGGAGGTATCCAACTTGTTTACACCATCTAATAGACAAGTGCCCTAATCTGGATGGGGATTTGCAGCACCTGGGAGGAATGGGAAGGACGAAGGAAAGGGTTTAAGGGAGTAGGTTTAAGTATCAATATCTAGTGATTGAAAAGTTGTTTTTAGTCATTTTTGTAAGGCCTGTTATTTGGGGTATCACCCATCCCTCCTCTCCCTTCGATTCTTTATCGCAAAACCCTTATTCCGACCGACGTACAATTCTGATCACCGATGATTAAAACTCTAATCACCATCTTGTTTTCTCGAGCTCCGTTGTCTCAGATTTGTGCCTATAATAACAATTTCAGAAGCCATGTGACCAAAAAATCTGAATCTTTTCTCTCTCAACACACTAATCCATCTATAAAATTACTACAAGAATAGAGCCTTCCTATATATATATATACACTAGTGGGTGGCACACGCGATGCGTGTAGAATTCAGATAACTAATAATAAAAACAAATAATAAAGAATTTAATATCATAATATGTATGTTGCGTAAGTGATAAGTATGTTCTTAATGAAATTCAAGATCTTGGGTTTAAAATTTAATTACATTGTATATAATAATTTTTTTATTTTAGCATATATAAAATTGTCACGTAACATGAGGAGAAGAAAGTTTCACTAACCCAATTTAGTCATTTACTTAATACAATTTAGTCATTTACTTAATAATAGTATAGATTAATAATAGTATAGATAGATATATATCTCCTCCAAAGATTTCAATATATTCCCATAATCTTTTCCCAAAATATTATAATATACCTTGCTTTGTTTGGTTTGGTTTTAGAATTGTAATTTGAGTATGGAGTTATGATTTAAGTATGGAGTTGTGAGTTGGGTTTTGAAAAGATAAAATTTATTTGATTATGAGTTTTAAAAAATCTTTTTTGAATTTTGAATTTTGAAAAGAGTTTTGAGTTTTGAAAAAAGTTTAAGTTGTATTTTGAGTTTTGAGTTTTTAAATTTTTTGAATTTATTTTTTCAAAATATTTTAAAATGTTTAAGAAAATTTTATATTTTATATTTCATTTTGTAAATATTTTAACTTTTTAATATTTTAAACTCAAAACACAACTTTACACTCAAATCGTAACTAAGTACATAACTCAAAACTCAATTGAAAAATTATTTCAAAACTCATAACCAAATACATAACTCAAAATTCTACACTACTTTCAAAACTCCACACTCAAATCATAATCAAACACATAACTAAAAAATTAAAATATTTAAAATAAAAATAAAAAAATATTTAAAATAAATATTAATTTTTTTAATTTTTAAATATTTTAAAAATATTTTAAAAAATACAGCACACAAATATATAAAATGCAGTGCACATTAAAATAACTATTTAAAATATAAAATATTTATCCTAAAAAATAAAATTAAGAAAATTTTTAAATATATAAAAATAAATAAATCTAAAAAAAATCAAAAAAAAACTCAAAACTCAAAATACAATTCAAAATTCTTTTCAAAACTCATAACCAAACAAATTTTTTCTTTTCAAAACTCAACTCAAAACACGACTTCACACTCAAATAATGATTCTAAAAATAATTTTCAAAAATAAAATAAAATAATATTTTTTTGAATTTTTTTTTTTAAATAGAGTTTTGAAAGGAGTTTGGTTTTAAATTTTAAAAAGAGTTTTAAATTATATATTTGATTATGAGTTTTGAAAATATTTTTTAAATTAAGTTTGATATATTTTTGAATTGTATGCTTAATAATGAGTCTTAAATTTTTTTAATTGAAATCATAATTTTAAAAGAGAATAAAACGTCGCCATTATTTTCCTCTCATACTCTCTCTCTAGAAGTTGCTCAGAAAGTGAAACAGAGTGCCGTTTTGGGAACCAAAATAAAAAGCCACGTTTTTTACTTTTGGTCCAAAAACACAAGTGGCAAAAACGCAACAAAATTGGTTTGGGAAGTTATAAAAATGCAAGTGTGAAATTACAAATTAGGGCCTATGACAAAAAAATAAAAAAATAAATTTCTTATGTTGGGTAAGGGTATTTTGGCCATTTTAATTTGATTTGACACCATAAATAAATATTAAACTAAAAAGCTAAAAGCCAGCTTTTTACCAACTTTCCAAATCACTTTCCAAAAAGTTAAAAAACTTGGTAAAAAGTCAAAAGTCAACTTTTTACCAACTTCCCAAAACACCCCAGAGACTACCCATCATGTGTCTGCAAGACGCATAGCAAGTTGCTACAGAGGTGGTTTTGAAAATTGTGAGCAAATTATAAAAATTTTAAATATGGTAAATTTTAAAACACAGAAAATATAAAAATATAGAGGAAAAAAATCATAGAAATTGAATAAGTTAAAGAAATTTCAAAATATAGAGAATTTTATTTGAAATTTTTTTGGATCAAAATTTCATTGAAAAATATTAAAAGATTCCAACTATTATAAAAAGATTATATATTCTTATCTTATAAAATTTTAATATCAGAAATCTTAAAAAAATATATTTATCTAAACACTTAAAATAAATAAATAAATAAACAAACATATGAAACGGTGCAGTGAGGGGCAGGCGGGATTTGCGGTGCCTACTATGCACCCAGTACAGCAAGCACTATTATGCGGTTCTATGGGCTTTTTGGGGGGTTCGTTTTAATAATCTAAACCGTTCACATTGTAGATTACATAGATTAGAATATGTTTGTAAAAAATTAAATTAATCGGATATTGTTAACCATTTTATCCACTCACATTTGTATCTTCAAAAATAAATGATATTGTGATTTAAAGTATTAAAATGAATACAAATATGAGTGAATGAAAGGGTTAATGATATCCGATTAATTTCATTGTTTACAGGCATGTTTTACTCGATGTACTCTAAAATGTGAACGATTCAAATTATCAAAACAAACTTCAAAATAAGCCCATAAAACCATACAACAGTGACTGCTATGTTGGATGCACACTCCAACTCCAGGCGGAGAAGAGATAGAAGAGATATAGACGAAGTTATGCCCTCTTAACCCAAGGGTGGGTGGCATTGTGGTTAAGACTTGGGGTTTAAATCCCAAGGTCATGAGTTCAATTCCTTCCCCCTTGGGCCAATCTCCTGGGCGAAGCACAGTTGGTTAGGAGGTTAGACCTCAAGTTGTCTAATCAGCACTTGGTATGGGTTCAATGCTCCCCCGCTGTGCGAGTCCTGACTTAAGCTGAGCTTGTCTTAAGAGATTGGGGCTGCCTTGGACCTGCGGGAGGGTAGGGAGGATTTTCCTGTAACCAAAAAAAAAAAAAGTTATGCCCTCTTTTGTGCCTCATTTTCTGTGTCATTAAAAAGCTTTGAATATCTATCTAAGCCTTCGTTTGTGATATACGTTGGTTTTTTTAGTTTTTTTAAAATTTTTTAATTATTTTAGTTTGGGATAAAAAAAGTCTTATTTGAAATAGTTTTTTTGATTTTTTTTAAATTTTTGTAAGAGAAAAAATGAAATGAATATAATTTGAATATGATATTTTGTCATATTTAATTAAAATAACCAATTTTATCCTATATGATTATTTTAGCTCAAATAGACAGGCCAAACATAAACAATGTTATGGTTTCTCTACTTTACATATGTCACACATTTTATTTTAAGAAAAAATTACATTTCAATCCAATTTTTTTAAAATAATTAAAAAATTATAATTATTAATATTAATACAATTTATTACTTGATTTTTAATTTTTTTTTAAATCACTAATTTGATATTTTTCCTTATTTTAAGTCAATTATACTAATTTGTTTTTTTAAAAAAATACAATTTTATAATTTTAACATAATTATATTAATGGTTCTTTTAGAAAGATTAAAGAGACCAAAACTAATGCAAATGATGTAAAGATACAAAATAAACAAGGTAAGAATATATATTTTAACATAATAGAGATGATAACATTATTTTTCTAATCATATGATTAATAAATTACTAATAAAAACAGAATTAATTGTTATATAAATTAAAACATTAAAGAAACGAAATATAATTATGATAAAATTATAATATTTGTAATTTTATTTTAATTTAAAGTGAGGTCAACAATATTTACCCACTACTTTAGGGATGAGATTTTTTTAGAGTAAATTACAAATATACCTCATGAGATTTGATTAAAATACGAATCATCCCCTGTGGTTTTGAAAATTACATTTCACCCCCTGAGGTTTCTAATTTCATAACAAATCGTCCATTTTATTAATAAATCATCAAGTCAATTAATATTTTTTAATAATGTTATAAATATATTTCAATTAATAATTTAGGTAATTTTATTATTATATAGGAGTGCAATTATAAATTTAATTTTTTTTAGTTAATTATGTTAAATAAAAAATTATAATAAGGGGATATTTGTAATTTTTCAAATCACAAAGGGCAATCTGTATTTTAAATAAATCTCAGAGGATATATTTGTAATTTATCTATTTTTTTACAATCTAGATTTGGACTTGAGCGTCTGGGCCCATGGGCAGGGACAAATCTAGCTAGGGCCTAGGAGATCACGTGTCCCTTCCTAACTTTTTTTTTATATCTATACTAATACCTCTATATGTAAAGATTATTTCTTGTTTGACCTTTATATAATTGCAATAATGCCCCTCTTTATATGTAAAATTTTATAAGTGTTCTATTTGATTGTTTTGGCTATACTTTTACTTTCTTTTCTGAGAGATCAAGGATGATAATTGAATCAACTGATCATTTTATTCTTATTGTGGGACTTGTATAGTTGTTTTTTTTTTTTTTTTTTTGGAGGGGGGAAATTACCAACACCCCGCTCAAGGTTTGACTAAAATACGGATTCTCTCTGAAGTTTGAGAAATTACAAATTATCCCATGAGGGTTATATTTGCATAACAAATTAGGGAGCAACTTGTTATGTAAATATAAACTTCATGGAGTAATTTGTTATGTAAATATAAATCTCAGGGGGCGATATGTAATTTCTCAAACCTTAGGAGAAATTCGTATTTTAATCAAACTTTAAGAGGGTGTTGGTAATTTATCCCTTTTTTTTTCCATTATATAACTTTTTGTTGAACTGACAAGATTCATAGGATTGGACTTGATGGGATTGAATATTTTATTTCACTTCATTTAAGCAAAAACATTATTGTGTATTATTTTCTGTTGGCATTGAGCAAATACCCCATGCCATCAACACTTCACATTAAATACATCTGTATAACTTCTTATTCTCAAACTAGAGCAATGTGATATGTATATATATATATTAGTTTACATCTCTCAAGGATAATCATTGAATCAATTGATCATTTTATTATTGTGGGACTTGTATAGTTGGTTGTTGTTTTTTTCTATTATAAAACTTTTTGTTGAACTGACAAGATTCATAGGATTGGACTTGATGGGATTGATCGTTTTATTTTACCTCATTTAAGTGAAAACATTATTTGTATTATTTTCTGTTTGCATTGAGCAAATACCCCATGCCATCAACATTTCACATTAAATACATCTGTGTAATTTCTCATTCTCATACTAGAGCAATGTGATATATATATATATATATATTAGTTTACATCTCTCAAAGATGATAATTGAATCAATTGACCATTTTATTCTTACGGTGATGATAGGTAGCTCGAATTCAAGGCTTGAATTGCGGCTCGACACCAAAACGACGTCGTTTTGGTGTCGAGTTTTTTGTTTTTTGTTTTTTTTTCGTCTGTGTTGCAGAACGAAGAAGATGGTGGAAGGGGAGGGGGAGGGGGAGGGGGAAGAGAGGGAGGGGAAGGGGCCCTAATAACAGGGGAGGAGGAGGCGGCGGAGGCGGGGGCGGAGGGAGGACAGCGGTGACGATCTGGAGCTGGGCGAGGACGGCCGGAGGCGAGGCCACGACGATCGATGGTCTGAAGCTCCTCCCTCCCTGCGACGATCGGCGACGGTCTGCTGCGACGGACGATCGGCGGCGAGCTCCTCCCTCCCTTCTCTCCCTCCCTTCTCTTTCTCCACTGTTTCCTCTCTTCTCTCCCTCTTTCTCTTTCTCAAGCCATTTCGAGCCTCGTAGCAGTCGAGCTACGAGGCATTTTCCTTATTCTTATTGTGAAACTTGTATAGTTGGTTGTTTTTTTCCATTATAAAACTTTTTGTTGAAGTGACAGGATTCATAGGATTGGACTTGATGGAATTGATCATTTTATTTCACTTCATTTAAGTGAAAACATTATTGCGTATTATTTTCTGTTGACATTGAGCAAATATCCCATGTCATCAACACTTCACGTTAAATACATCTGTATAACTTCTCATTCTCAAACTAGCGCAATGTGATATATATATATATATATATATCTATATGTATATTAATTTACATTGGCCCGTGTAAGGCATGAGGTACAGTATATTTAAATTTTATATTTTAATAATTTTTAAAAATTAATATATTATTTTATGAAATTGAATAAAATAAATCATTAGATATATAACCAAACAGAACAAAGCCTTAAGTCCTATCAAATGGGGTCGGCTATATGAATCCTTCTTCTCCACACGGTCCTATCAAAGGCCATGTCGTTAGTCAAATTAAGTAGATCCATATTTCTATTTACAATACTAACCAACATTAATCTAAGCCTACCCCGTCTCTTAACACTTCTATATACCGTTACAGCATCGTATCTCATAGAATTATATGGTAATAGGATTATATGGTATGATATGAATCATTTTTTAATTTGTTATACATTCAATGATGTCGATTCCAATTCTATTACCGTATAATTTTGGGTGAATTTATGAGTTTTTAACTTTTTTTTCTGAATTTATAAAATAAAAAAAAAATTTATGGTGTGTAACTTTTTTTCAACAGATAAATATAAAACAAATACTAAGATAATTCTTCAATCTAAAAAACACTACTATGATAAGTCACTAAACTAATAAAGAAGTAAAATATATATATATATATATATATACACAAATAACTAATTTTATTAATACATAAATCATACTCACATAACAAATGATTAATTTTATTAATAAGTGAATCATTAAGTAAATGAACAACTTTTAATGATATGAAAAATATTTTTTAAGTAACCATTTTGTTAATAAATAAATCAAGAAATCACTTAACAATTTTTAATGATATGAGAAATATTTTTCAATAAACAATTTTGATAATTTATTATTACATAGTTTTTTTTTTCTTGAATATTGTGTTAAATTAAAATTTATAACAAACGATAGTTATAATTTCTAGTATTATAAAACTGATTCATATTTTAAACAAACTTTATGGGTGTATTTGTAATTTGTTTAAAAATTTTATGTTTTATAATTGATCAAGAATGTTTGCGTAATTATAAAAAACCCCATTGCATAATTGACCAAGAATGTTAACGTAGTTACGAAAAAACTTGTTATATAATTGACAAAAAATGTTTACATAATTATGAAAAAACTTTCACTCAACATATAGGTCACTATTAATAAATTATGTAAAATACAAAGGCAAAATAAGAAAAGAAATGACAATATTATATATATATATATAGAGAGAGAGAGAGAGAGAGAGAGAGAGAGAGAGAGAGAGAGAGAGAGAGAGAATTGGACAAATATTTTAACAGAATAGTAAATTGATATTCCCATGGAGTACTGAAACAAATAAAAAAAAAAAAATCACAACAAAAGTAGAAAATTACAGCACAAGCACATAATGGAGCTAGTTACTATCACAACTGGGCTGTTTAAGGCATCTTCCGCAAAAAGCTAATTATTTAAAAGCTAAAAAAGATATGTTTTTTATTTTTATTTTTTGATTATTAGCTTTTAACTTATAATAAATTACACCAAACATGCCCAACATATTATATAACTTCTCGGCTTATGGTAAATATTATTAGCTAGCCAAGATTTCAACACTAAATTTTATGTAAAATAATGTGAGCGCCATTTTGAGGTTGAAGGCTAACATGGAAGGAAGGTGTGTGAGTATAGGATGGAGAAAGCTCAAATGAGAAGTGTTGAAGAATCATTACTAAAGCCATTTTTGCTTCCAACATCGCAAAATTGTTCCCAATGCAAATTCGAGGACCCCAACCGAATGGCAGAAAGGATGCTTGTTTGTTCGTTGCCTTAGCAACACCTTCAGAAAATCTCTCTGGGTTGAACTCTTCTGAATCTTCTCCCCAAAGGTCACGATCATGATGGACGAAGAGTATAGGTACCATGATGTTTGTTCCACAAGGTATCACCATGTCTCCCAACATTGTCTCTTTATGATTAACACGGTACATCATTATTGCTGGTGGATATAACCTAAGAATCTCGTTCAATATCATTGTTACCTGTAGATAACCAATTTTAGCAATTATAATCATATTAAAATTTAGGTGGGTGATAGTGCTACTAGGAATGTCATTGAAAAAGTGTTTTTTTTTTTTTCTTTAAAAAAAAAAAAAAAAGAAAGCAAAATCATTGATGTGTTTCTATACAAACACACACATCCGTATATATGAATATGTATGTACAAATAAACCCTACTATTCTCTCTCTGAACTTGCCCTACTATTCTCTCTCATTTTCTTCATTTTATGCTTCATTTGTCAGGGAAGTGAATTAATTTCCTCATCTTATTGCTGAAGTAGGAACAAGAAAGGTAAGGTGAAAAGGTACAAGGTGGATAACTAATTGTACCTTCTCTAAAGGTGTTGATGTTAATCCTTTGAAGACAGTTTATATGCTGTGATTTCAAAATTTTAATATTGATTATTTACTTGACAAAACTAACTAATTTAAAAAGATAGATATAAATCCATCTCATGCCTACTCCAGAAATAACAAAAAAGTATAACGCATATATATACTTACAATCTTAAGGTGGTTTATCCCATTGTACTCTGGTTTATTATTCCCAAAAACTTGTCGAACCTCTTCTCTTGCGCGCGTTTGCCAGTTTGGATGTAAACTTAACATAATCATTGCCCAAGTGAGCAACTGTGCGGTAGTCCCTTGGCCGACAAAGTACATTAGCTTGCACTCCTTAATCACATCATCGATACTCATTCCTGCATTCTTGTTTGCATGCTCGTTGATTTCTCTGAAGTTGGTTTTCAATAGTACACTCAACAAGTCCTCATCACCAGCTCCTCCCAACTTCATGGCTTTCTCCCTTTCGTCGATGACTCCCCTCACAAGAATTTGCGCTTCATTGTTGATTGCTTTGATTCTCTTGTTTATCTTTGTTGGTAGAAACCTACAAATGAAAATTTATAGCATCGAAAAGGCATTGATAATAACAACATCAATATGTTATGAAAGAAACAATACTTTGATTGGTAAGAAAACAACTGAAATAATGTTTAGATTTTACTGTTTTTGTTTACAAAAACATTAAACATGTTTATGTTTATTTTGCTAAAACAAATGAATATTTATAGCATCGAAAAGGCATTGATAATAACAACAACAATATGTTATGAAAGAAACAATACTTCGAGTGGTAAGAAAACAACTGAAATAATGTTTAGATTTTACTGTTTTTGTTTACAAAAACATTAAACATGTTTATGTTTATTTTGCTAAAACAAATGAAAATTTATAGCATAGAAACAATACTTTGATTGGTAAGAAAACAACCAAAATAATGTTTAGATTTTACTGTTTTTTGTTTACAAAAACATTAAACATGTTTATGTTTATTTTGCTAAAAAAAAAATAAAAAACATGTATGCTTAACACACATGGTTTCAAAAACTTAATTTAAAAACAAGGGGGTGGCTAGAGGGGTCGGTGGTTGTGACTAGAGGTGGGGGTGGCTAGCAGTGGTGATAAGCAATAGGTGGCTGGAGAAGGTGGGAAAGGGAGGAAGGAATGAAAACTTGTTCAAAAACAGATGAAAGTAGCTTTTCTTATATTGCTAGAATTTAGTAAAAATTTTACATAATTAAAAAACAAAAAAACAAACAAGTTTTCCGGGAGTAAATAAGGGAAAAGAAATATGCTATATTCATCTCAAGGTCGCATTAACCAGAACCTTTAAGTATAACAATTTAATACCCAATAATTATAGCTTTCAGATCTATGGTAAACTCAGTGAATCTCCTATCTATGAGAGCTATTTTACGGGCAATTTTTTTTATTAATAGTGAATAGAGATATTCAACATCTGAATACTAGTTGCAACTATTCTCAAGTCATGATACTCTAGCATTTGAACAAGGAAACCAGTTATTCAACATCATTCAAAAACCATTTAATGTAATTAAAATATAAATTAT
The DNA here is from genome assembly GCA_025200525.1 of Camellia lanceoleosa. Lineage (NCBI taxonomy): Eukaryota > Viridiplantae > Streptophyta > Magnoliopsida > Ericales > Theaceae > Camellia > Camellia lanceoleosa. The sequence goes on from CM045769.1 coordinate 93,635,863, forward strand.
TTCAATTATCACATATTTCATATATACCTCCGTCCTGGAAAGTTCATTGACTGTGAAAGTTGAAACACAAGACTGGCTAGTTGCATTTGGAGTTCAAATATCCTTCTACCTTCTTCATAGCTACTACCAAATGCTGTTCGAGCAATCACATCGGCAGCTAAATTATGGAGATGAGGTGACACATCCAACTCACATGAACCCCCTTTTTCTGAGACCAACTCCTTCCATTTGCTCATCATCTCTGTACAACACACATGCATCGCTGGTAGCATGTGCTGTATAAAACACAGGGAAAATAATGCCAAGGAACTGTCAAGAACATAGCCCAACAAGATCAAACGACATATAGTTAAAATGCATCAGAAATTTGCTATGACGCATGTGTGCGGGTCCTGATATTGGTACTAGTACATCGATATAGTAAAAAAAATTTAAAAATAAGGAAACTGGGCACGTTTATAAAAAAAAAATATTTATTTTTAATTTGAAATATTATATAGATTATTTAAATAAGCCTTCGTTTGAAATAAAAGGTTTTGGGACTTTTTAGCTAAAATAATCATAAAAAGATAAAATAGATTTTTTAACCCAATAAAATAAAATGTCATATTTAAATTATAATCATTTTATTTTTTTTTTTACAAAAGTCAAAAAAGCCAAAAAAAACTTTCCCAAACGAGACTTTTTATCTCCAGGCTAAAATAGTCAAAAAGTCAAAAAATTAAAAACCAACTCACATCCCAAACAAAGCCTAAATTTGTTCGTTAAGATCCAACCTACATATTCACCCAAAAAAAAAAAAAATCCAACCTACAATTCATATTTAATGTCAAAAATATAATAAAAATTAAAAATTAAATATCTATTAAATAACTTACAAACTAAAGCATACCCTTGTGCGATAGTTTTATGCTGCCTAACCATCATAATGTAGGTTGTTAGTTCACGTCCCTTGTAGGGCGTGGGGGGATGGTTCTGTTGGTTATGTTTCCTTTCCCCTAAGATCTAGGTTAGAGTTGGTACTAACAAGTAATTAAAATATGTTAAGCATTAAAAAATTATGTTAAGCATTAAAATTATGTTAAAATTATGTTAAGCATTAAAAAATAAAAATAGCCAATGAATCTAACTTTACAAAAGAAAATACTATTTCTGTTGGAAAAAGAGAGTAAAGCATAATAGTAAAAATTATACAAGTGATACACTTTAAGTCCTATATATTTGATAATTTGTTCCCAAAAAATTCAATTCTCTTATAATATATTTTATTCCAAGTTTACCCTACACGGTAAAATATATATGAATGACAATTTTATAAAAATAATAATTTATTTAAAAATATTTTTAAAATTTAAGAATAATCGAATTTTATTAAACAAAAGCTTATAAAATTCATAATTTTATCTCACAATTTGAAAAATTATGAATTTTCAACAAATTATTTTCCACAATTTTTTAATGGAATATTAATAAAATTAGACACTTTGAATTTGTTTACCAATTTATTTTTGATCATGTGAGATAATAGAAAATGATTTATGACATAGTTGTTTTGATCAAATTGTTCATAATTTTGTTTGATGTAATTTGTTTAATTTTGACAATTTAAAAACATAGTATTGAAGTAAATTAAAATTGTTTAAACAGTTAGTAATCATAATAAAGCATACCATTAGGAAAAATTGAACTTCTTGGGAGTAAGTTATGAAAAATAAGACTTAATTGTTAAATTTTATAGAATTCACTGATAATCTTGATCACAAAAAACTAATATATATGTTTGATTTCAGTTTTCAGAATTTACTTTTTAGAAAATTCTACCTTTTCATTTTTTATATTTTTTTGTTTTCACTAAATTTTTTTAATATTTTAAAGTTTTTTTTTTAATTTTTAGACACACTTTAACATAAATACACTTAAAAAATATAATACTTGTGAAAAAAATCTTTTAAAAAATTCATTAAATACAAAAATTCAATACATTTTTCATTTTTTTGTATATTTATTAACTTTTTTAAATATTTTTTACAAATATTTTATAATTTAGATTCATCTAAGTAAAGTGCATCTAAAAAAGTAAACAAACTATTTAAAATTTTAAAAATATTTACTAAAAATAAAAAAATAAAAATTTAATTTTTAAAAAACTAAATTAAAAAATTTAAAACCAAACACACTGAGTAAGACCAACAACCTCATATCATACCTAAAATTGACGACCTCAAATTAGCGCTCTACAGGTGTCCCTTTTTGTTTGGTGGTGTTTGGGAAGAACTTATTGGGGCTTTTTTGGCTATTTTAGCCACAAAAGACAAAATAGGCTTTTTTAGCCACAAAAAACAAAACATCACATCCAACCCATAATCATTACACTCCCCTCTCACAAAAAAAGTCAAAAAAGCCAAAAAGCCAAAAAGCCCTTCCCAAACCAAACTTTTAAGCCCAGGCTAAAATAGCCAAAAAAGCCAAAAAGCCAACCCACTTCCCAAACGGAGGCATAGAGTGCTTAGGACATGTGTTTGAACACTATAGGGTTCGTTTAGAAAGCGGGTTGAATTTTTAGTTTTTTTATTTTTTTGTAAGAAAAAGAATGTAATGATTATGAGTTAGATGTAATATTTTATTTTATTAGATTAAAAAATTTATTTTATTCTTTTATGATTATTTTAACCAAAAAAGTCCAAATCCACCCTTCCCAAACCAGCCCTATATTTGGCAAACGTCACAACATGAATACGATATGATATTCCAACATGATAATTTTAAAAAAATATAAGATACAACACGTGAGAATAGGCAAAAATGTTATAAAAATAAATTAATAAATAAATAAAAAACCGTTTCTAGCTGGATGCAAAACGACAAATGAAAAAAGAGAAAAAGTACCTTCAATTTCTCAAGATAGAAAGCAGGGTTCATAATCCTTCTATGCTTAGCCCATTTCTCACCCTCATAGCCAGCAAGACCAGCAAGTAGCAAGCTAAGGGTAGGACTTGGTGTTGGCTTTTTGAAATTATTGTTCTTCAGCAAAATTTCTTCTATTAGATGAGGCTCCGTTATCATTACTGCGGGACTCGTCCCTGTCCATATCACACACTTCTTACCTGCACATTATGAATCATCATCATAGTCTAGATTAGCAGGGTTGTTTGGAATCTACTTCAAAAAAAAAAAAAAAAAAAAATTCCTTCCTCTTTTTTTTTTTTTTTTTTTTTTTTTTAATGAACAAAAATAATGGGAAGTCTTTTTTTTTTTTTTTTTGAACAACAAAATAATGGGAAGTCTGAAATCTCTACTTTTTGCACTTAAAAAAAAAAAGAAGAAGAAAAAAATACAATAAGCTAGCTTTGTCAAGAGGATAGTTTTTGTCCTCTGTCAAATTGTCAAACTTTTTGGCTCAATCTTACTGATGAAGAAAGGAGGGGAAAAAAAAACCAAATTTGAAATTAAATAATTTACCAACATTCATCTCTTGGTAGAATCTTCATCGCTCATTAACGAAGGAATTTTGTATCCCATAATAAACCCATATCCTTGCCTTATCTAAAGGAACAAAAATTAAAAATTATCCTCTTAGGACATGTTTGATTGGGTAGATTAAAATATGAGATTGGGATTATTAATCCGTGGGCCCAATTATGCTATGTTTGTTTTAACATTTTGGTTTAGGATAATTAATCCAACAAATTTGTAGGATTATTAGTAATGGGGTAAAGGTGGGATTATTAATCCAATGGATATTAATCTAATTGGATAGTAAATACCACACTAATTTAATAGGATTATTAATACTTCACTATTAATCTTTTGAATCAAACATGACCTTAAAGTTTATTTAAAATATAAATTATCACCCCTTAAAGTTTTTTAATTTCATAATAAATAGTCCATTTTATCAATAAATTATCAAATTAATTAATAATTTTTAATGATATCAAAAATATATATTAATTAATAATTCAACTAATTTTATTGTTTTATAAAAAACAGTTAAAATTTTATTTTTTAAATTAATTTTATTAAATAAATTTTTTTTATAATTTTTAAAATTATAAAAAAAATAACTCGTAGGAGTTTATTTGTAATTTATCTAAAAATAATTATAATATGTAAAAAAATAGTGACCATGTACTTACAATATTTAAATTGTGAGTCCGAGATCTTGATTATATTCGTAAGTTGGGAAGTGTGTCCAGGTGGGGAAACAAAATCAGAAAAAATAAATAAATAATAACATCTACACGTAAATACTCCTAATAAGAAATGATCGCGTGGCTTAAAGTGGGCAGAGAAGAAAAATAGATACGAGGTTAATAAGATTTTTAGAAAATTTTAAAGAACTGTGATTGGTAGCTGGAAACCCAGCCCCCGAATTGTCCGAATTTGAAAAATGACGTCATTTTTGCATTTTTATTTATTTATTTATTTTTTTGGTTCAATCAGAAACGAAAAAGAAGAAGAAGAAGAAAGAAAGAAAGAAAGAAAGAAGAAGAGAAGAAGAGAAGAAGAAGAGAGAGGCAGAGGCGGAGGCGACGGCGGCCGGGCGGAGGCAGAGGCGGACAAGCTGCGACGATCAGCTAGGCGATCGGCGGAATGCAGGGGCCTCTCTCTGTCTCCATTCTCTCTTCTCTCCCTCTGTTTCCCTCTTTTCTCTCCTCTCTCTCTCTCTCTCTCTCTCTCACCTTCGATTTCTTCAGATTCGGGGGATTCGGGGGAATGATTTTTCAGGGAAAAAATCATTTCTCAATTTTAAATAGGATCTGAACTAACCTAATATTCTTAAATAATTAATTTTTAATTTTGTTAAATTAAATTCTAATATTTTTATTTATTTTAAATATAAATCATACATCTATTTTTATTAGATAAATCTGACAAAAAAATTTTAATAATTAAACTCAATGTAAATATACATAAAAATGTCTAAATTAACATTTTTTATAAGTTTGATAATTAAAATATTTTTTTTTAACCAATTTTACTTTTTAAAAAAAATAGACAAATTATTTAAATTGAAAACAAATCCAAATCCAAAGTATAAGACTTAAAATGAAAAAATTCAAAATTTATAATTTATTTTGTAACCTGACACAAATTCTGATAATTTTTTTTTATAATTTGTCTTAAAGTATTTGTACCCAATAAGTTGTGTAAACAGAAATATCAAACAATTTCAATAAATAAATAAAACAAAACAAAAAACAAAAGCACCATAAGACTTTTTTTTGTTTTTTCCTCCCCATTTCTCATCAAAATCATGTTATCCAAACAGAGTGAAACAGAAAAAAGAAAAAGAAAAAGTGACTCACCATACTTGTTGGCAATGTGGTGGTGAAAGGGGAGGACTCGTGGAGGACATTCTTATCGTGAAGATGGAGAGGTTTGGACCAAGGTTGTCTGGTAATGCTCATCATATCTTTGATATCTCCATAGAAGAGCCTATATGGATTTCCATGGAGACCTTGCTTTCTGAATAACCTCTCAAGTTTCTTCGGCTTCAACCATAACCAATTCAACACTTTCCATAACCCTAATACTCCAACAATCAACCCCATCCAGATCCAGATTGCTACTGAACCACTACTACTCCTCGCTTCCATTTTCAACGCCTTCAAGCTCTCTCTCTCTCTCTCTGATCTCCTAACTTCAACCTGACAAATGAGGGACCTCTTTTATGCCTATTTGGTAATCAGAAGGCTTTTCAAATTTTTGTATCAAAAGTAATTCTAAGTATGCCAATTAATTAATGTACTAATTTGTGTATCAACACTAAGGCCTCGTTTGGCAACAAATTAATTTAGTTAAAAAGTTAACAAATTATTAAAAAAGTCAAAAAAACTAATAATTCATATCAAAAAGTCAAATATTCTCTTTTTTCTCTACTTTTTACACATCTTTTCGTAAAAAGTCAAAAAGATATTCCAAACATACTAATTTTTTTAACTCATATTTTAACTAAATAATTAAAAAATTACTAAATTAATCTGTTCCCAAACGAGGACTAATTATGATACTATTATTGATCTCACTCATTAATTATATTATAAATCTTAAAAATTTCTTAAATTATATCACAACGTTAATAAATAAACATAATATTATTCAAACCTTATGATGCACGAGAAAATATCACAACAAGCTATTGGGACAAAAACAAAACTCCTTTCTTTTTGAAGAATTATTTCGGGTGCATGGTTGTGCGTTCAAAATATCTGTTTAGTTTAATTTTAAAATCATAAGCTAAGTGTGAAATTATATTTTAGATTATGAGTTTTGAGGTGGAGGTTGAAAAAAAAATTTTATCTTGTTTGGGATAATTTAAATAAGTATATTTTTTATCTTTTTATAAAAAGATGTGTAGAAAAATAGAGAAGTAATGTGATGGAAAAAAGATAAAAAGATAAATTATTTAGGAGATGCCAAACCACCCTTAAATTATAAATTTTAAAAACTGTTTGAATTTTGAAAAGAGTTTCTATTTATATTTTAAGTTTTGAGTTTTATTTTAAAAATTTTTGTATTTATTTGTTTATATATTTAAAAAATTTCTTAATTTTTTTTTCTTGACTAAATATTTTTTATTATAAATATCTTTTTTAATGTGCATTGTATTTATTACATGTGTGACCTGTATTTTTATAAAATATTTAAAATATTTATAAATATAAAATGAGTTGTATTTTTTTATTTTAAAAATATAATTTTTATTTTATTTTTTTATATTTTAATAACTTTTTAATTGCCCATATATATCTAAATCATGACAAATTATTTGACCAATACTTAAAAAAATAACAAAATATTTTTTTGAAAAAATGAAAAATAATTTTAAAGAACCAAATAAAAAAAATGAATTTTTTTTAAATAGGATTTTGAAAAGAGTTTGATTGTGAATTTTGAAAAGAGGTTTTGAATTGATTTTGAATTGTGTTTTTGTTAGCAGTTTTGGAAATAATTTCTAAGGTGAGATTTGAAAGTGTTCGATAATGAGTTATAAAAAGAGTTTCGAAATTTTTGGATCGAAATCACGATTCCAAAACTAAACCGAAATATGTTAATTATGGATAATTTTTGAATAATTTAGTTTGAGTACGTAAAACAACCAACACATAAAAAGGCCGCTCGAATCCCTTATGACAATGAATCCTATTTTGAATCGTTTAAATGCTATGTCGTTCTCCTGCTTACGTTACACCTGCCTCCAGATATTTCGAAAAATAAGCAAGAGGTGCCGCATCAACGCCTGGGTGCGATGAAAAATGGGCAAAAGTTCCCACATTTTTCTAGACGAGTGCTGGTAAAGAAGCTAGTCCAAGACTATACGTTTAGGATAGCCACTTGGAATATAAAAACCTTAACTGATAAGATGATAGAATTGGTAGATGTTATGATTAGGAAGAGAGTTAGTAGAGCATGTGTACAAGAAACTAAGTGGACAAGTGAGAAAGTTTGGGAAATTGAGGATACCGATTTTAAACTATATTATAGTGATAAGAATAGATATAGGAATAGGGTAGAAATCATAGTTGCCAAGAGTCTTGTGGAAAATGTAGTGGCAGTCATTAGGAAAGGGGATAGGATTATGTTAGTTAAACTAGTTATTGGAGGGAATATAGTGAACGTTATTAGTGCATACACTCCTCAAGTAGGATTAAATGGTCAGGCTAAGATGGATTTTTGGGAGCAAATGGATGATATCTTACAGGAAATACCTGTAGGGGAGAATCTACTTATAGATGGAGATTTCAATGGCCATGTAGGCATGGATAAACTAGGTTATGAAAGAGTGTATGGTGGATACGGTTTTGGTGATAGAAATAAGACTAGAGAGAGTATCTTAGATTTTGCGTTGACTTCTGATCTAGTGGTGGCCAATACTATGTATAAGGGAGATGAGCATTTAATAACCTTTAAGAGCCTAAAATGCAATGATTGTAAGGTAATTCCTGGAGGGAGCTTGGCCTCTCAATATAGAATTTTAGTACTAGATTTATGTTTTAAAGGACAATACCAAGCTAGGAAGGATGGTAGGCGTCGTAGGACAAGATGGTGGGATCTAAAAGGAAATAAACTAAAAATATTTTAAGAATAAAAATGGATAAGGAAGGTACTTGGGTCTTGGAAGATGATGTTAACACTATGTGGAACTCAATCGCCAATTGTATGAGGAGAATGTCAAGGGAAGTGCTTGGACAGTCAAAAGGAACGGGACCTAGCTCTAAGAAAACTTGGTGGTGGAAAGAAGAGGTTCAAGCGGTAGTTAAGACCAAAAAAAAAAAAAAAAGTGCTTTAAAAAGTGACAGAATGATAGAACTGAGGAAAACCTTAAGGGCTACTGATTGGCTAATAAGAAGGTCAAAAAAGTAATGAGAGAGGCTAAGTTGAAAACTTATGATGACCTATACACTAGACTAGATAGTAAGAAGGGAGAGAAGATGGTATACAAACTTGTTAAGATACGAGAGAGGAAAATAAGAGATTTTAATCTAGTTAAGTGCATCAAGAGTGAAGATTCTAAGGTATTGGTGAATGATGAAGAAATTAAGAAGAGATGGAAGAACTATTTTGAAAAATTATTAAATGAGGAACATGAAGGTACGTCAATAGAAGAAGAAATAGCCAATAGTACAATAAACTAAGATTATCGGTTCTATTGCAGTATTAGGAACTTTGAAGTAAAGATTGCACTTTAGAAGATGAAATCAAATAAGACTTTAGGACCCTACGATATCCTTATTGATGCTTGGAAGTATTTGGGTAAAAGGGGTTGTTTGGTTGATGGGTTGTTTAGTAAAATTTTGTTGACTAGGAACATACCAGATGAGTAGAGGAAGAGTATTTTAGTGTTAACCTATAAAAATATAGGAGATGTCCAAAATTGCAACAACTATAGAGAAATCAAACTAATGTGTCATATAATGAAAGTGTAGGACAGGGTAATGGAACGTCAATTGCGAGATATAATAGAGGTGTCAAAAAATCAATTTGGGTTTATGCCTAACAGGTCAACAATGGAAGCGATCTATCTTTTGAAGAGAGTAATAAAAAAGTATAGAGAAAATAAAAGAGACATTCATATGGTGTTTATCAACTTTGAGAAAGCATATGATAGAGTGCCTCGGATATAATATGGTGGGTGTTAGAGAAGAAATGGGTGACAAAATGTTATATTGATGTGATTAGGGACATATATGAAGGGGGTGGTAACCACTGTTAGATCGCCTGCTGAAGAGACAAATGAATTTTCTATCACTGTAGGGTTACACTAAAGGATTTACCTTAAGTCCTTATCTTTTTGCTTTAGTTATGGATGAGTTGACAAGAAATATTCAGGATGACGTGCCATGGTGTATACTTTTTGCAGATAATATCGTGCTAGTGGATGAGACTCGAGAAGGAGTTAACATAAAGTTGAAGATTTAGAGAAAAACACTTGAATCTAAAGGATTCCGGATAAGCAGAACAAATTAAGACAGATTACATGGAATATAAATTTAGTAACAGTAACAATGAAAGTAGAGGAGAAGTGAAGATTAAGAACCAAGGACTGCCTAAGAGTGAACATTTTTGTTATTTAGGGTCGATTATCACAACGGCGAGGGAGATTGATGCGGATATGACCCATAGGATTAAGGCGGGATGAAATAAGTAGAGAAAGCGTCTGGGGTAATGTGCGATAAACAAATATCCACTAGACTAAAAGATAAGGTCTATAGAACGGCTATTAGATCAATGATGTTGTATGGGACAAAGTATTGGGCAACCAAGAAACAACATGTAGATAAGAAGAATATGGCTGAGATGAGAATGTTAAGGTGGATGTGTGGCAAAACTAGATAAGACAGAATTAGGAATGAGTGTATTTAAGAATAGATAGGAGTAGCATCGATAGAAGATAAGTTGAGAGATAATCAATTGAGATGGTTTGGTCATATTCAATAGAGACCAACAGAGACAGTAGTAAAGAGATGCGATGTAGTGATGGTAGATAGAGGTGTTAAGGGGTTAGGTAGGCTTAGATTAATGTTGGCTAGTGTTGTAAATAGATATATGTATCTATTTAACGAAATGGTCTTTGATAGAGTTACGTGGAGAAGAATGATTCATGTAATCGATCTCATTTAATGGGATTTGAGACTTAATTTGGTTGGTTGGTTCGTACGTAGTATTACTGAAAGTTTAAACACTCAAAACAATATTTTTAAGTTTTTAACTTATACTTTTTAATTAATGTTTTAATTTTTTAATTTTTTTTTTGTACTTTTTACATTTACAATAATACTTTAAAAAGAATAAAATTTGTGAATTTTTTAAAATAAAAAATATAAAAATTTAATACGTTTTTATAATTTTTTTATACTCCTAAATATTTTACTTTTTAAATATATATAGATTAAGGAAAAATTATACAATAATCTTGGAATATCACGTGGTCATATTCTCTTATTAATCACCATTCATTATGTCCTTTTACATTCCTCAATCACCTAATGCAAATAATTAATACCCCACATTGTCCACAAATTATACTACCATAAGCACTATGTGACCATACTCCCAGACTACTGAAGGAGCTCTGGCATGGAATTGTCAGGGTGTGGGGAACCCCCTGACAATTCATCAACTGAAGGAGCTCTCTAAGCTCTACTCCCCGGGGGTTTTTTTCCTTAGTGAGACAAAGAACTCTGCGAAGAAATTACGAAATATCCAAAAAAATTTACGTATGGATCAGTCTTGTATTGTGGATCCTATAGGCACTGCGGGTGGTTTGGCCTTGTTTTGGCAGAATGAAATCCAGTTGAGTATCATTTATACAACGGATTTTTTCATTGAAGCTCAAGTGGTTGATGCAGCCTCACAACATTCTTGGCGATTACTCTGCGTGTATTTTAGTTCAATTGATTCAGTGCGGGTTTCTCAGATGCGTTGTATTCAGGAACGTAGTATTTGCTTTGGTCAGAATTGGATAATCTGGGGTGATTTTAATGACATTTTGCATCCTGCAGAAAAGCGAGGTGGTCTTGCGCGTCCTCATTGGTCTCTAATTCCTTTTCGTTCTTTTGTGGATGGATGTGGACTGTTAGACTTGGGTTATCAAGGCTTCCCATTTACTTGGCGTAATAACAGACATACGGAAGGTTACATCGTGGAACGGTTAGATAGGGTCTTGGCTAGTGCAGATTGGCGAGTTTCTTTTGATCGAGCTACTGTTACGCACTGTGAGTGTATTGGGTCCGATCATAACAGCTTGCTTCTGGATCTCTACCCGCATGCAGTGCGCCCTCGTAGTTGGTTTAAATTTGATTCTCGGTGGATTGGGGAAAGAGATTGTAAAACTACTATTCAACGCAGCTGGGAAGCAATTATTCCGGGTTCTCGTATGTTCCAGGTGGTCCATAAGTTGCGCCAGTGTTGTGCAAATTTACGAATTTGGAATAAAACTCGAAATTTTAATTCTGCCTTGGAAATTGGCCGCCTTAAAGACCAGCTTGTTCTTGAAAGGCAGAGTCTAAGGCCTAATCAAGCTCATATCCATTCTCTGGAACACCAACTAAAGCTAGCTTGGGGTAAAGAAGAAGAATTTTGGCGTCAGAAATCGCGAATTGACTGGCTTCGTCTTGGAGATAAGAATACCAAGTTTTTCCATGCGTGTACTATGCAACGGAGGTCCCGTAATCGTATCACTGGTGTGGAATGCTTGTGATTGGATTAGTGATATGGATGGTATTGTCTTTGAATTTAATTCTTTCTTTCAAAGAACTTTACACACGATAGTCTGTCTTCTCCAAAGACCTACTCTTGGTTTATTTCCGTATTGTGACAAAGATCTATGAATACTCACCATCGTCCGGGGATCTTTGAAATTAAAGCAAATTTTATTTGATATGAGTCCATCCAAAGCTCCGTGCATTGATGGTTTAACTTCGGGTTTTATCAAGCTTATTGGGATGTGGTTGGTTCTCGATGTTTGTTCGCTATCAAAGCCTTTTTCCATAATCGGTAAGATGCTTCGCAAGATAACCATACTCTTATTTCTCTTATTCCAAAAGTACCCCATCCCGCCAAAGTTTCGCAGATCGCCAATTAGCTTGTGTACGGTTCTTTATAAAATCATCTCAAAGATTCTAGCAAAGAGATTGGCTCCTTTGCTTCCTCTTTAGTTAGTGAAAATCGAGTGGTTTTGTGGTCGAAGGCAAATTACGGATAATATTTTGGTAGCGCATGAAGTTATGCATCATATCAAACAACGGCGCCAAGGTCATTCGGGTTTCATGGCTATCAAACTTGACATGACTAAAGCCTATGACAGAGTTAGTTGGGCTTATTTGGAGGCAATTATCTTTCAAGCTGGTTTTAATTCGCTGGGTCTCTTGGATTTTGGAGTGTGTTTCGACAGTGTCGTTTTCTATTTTACTTAATGGTGACCATAGAGCTGCCTTTAACCCAAAAAGGGGACTACGCCAAGGTTGTCCATTGTCTCCTATGCTATTTTTTTTGTGTGCGGAAGGTTCCCATCTTTTACTTCAACAGGCGGAAACCCAACGTCAGCTTCATGGTGTTCAGATAGTCGTCTTGTCCACCTATATCTCATCTTTTATTTGCGGATGACTCTATCATTTTCGGGCCTCGGTTGCTAATAGCATTTCATGCAGAATGTTTTAAACACTTATGAGTTAGCTTTGCGTGCCATCAATCGAGATAAGTCTAAGGTGTTTTTCAAATTAAATACTCCTACCGACGCCGTAGCTTCATTTCACACTCTTTAGGCATCTCTCTTGTGACTGGTGGTGGAAAATATCTTGGGCTGCCTTCTCTTGTTGGCCGCTCAAAGATGGAGGTATTTCATTTCATTCAAGATCGGGTTCTCTCGCATTGGGTGGAAGGAGAGCTTTAGTCAAGTCGAAGGAAGTTCTGCTCAAATCGGCTTATGGCTATGCCGAATTATGCTATGAGTCGCTTTAAACTACCGCTTTTGTGCAAAAAAATCAATGCTGCTATTGCTCGATTTTGGTGGGGTAGTCAAGGTGGTGAAAGGAAGGTTCATTGGTTGAGTTGGCCAAAGTTAAGTGCGTGTAAGAAAAGAGGTGGGTTGGGTTTTCGTGATCTTGAATCTATGAATTTGGCATTGCTTGCTAAGCAGGGGTGGCGTCTTCTCTCGGGGCCGCCGTCTCTTTTTCAACGGGTTTTCAAAGCTAAATACTTCCCTGATACTTCCTTTTGGGCAGCAAAAGACTCTACTTCCGCTTCATGGGCTTGGAAGAGTATCCTTGCAGGCCGGAAAGTGCTGGAACGAGGTTGGCGTTGGCAAGTGGGTAATGGTCGAAATATTCGAATTTGGGATGATCCTTGGCTTCCTTCTCAATCTACCTTTCGAGTTTTGGTCCCTAGACCGCATCGCCACATTAATTGGGTGTTTGATTTGATTGATCCTGCTTTCTATGACTTGGAATCAACCTCTTATCTTGCATTCTTTTCGTAAAATGTGGCACGATGATTATGGCTATTCCCATCAGCTACACGGGGGTTGAGGATAAACGGATTTGGCACTTTTCTTCTACTGGTGAATTTACTGTTCGTTCCGCTTATGATATTGCTTCACAAGTGTGCATGGAAAAGCATAAAGCCACTCGCTTATTAGGTGAAGCTAGTTCTTCGGGTAACATTCATCATGTTTGGAAATCCATCTGGGGGTTACATATTAAGCGTAAAATTCAGCATTTTATGTGGCGATGTGCCCATAATATTCTCCCTACTAATCTTGCTCTTTGTCAGCGTAAAGTATTGACTGATCCGTGGTGTCCTCGTTGTGGTGTTGAATTGGAAACGTTGGATCATCTTCTTCGCCGCCCGATTCACAACTTGTTTGGAAATGTTCCTCGCTTCGATTGGAATGGCCTCCACATATTACGCTGGATTGTTTCTCTGAGTGGTGGCAATATCTTGAGCATCTTTTTGCTAGTTTAGAGCACGGGGATAAGAATTTACAATTGGTTTGTTATATTTGTTGGGCTCTTTGGAAGTCTCGAAATGCTTGGGTCTTCTCCCAAATTCGACAACTGCCACCGTCCATTTCCAGCTTGGCTGTAGCGGAATGGATTGAATTTTCTGTTGCCTTGGACTTGCCTCCTCGTGAACAGGCATCATCCTTGCCAAGTGTTTCTACTGCAGCACTATCTCATATTTCCCCTCCTATTACCCGTTGGTTGTGTCCTCCTTGTGGTTCTATCAAGTTAAATGTGGATGCTAGTACAAGAGAGAGAGCTTCTCGGGCTGGCATAGGTATTGTGGCCCGGACTTCGGTGGGTGCCATCTTGTTTATCAAATCTATTCCTTTATTTACTTGTCCTTCCCCTAGAGTGCTTGAAGCGCTAGCAGTTCGGGAGGCCTTACAGCAAGTATTATTTGGCCAACATCGTAATATCATTGTTGAAGGTGATGCTAAGGTAGTATATCAGAGCCTTAATGGTGCTATGCAACCTCCTCAGGACATTGCTGTAATTGTTCAAGACTGTCGCACATTAAGTCTTTCTTTCAATTCAGTCTGTTTTAGTTTTGTTCCGCGTCTTTGTAATGGTGTAGCGCATGATATTGCGCACCATGCTCTATCGATTGATGAGGCTCGAGTGTGGGATGTTTGTTTTCCATCCTGGTGTTTACACTCCCATCAATCTGATATTGGGTCACTATACCCATTGTAATTATCTCTATGAATAAAACTCTTCTTTCTTTGGCAAAAAAAAAAAAGACTACTGAATAATCATCATAGATTAAGAACATCTCCAAGAGACTCTTTACCTGAGGCATATTTGTTATTATAACTAAAATCATCATATTTTAGTCACTTTAATGGCTAACTATTACAATACTCCCTCCATCTTAAAATATTGGTCTCTTATTTTATTTTTTATTATTCTAAAATGTTGGTTTTTTTTCAAATATTAATGAATAAAATAATATAAATTTACTACTTTGCCCTTATTTTAAATTCATTAATAGCACAAAAAGTACAATTATGACAATTGATATTCTCAAAAAATGTACTATCAAAGGATAATTTTGAAAAGAGCTGGGCTTTCCTCCAATCAAAACGGATTGGCGGGTACTGTTGGACCTGTGGAGTCCACCACCTGTCTCATCGAATATCGATAGCTATTTCATCGGATCAGATTTTTGTCAACAATTTAGTTTTTCACCGTCCTTTTTTAATAAAATACTGATTTGATCATATAGCTATTGATATCCAATTAACGTGATTTTTTATAAATATATAGTACTTGACGAGTTTTACACATAGAACGATTCAAATTATCAAAACGGGACCTGTGATAGGCCCCCACAAGACAAACAGTACCCTCCAGTATATGGAAGCCAACCCTTTTTGAGAAATTAATATTTTTAAAATATAATAATTGCACTATCAAAAAAAGGTTAGGTTCTCCAAAATGAATCATTATTTTGGGATAGATGGAGTAATTATTTTAATAAAATTCTTCACTACTAATTATATTTGAAAAGTCTTGAAATACTCTTTAAATAATTTGTCTACAAATAGATAAAATAACGAGTAATATTGAAATATATAAATAGAAAAATTGACAAAATAAAGATTATATATTTTTTATATTTTAATTAGTAAAAAGTAAAAAGTGTGATGAGCATTGCTTTATGTGAATCCAAAAGGTAAAATTTTAATTAAAATACTAAAAAATTTACTAAAAACTAAAAAATATAAATTAAAATTTCTAAAAACTAATTTTTAAAAACATGCAATTCAAAAATTTGACCATTCAAAAATTTGGCTATACGTGTAGATTGTTTATTATAAAAATTAAATTGATCTAATAAATGTGTTTATATATTTTAATTGATATTTCTTTTTTAAAAAAAAAGATAACAAAAATAATTTGAAAAATAAATTGTTTATTTTAAATTTTATTTGCAGACAAATCTGATGAACTAGTGAATTATGATTATTGGATTAATTTAATCTTTTATATAAATAATATATAATAAAATAAATAATTTAAATTGTTGAAGTAAAATAAAAAGACCCACAATAAAATGAGTGATGTTAGATGCACCAATTAGTATATTAATTAGTGTACTAACACTAGTTATGACATTATTATTGATCTCACTCATTATATAAATTACAAATATAAAAAAATATCTTAAATTACGTTACATCATCAATTAATACATTAGTTAGTACACTAATTTATACATATATCATTGGTCTAATAGAATAGACAGCTCGTTTGGGAAGTTTAGTTTTGAGCTTTTTGGTTAAAATAATCACAAAAAATAAAATAATTTTTTAGTTTAATAAGATAAAACATCATATTTAATCCATAATCATTATATTATTTCTCTCATAAAAAAATTTAAAAAATCAAAAATCTTTTATAAACAAGACTTTTTAATTTTAAATTAAAATAATTAAAAAAATTAAAAAACCAACCAAATTCCCAAAGCCTATCTCAAAAAAAAATTATTTGATGGGACACCGCAACACGAGGCTCGTCAATGATCAATAACCAACAAAAAAAAAAGAAAAGAAGGTAGGTCCCAAAATTTGAGACCATAATTTATTTAAAAATAGGAATATGTAGCGAAAATAAAATTGATAAAATATAAAATTTACATATGAAATAAATTTAAATTATTAATATAAAATTTTGAATAATTTTTGAAATTTTTATGTTTCAATTCGTAACAGTACTGATAACAAAATGATGAGTAATGGTATCTTTGCAATAATATTTTAGAACTCTAATTTAAGAATTTTATTGCAACTCTAATGCAGTTTGGGGTTGTTGCTGCACACCCTACGCAACAGTAACTGTTGCGCGTCTTATTGGGCTCATTTCAAGGCCTAATTCAATAATCGAACTGCTCACATTTTAAAGATATTGTGTAGAATATATCTATAAAAATCACGCCAATCAGATATCGTTTACCTTTTCATCAAATCACATTTGTATTTAAAAAAAAAAAAGATAAATGTAATTTGAAATATAAAATTCAATACAAATGTGATTTAATGAAAGAGATAACGATATCGGATTGACGTGATTTTTTACAGGTATATTCTACTCGATACCTTCTAAAATGTGAACGGTTCAGATTATCGAATTAGGCCCTGAAATGGGCCCAATGAGGCACGCAACAATTGCGCAGCAGCAACCCCAAACTCACTCTAATAATGCGGAGAATATAATGAAGATGGAACCCACACTCCTCTCTCTATCTCTCTCTACTCTTTTTCTTTCACTTCACTAGATTTTCATTTAGAGTTATGTATCGTACCCTTGTCATCTTCTCCTAATTTAGGGATGATTTGGAATGATCTAAATAAATATATTTTTTGACTTTTTATGAAATATAAATAGAGTATAGATTAGGTTTGAAATAATGTAATAAAAAAGTAATGTAACTTAAATAAGATGATATGATTTAAATAAAATAATAAGTTTTTAATTTTTTTTAAGTTATAACCAACCTGCATACTCTGTCCAGTTTTTCTGTATGGGGATCACGTGGAACTTAAAGGTGAAACATTGATTTAACTCATCCAGGTACGGGTGAAACATTGATTTAACTCGTCAACATATAAAAGTATTGGAGAACTTTTTTTCAATTTTTGATTTTTGATTTTTCTGATTTGTCTAGTCAAGTACCTATTTTCTATTCCAATATACAAAGTAAAGGCTTTAAATTTTTCAAAATACCCTATAGTTATGTAAAAAAAAAAAAAAAAAAGTGGGCAAGGCCTAATATATGAATGTAGTCTTATATTTTGAAAAGAGTTGATTGGTTGCCGGGAGAATTTTGTACCTCTAATTCAATTTTTAATGACGTGGCTCACTTTTATATGAAAGTACTGCTACATTTTGAAAAGAGTTGATTAGTAGTGATTGTTTGCCACCTCATTAGAAACTATAATATAGATTTTATGAATATATAAAGATACACAAGGTAAAATATATAATATTTTAATGTATACAACTAACAAATTTTTGATGAAAAAAATTATATGTTCTATAAATCAAAATCTTAAGAGATTCAAATGTAACTATGCCTCATCAAACTTATTATATTAAATTACACATCAGTGAGAATTAAAAATATTTATAAAAATGATAAATATTATAAATATTAATAATTAAAATCATATTTTTTTTATAAATATTTATAATTTTTTTTTCTACAAATGGAATGTTAGTGATAATGTTAGGAACAAATTTTGGTATTAGATATTACAAGATTTGTTAACTGTGGCGAGGTAAGAGTTGGTGATGACTTATTTTTTGAATTTATTTATTTATTATATAAAGATGTAAAAAAATAAAAAGATGGTGCAATAGAAATAAGTTAATAAAGTCAATAAATATCTTATTTGGAGGGCCCCAAAAGGTATTTGAAAAGGCTGTTATCCCTTGTGGAGGTTTGTTTAGAAGTCTTTTTAATAATTTAAATCGTTTATATTATTAGATGGTTTATCGAGTAAATTATTTATACAAAAAGTTAAATTGATTGGATATTTATAGCTTTATAATAAGAGCATATTTATTTTTTTAAAAATAAACAATTAACTTAATTTTTTTAAAAATAATTATAACCTAATTATAGAGTTATAAATATCCAAATAACTTAATTTTTTTTACATAAATAACCAGTGTGTTTGGTTTTAGTTTTCTGAATTCAATTTTTTAAAAATTGAGTTTTTTATTTTTCGTGTTTTTTTGTTTTTAATGAATATTTTTTAAATTTTAAGAATTTTTTTTTACTTTTTTAGATGAACTTTACTTAGATGTATCTAAATAGTAAAATATTTGTGAAAAAATATTTTTAGAAATTAATAAATACACAAAAATACAAAAATGTACTAAATTTTTGTATTTTTTTTTTTTTTTTTGTATTCGTTTTTTTGGAATGATCTATAGAAGTGTACATTTTGAAGAAGAAAGTTAGGGAAAAAAAATGAGTGTTTAGAATAATTTTTTGACATTTTACAAAAAAAAAAAAAAAAAAAAAAAAATTATAATATTGTAATAAATATGCAAATGACCTGTTTGGCCCTACTCCCTATTGGTACTGATTGTGCATCACGTGGCAAGATGAGTACGGCTTGTGCATGCAATGTGTGATGGGGGCTCCAGAGATATGTCCAAAGTTTTGTTTTTTTTTTGTTTTTGGGTACAGGTTGCTTGTCCACACTTGACTTCAATTTGTGGACAAAAAACAGGGGCATTTCGGCCTTTTTAGTGTCTGAACAGTGTTGCTGTTTTCCGTCAAAAAAAAAAAAATGTGAATAGTATAAACTTTTTGACTTTTATAGGTAGTGACTTCTTGACTTATTATTTTTTTAGGTCTACCCAAACATCCAGTTAGTGTATTTTTTAAAGATTTTTTCACAAATATTATACTTTTTAAGTGTGTTTATATTAAATGTGTCTAAAAAATTAAAAAAAAAAATTGCTTAAAATATTTAAAAAATCATTAAAAACATTAAAATACTGTAAAGGGTCAGGAATTAAACCTTAAACAAAGGCCAAGTTTGACATATTGTAAAAAAGCTAAAAAGTCAAAAAATTACTCAAAAAGTTAAAAAGTTAACACTATTCACCAAAAGTCAACAATTACAGCTGCACAACTCTCAATCCTAATTTTTCCCTACAAATCGATTTTTATAATTTTTTATTACACAATTTTTCATAAAAAGTCAAAAAGTTAACTCAAACATCCATATTTTCTTCCTCAATTTTTTAGTCCAAAAAGACAAAAAGTGCACTTATTTAGGACACCCCAAACAACCCCTAAGTATAGACTCAAACACTAAGATCGCCCTAAGAAGGCGACCAGAGATAAGAGAGGAGCGTGGGCCAAAGCCCAAGGGAAGTGGGCCGAGACAGGTCCGACCCACCAAGGCTCCAGATGGACTCAGCGAGGAAAAATGCCCAAGTCAAGTTGCAAAGACAACACCTGTAGTGGTGAAGTTGTCGAGGGAACATGTGCAGCGATAGAGTTGCTAAGACACTTTGTCCCAGCGCCGCCATTCTAAGTATCTTCGGTGCTGCCGCCATTCCAAGTAATGTCGGTGTCACGATCATCTGGAGTTGCCGAAGGAAAGAGAAGACCGAGGCAACTAAGTTGCTGAGGCAATACTTGCAGCACCCAAGTTGCAGAGGCATTCTATCGGCGCCGCCATCTCCAATATCTTCGGTTATGCCATCTGAACTTGCCACAGGAAATGACTACCGCAGCAACTACTACCGCAGCAACTAAGTTGCAAGGGAAATATCTTGCCAAGGTGATAGCAGTCTTTGAGAGAGCCTTCTCTTTTGTAAGTAGATGCTAATGCTTGGCGCTGATGGCAGGCCCCAAGGATTTACTAGCTTAGGACTGATAGCAGGGCCCACATTTCATTTAACTTGGCGTTGATAGCTGGCCTCGAGACTTGCTGGTTGGAGCTGATAGCAGGCCTAGAGGTACCAGTTTACCGCGGTGATCCCATAAAGATGGGAGCAGGGTAGCCCGAGCATAAGGGACTCCCTTTCCATTACCCAGGTCATGGACCTGCCTTGGTCGCACATACAAGACTAAGGAAGCCCCCTTGGGCTTAGTACTAAGGCACAGCATGGTTGATAGCAGGCTTAGCTATGGCCTTTGCCTTGGGAAGTTGGGAAGTTTGTGGTTAGGTGGCTAAGGGTGGAGGCTTTGCTGAGGTAGACATGAATGTAGTCGATAGCAGACTAACGGAGTCTTGAGAATTCATGTACTGGTCAAATAGAACTGAGAAGGTAGGTGCAGCGGCAAGGTTCACCGCTGTAAGTGCACTTGCCGAGGTTTAAGCTGAGAAGGCAAGTGCAGAGGTAAGTAATCCCGCTGTAACTGCACTTGCTGAGGCTCAAAAGGGAGTTGTAGCGCCAAACACTCACGTCGCAACTACACTTGCTGAGGCTCAAAAAAGGTAGTTGCGGAAGCAAATAGATAGTACACAGTATATGCAGAGGGACACGTGGCACCTTCAGCTTGGTGGCTCAAGGCAGAATATTCCATGTGATCCTCTAGGACACATGTCTTCTATTTATTTGGCCACTTGGTGTCCTCTTGGCACCAAGGAAAAGCCTATAAATATGACCCATTTCCCAAGGTTCAAGAGGAGAAATTTTGGGAATTTGGGGGAGATACTGCCCAATTTGGTATTGCCATATATTTCTTCTTGAGCCACTTGCTTCACCCTCACCCAGCTACACACTCTTCAACTCCCAGATAATTACTGCTGTTCATTCTCAAGCCACTTCCTCCATCAGTGGATCATTAACATAGTTTTGCCTCTCTAATCACCTCCCTAACCTTGAACCCCCCTACAAATACGAAAAATAAAAAAGTGAAATTTTTTAAAAACTATTTTCTGAAAACTGAAATCAAACAAGCTGATTATTATTAACAAACTCTACCATATAAATAATTCAAATGATCGTAAGATACTGAAAAACACACCTCCACAAAAAAACACAACCACCCAGGTCTCCCCTACAAGAAGCCTAACATACGAGAGATGGAGAGAAACAGAGAGGAAGAGAGGAATCATGGAACACACCGATGACAAGATAGTAGGGTGGTAACATTGCACCTTTTATATTATTTATTTATTTTATCTATTATTATATATACATATATATATTTATATATTTTTAATATAAATCTTAACACATTCATTATATCATCATATATTTTCTAAATTAATAAGCTTTTAACATATATTTTGAGTTTTTTTTTTATCACTTCAGAAACATTATGATATATATTTCTTAAAAGGTATATATTATATGTATCTTATAACTAAATAATAAAATAAAATTAATCTTATATTTTTGAATCATAACTCAATTATTTTTTGTTAAAACTAAACACAATATGAGGTGTGGATACTGATTTCACCACCACAAACAGAACTCAGATGGAGAGCACAAGGCAATAGATTACAATTTAAACAACCTGTCACAGAAAGATAAGATTCCAGCGGTGGTTCGTCCACCCCGGGGGCAGTCCGACGATCAAGTCAGTACTCAATTATCTCTCAAAGATAGCAAAAAGTGCTTAACTCACAAGCCAGAATACAAAAAGCGCACCTTAGACCCACGAGGGTGCCTTACTTTTATAGCCAGCACTATTCTAATCTCTATGTAAACCTAGCTTTAATGGACTCTGGCTCAATGCTCATCTTGGACTCCCAACCAGATAGAGATAAACTCCCTAAGAGCTTTATCTTTATCCAGATTGAGGTCCTCCCCAATTTTAGGACTCTTGTCCCTTATCTGCTCATTTCAGATTCTGGTATCTTCGCAGATAACCTCGGCTTTAGCCGAGATCACCTCGGCAACATGACCAAGACACGTGGCACCTCGACTGACACTCCGGTGCCATCTTGGCCACGTGTTGTCATTCACAAAATATGTCCTCACAACTGCCCCTAGGTTCTATTACCTCGGCAACCTGAGGTGATAGACCCTATATCGTTTATTCACATAGCACATCGGCTAAGACTTACTCTATCTTTTATGACCGAGATCATCACTCGTCGGCTGTATATGACCAAGACTCTGCAGTTCACTTGATCAACGGTCAAGAACTAAGAGCCAAGCTCTCCAAGTTCCTTAACCAAAACCGTTCCTCTAGCAGAGGTTCTTGCTTTATTAAATCAAGAACTCCAAGAGTTCAATGTGCGCATGAGTTTTCACGCACGGTTTTCTCAACCATTTTATCCACGCGTCCTTTTTTCATTGATTCGTACCTGACACGCGCCATCAAGTCGCGTCGCTTCTGCGTACTTCGCTTAATAGACATGTCGTCCAAGGCATATCATTTAAGCTTTGCCACCTTTTCGCGTTTTAACAAAACATTCCATTCTCTCTCCGTCTCTTCACTTTTACATTCTTCATTTTCCCTCTACGTTCAAGTTTTTCTCTCTCTAACCAATCCCCAACCTCCATTGCTGTTTCTTCAAGTTTTCTGCAACTGTACTTCGTTCATCTCCTCCGGCAAAGCTTTCTCCATTCTGCTCCACTTATTTCCGCCGTCTGACTCCGGCGAACCTCAACCTCAGACCTAACTGGTGAGTTCTTTGTTCTTTTTCAATTTTCAATTTCAATCTTCCATGATTTTGAATACGCTTGCCCCTTTATCATCTGTCCATTTTTTGTTATTGAATCACTTGGGTGTAAAACATGCTTGCTTGTGATTCTATGTTGTTCAATCTATCTCTGGGTCTATATACGCACACACGAACTGTTCACATGATGTATTAGCAATTTTGCCACTGTTCTTTGGTTTTTGCATGTCTGCACACGCTTACACAGTGTTTTTGAATTTCTACTTGTTTTCTTGAGTCTGAATCATTTCTTTTTTTTTGTTTTTCTTGTTTATTTCCATATTCTTACCATTGATTCTCAGTTTCCATATAGATTTAGGCTTGGGTTTTGATAGAAATTACTATCTCTAGGAAAATTGAAACAAATTCCCCTAGATCTTGAAAAACCCTAGACCCAGCTCTTGTTTAGGGTTTAGTCGAGGTCCTTCAAACTCACACTAACCACTCTCTTCTGAAATCTTACCCATTTTCCCCTTTTAGCCGACATCATGGGTATGTTCAGGTAGAGAGTAGATACCTTAGAGAAACTGAAGTACTTTAGGAAAGAGTTCTCCATCCCAGCCGACGTCCATCTTAGGTTGGTTGGGGAGGAGGACTCCATCATGCAAGATGGGGCGACCATGCCCTTCTCAGGAGTGGCGATTATAAAATATGGACTCGGTTCTCTCTATACACCATTTTTCGACAAATCCTTTATTATTACAAGCTCAACCCGATACAATTGGCCATTAACTCCTATAGAGTCATTAATAGTATAATTATTCTAGCTAGCCGAGAAAACGCTAAGATAACACTAGCCGATATCTAATATTGTTATACCATGTATGGCCTGAAATCCGAAAAATGCTACGTCTATTACCTCAAGCAGAGATCCACAACCTTCAAACTCATAGCCGACCTCCCAGACTCTAACAAAGGTGCTAGAGATGATTATTTCATTGTCTCGGGCAACTGGGAGTTCTCACCTGATCACGACTTTCATCTCTATCCTTTGAGCCGAACAGTGTTTAAGGAGAGTGATGGTAAGAACCAAGTGTCAACTTTTCTACTTTTAAGTCTTATCACTTTATTCCCCTTATATGTTCTAATGTCTGAATTTTGTACTTGCAACTTTCCCTCAACCATCAAAAGATTTTTGCAAAACCTTCTTCCCCAGAAAAGACTTTAAGAGGCTGCTGGGCTTGCCAGTTAACCAGCGCAAAGCCCTTTTGTTGCTAAACTACATTCCAACCTACAAATCCGCACTGCCCGACGCCCCCAAGAAGAGCAAGTCTCAACTTTCAGCAACAACTCCCCTTACCACTTCATCACCACGGCTTGACCAAGCCTCAACTTCTGATCTAGCGGAGCAGCCATCAACATCTGCTTCCCAACTGATTCCTCCTGCCCAGCACCAACGCTATCACCGAGTTCCAATTTCTGCCCCTGCTGGCAGAATCTGTAGCCGCAAACGTTGACTTTTTGAGTCAATGGCCTATGACCTAGCAAACCTACCTACTGCACTTCCAGCTATCCAGTTTGGCACCAAAGTAACTGTAGCTGCTACCGCTGAAGAGATGGGCCGAAAACTAGCCATTGTCAAGAACCTCCTTGCCGACATCCTCAGGGTAGTGACGATCCAATCATCGTCCTCCACATCCCAACCAAAGCCAAAGCCAAAAAGAGTAAAGAAGGCCAAGGCTAAGGTCACAGTGACTCAGATTGATTCTAAGGACACTGTGCCAATATCCAAATTGGCCAAGGTAGAAAAAAGTCAAACGGCTGTTAAGAAAAGGCTAACCGATGGCGATGCACCTGACTCCCAACCATCCAAAAAGTCAAGGTCTGAGCAACCTGAGGGCAGCCAAAGCTTCCATCGCAATATGACCTGGGCCCCCGAGGTCATGGTAGACGACAGACCCTTGACAGCCAACGACAACGCAATGAATCTCAAAGTCAGCTCAGCCTTGTCAACGGCTGTTCTTCTGCCAAAAAACATGAACCGTATGGCTGAGTTGCACGAATACGAAAACTTCACCCTCATGATGCAACACTCGGTTTTGGTAAGTCTTTACACTTGTAATTTTTAATCTAACTTTCACTCTAGTTTTCATACTTAACGAATTTTTATTGACCTGTTTTACTCCTTGCAGGCTATCCAGCATGTTCACTCCTACGTTGTCAAAACCGAGATGATAAGAAAGGAGTTGGCAAGGAACACCAAAGAAGCTGCCAAACTCCTATCTTCACTCAACCAAGCCGAGGCCAATAATCGATCTCATCGATCAGCTAAGGTCGCCAAAGTCGCCGTAATCTAGCCGACGATAAAGCCAAAATGGCCAATGACGGCCGAGGCTACAGAGCCGATCTTGAAGTCTAAATCCAAGGCAGTTGATTTAGAGGCCAACTTCAAGAAGCCCTTGACTCAAAGGAGGTCGAAGTCAACGCTGCTAATGAAAAAGCTTTTGAGGAAGTTCAAGCCGCCATCCGAGATCAATACAGACTGCAAGTCAACCTGTCATGTAACCGAGGTTATTATGTTAGTTAGACGGTAGCGCTCAACAAATTACTTGTTCCAATGGACTCCGACCTCCGAGACATTAGTTAGCTTTAAGTGCCTTTCCCTCCAAAGCCCAAGGACTCTGGCGATGAAGCAGACGAAGACGGTGCCAAGGATGGTGAAGTTGAGGGAATGGAGGAAGAGGCTGCCACTGATCCAAAGTCTTCTACTCTCAACGAGTAAATCGACTTAACTCAAGATGAAGAGGATAACCTAGTTTCCAAGGGCGTCTCTCCTAAACAAACCATTTCTGAGGCTGAGGTTCAGTGCGCCGAAAAGAGTCTGGATCAGACTTTGCAAGAAATAGAGGCTGAAATAGAGGCCGACAAGAATGCAGCACCACCAGCCGACTTTGAGAAATCACAAGCCAATCCTAGTCCTTAGGATATTTCATCTTTTCTCTATATTCTTTTTCTACCTTTGTTTGTATTTTGTTTTGTTTGAACAATGTTTAGCTTCATATTCGGCCGATGTGCCGCTTTTGTAATTTGAACAAGTAATCTTTTTTTAAATGCAAGTTTCCTCCTTTCTTCTAAGTGTTTAAATGCCTTCTTTTCTCTTATGTATGTTTACCACTTTCATACTTAGAATAATTTTGCATGTCTTCAAAGTATACCTTTAATCAGATAATCTCCTGAGTAAAGTACCTCGGATATATCTTATGATTGTTTATCTCGCCTTAGCTTAACACTTAAACATATTTTGAAATATTTTTACAAGTGTTGTTTCTTTAAACTTGCCACTTCACTCTCACTTACTATCTTCTATCAAGACTTCTGTCTTTTCTTCCCAAGTTTTGGCAACCTGGTCATCTTGGCAAGTACGTATGTCGGGTACCTTTTCCAATATAACTTCGGCTAATTTCAACTTGTAAATTTTTCTGAAATTTCAACAAGTGTTAAATTTCAACAAGTCCAAAGCACTTCAAAGTTTTAAGCTCATTCATCATTCTCCAGCTCTCTGCCCCCTAATGTGAACCTAAGTTTCACTTAAGTTCACATTAAACACATAGTTTTTTGTCGAAGTCGGATTCAAACAGAGACTAGCTGAGGTTTTCAACCTTGGTTTCTCTGTTAATGCACTTAGTTCTATTTCAAGTTTAATTCTGCCGACATAGTAAGTCTAATTTCAATTCAACTTAGGCCAACTCTATTATATGCAAGTATAATTCAACTCTGTCATATAATAAGTCTAAGTTATGCTTCAATTAGAAACATCGCCAACTTAGTTCAACTCTATTATATGCAAATATAATTCAACTTTGCCAGATAATAAGTTTAAGCTATGTTTCAATCAAAACAACACTCAACTTAGTTCAATTCTATTATATGCAAGTATAATTCAACTCGCCATATAATAAGTCTAAGTTATTCGTCATGTTTCAACTGGAAACATCGCCAACGGATTGGTTAGTCATATTACACAAATTTCAAAAATCAAGCTAAATTTTATTATTATTACTTCGGCTAATGACATAAATTTAAAAAAACAAAAAATCTAATGATAGAAAAATTTTAAGTTGCAAGTGTTCCATGGTCATGGCAACTCTTTGCTTTCACTGTCCTCAAGCCGATATGCCCCATTGCCGGCGACCGAGATGATTTTATAAGGCTCTTCCCAATTTAGGCCCAGCTTTCCTTCCTTAGGATCTTTCTTGTTGCCGACCACTTTCCTTAGCACCAGGTCCCCAACTTTGAACTCTCTTGGGTTGACCTTTTTATTATAAGCCCTAGCAAATTGTTGCTGGTATGCCCCTAGTCGAATTGCTGCTCTCTCCATTTTCTCCTCAAGTAGGTCTAGATCTCGGGTCAAGAAGGCCTCATTAGTTCCATTCTCTACTCCTTGGGTTCTGATCCCTGGGATGTCGACTTCCAGTGGGATAACTGCTTCTGTGTCATAAGCCATGGCAAATGAGGATTCCCTAGTTCATCTTCTCGGCGTAGTCCGATATGCCTAAAGTACATTGGGCAACTCTTCTACCCATTTTCCCTTTGCTGCTTCCAATCTCTTCTTGATCATTACTCTGAGGGAAACTTGGAATGGAGTAATAGTTCTTGATTTTGTACTTTGCACAGAAGCTGTTGATTAGCTTACTGTCAAATTGTGTACCATTGTCTGCTATTATTGCCCCTGGGATCCCAAACTTGGTGATGATGTTCTTCCATATGAAGTTCTTCACATCAGTGTCCTGAATCTTCGCAAGGGGTTCAGTTTCTATCCATTTTGTGAAATAGTTAGTTGCTACCAGCAGGAACCTCCTTTGTCCAGTTGCTTGGGGTAATTGTCTAACAAGATCCATGCCCCACTGTCCAAATGGCCAAAAGCTGGACGCTGGGTTCAAATCTGCTGCTGGTTGATGTATCAAAGGCGCGAACCTTAGACACTTCTCACACTTTTTGACATAGGCTTCAGCATCCTTCTGCATGTAGGGCCACAAGTACCCCTGAGTAATGCCCCTATGAGTAAGTGATCTGCTCTCAGCATGGCTTCTACATACTCCTTCATGTATTTCATACAAGAAGTCTTTAACTTGTGAGGGATGTACACATCGCAAAAGGGGACCAGTAAAAGACTTTTTGTAGAGATGTCCTTCTGCTGTTACGCTAAACCTGGCCGACTTCAGTCTGGTCTTATGTGCTTCTTTGCGATCATCTGGCAGCTTCCCATCTCTAAGGAACATTACTATTGTATCCATCCAACTTGGGTCCATCTCCACACACATTGCTCCGTGACTGTGATCGGTGGTTCCACACTTGGGCCCCGACAAATAATCAATCATTAGCCTTCCTCGATTTCATTACACTAGCCAGTTAGCCAAGGCATCAAGATGGTTATTGTCATCTCTTAACTTGCTATAGTCGGCAATCTGAAACAAGGCTAGCAGCCTAATAACCTATTTGACATAAACTATTATTCTTTCATCTCAAAGTTGCATACTCGCATGTTGCCTAGTTCACAATAAGTTGGGAGTCATAGAAGACCACCACCTTCGGCTTCCATTGTCAGCCGCTAATTTCAATTCTGCGATCAAGGCTTCATTGTTTGAGGCTTTGAACCCCAAATGAATAAACCGCTTCTAACATTCGTCCATCCGTGATACCAACACCCCTAAAACCCCTGCTCCTTGACGGTTTGAACTCTCATCAACAAACAAGCAGAAGGAGTCGCCGATGTAGATATCACAAGGCTTGTATTTTTTTTCTTCCGATTTCTTTGTGGGGTTTTTCGCTCCGCTTGGGTCTCTTCTTATTCCCCTGGACATCCTAAGCCGTGGCTCACCGGAGCCCGACATGGGATGGCACCTAGTGTTAACTCAGCCACGAAGTCGGCCAAAACTTGCCTTTTGATTGCTGTTCTGGATTTGAACTCTAAATCGTATTGGCTCAATACCACTGCCCATCTGGCCACCCTACCTATTAGATTTCCTTGCTGTAGTAGGGACTTCAAGGGGTGCTCAATCAATACCATAATCTTGTGGGTTTGGAAATAATGGTTCAACTTCTTGGAGGCCATCATTAAGGCCAATGTTAATTTCTCCAGAGGTAAATACCTGGTCTCTACACCTGCTAAGGTTTTACTCACATAGTATACTGCTTTTTGTTCTCCCTTTTTTTCTCTGATTATCACTGCACATACTGCATGCTCTGAAACTGCCAAGTACAAGAATAGCTCATCTCCAGGTATTGGATTTGAGAGAACTGGAGCTGTGGTCAGGTATCTTTTCAAGTCGGCCAAGGCGACTTCACATTCCTCTGTCCACAAGAAATCTGTGGCATTTTTCAACAGACTGAAAATGGTCTACACTTGTCTGAACTTCTGCTTATAAACCTGTTCAGGGCTGCGGCTCTTCTAATCAACATCTGCACTTGTTTTACTGACGTTGGGCTTTTCAAATCCAGAATGGCCTTGATTTGATCTGGGGTTGCCTTAATGCCGCTTCTGGTAACCAAGTATCCCAGGAACTTACCAAACCCAACTCCAAATGCACATTTCGAAGCATTGAGTCGGAGCCGATATGTTCTAAGGATGTCGAAAACTACTTTCAAGTCAGCCAGATGATCCTTAGATTCTTTGGTCTTCACAACCATGTCATCGATGTATATTTCTACTATTTTGCCAATTAGATGTCTGAACATCTTGGTCAACAATCTCTGGTAAGTTGCTTCTATATTTTTCAACCCAAAAGGCATCACTCTGTAGCAATACAACCCTTTTGGGGTGATAAATACAGTCTTCTCCTCATCAAGGGGGTACATGGCTATCTGATGGTACCCCCTGTAAGCGTCTAGGAAACTCATCCTTCCATGCTTTAAAATGGCATCCACTAATTGATTGATCTTGGGGAGTGGGAAGCTATCATTGGGACAAGCCTTATTTAGGCTGGTAAAGTCCACATGCACCTTTCACTTCCTATTCTTCTTTTTTCACAACAACTGTTTGACAACCAAGTTAGGTAGTTTACCTCTTCAATGGCCTCAATATGCACTAACGCCGTCTTCTTGCTCGTTGGATGACCGGTTTAGCCATCCTATCTATGTTGAGCATATGGCATGTGATCTCGGGATCAATGCTAGGCATCTCGTAAGGCGTCCATGCAAACACCTTTATGTTCGCTCACAAGAATGCTTCCAACTCTCTTTCTTCCTCCTCGGCCAATCTTGAACTGAGAAGGAAGAAGCATTCTTCATCATCATGTTGGACCAAAACTTTCTTCAAGGCTTTTGTCGTCACGGCTTTCTTGCCGACGCCATCTAGGACCTCCCCGCTCGTTCTCAATCTTTACTTCGCCTCTCGACGCTGGTGTGGATTTCATTGCTGCCATAGAGCAATTCTTTGCTTGTACCTGATCCCCTCTGACCTCTTCGATTCCATGCTCTGTTAAGAATCGTAACCGCTGGTGCAACGTTGAGGGAACAATCCTCATTGCATGTAACCATGGCCACCCTAGGATAACATTGTAAGGGAAGGGGGTGTCAATTCGTGAACTCAGACTTAACTTTTGATGCCCGCTGCACTCCAAACTTATTGCTCACGGGCCATGTCGGTGTTCCAGTGAACCCGACCATTAGACTATTGGATTGCTCCGATCATCTTGGTGAAGGCCGAGCTCCTTGTAACATCCGACATACATGATGTAACAAGAGTCGCTTGGTCAATCGTAATGTGCCTTACCTAGCATTCTTCAATCTTGCGGATATCACCAGAGCATCGTTGTGTGGATGTTGCACCATGTCTAGGTTAGCTTCAAGAATGACACCATTGGTCCTCGGTACTGCCTCGCTTCTAGGCCTCTTTGTCGGACTGATACACATGCCGTAAGTGTTTCACCCTCCGAGTCTCCCCCACGTACCTCGTTCTCATTGACCTTTGAGTGAATTACATTGATCACTCGAGATTCGTCTGCTTGCTGTTGTGGTGCTGGTGGAGATGGTGCTATTGGTGCCTAGGGCAGCCTTGCTTGCTCTTCCCTTGTTCTAGCCTCATCTACTAGGACTCTCAAATGACCTTGTCTTACCAGATCTTCCAGATGTGTCTTTAGGGCTCTACACCCTTGAGTCAGATGCCCATCCTCATTGTGGTAAGCATAGTGCTTCCCAAGGCTTCTTCCCATGAATTCGGTAGGAATCTTCTCTAATGCTCTATAGTAAGGCTGGTTCCTGATCATTTCCAGGACTTTGTAAACCGAGATCCGGAACACTGTGGTGACCGCCTGTTTGGACCTTAGTCCTGCTTTCTTGTCTATTAAAGTTTGTATTACCACGGCCTCATTTTGGTGAGTCGGTCCTCTCCTCTTGCTTTGTCGCCTTTGTTTCCAGCATGTCCTCTTCAGCTCTCGCATATTTCTCGATCCTAGCCATGAGTTCCTCCATATTTTTTGGTAGCGTCTTTGCGGTGACTTTCAAGCAATCACCATCGTTCGTGCCATTCTTAAAAGATACGACTGCCAACTCTAGGTTGCACCCTGGTATTCAATTAAAAACCTCATAATACCTTTTGGCATAAGCCCTGAGGCTTTCATCCTCGCCAATTCTGAGAGCCATCAGGAAGTCTACCCTTAATGGCTGCAGTTTATTTGTAACAAACCTGGCCACAAACATTTTGGCCAAGCCTTCCCAACTTTTCATAGTTTCTTTCGGCAACTTATGAAACCAATCTGATGCGATTTCCCCAAAGGTTGAGGGGAACACCTTGCAAAGCAACGGTTCGTTCCCGGTATGCAGTGCCATTGAGTTCAAGTATAAGCCGACGTGGAAGTTCGGGTCGGACTTACCGTCAAATATTTGGAATCTCAGTATATGAAACATTTTCGGGGCCTCAAACTTATCCAACTCTACTGAGAACGGCGTTCTCGGCTTGACTTGGGATGTGACCTTGGCATCTTATTGCTTCCTTTGGAGGTAATCCTCAAATCCTCCTTAGTCAAGGAGCTTGGTCCAACAGATTTCAACCTTTTGGTGCGCTGCTCCCAGTGTCATGATGAGTCCTCTTGGACCTCCCTTCATTTACTGTGTCAAAACAAAGCTCTCTCCCTTGAACATGTTGATGTTCCTTGACGTAGGTCTCCTTGGCATGGTATGTCTTCTGAGACTTTTCTCTCATCGATTCTCCTCGTCCGACCTCCCTTGAAGGCCAATGCGAATGCTCCTTTATCTTATCATGTTGAGGAACTGCAGGGATTGCTTTCTACCCTCCTTTCTGGGCATCATTCTTGGCCGCTAGAATCGGCATGTCCTCAAATGGAAACGGCGGCTGTATGACGTTGTTCTGTATCATGAAGTTGACAACCAATTGTAGGTCTACCAACTTATTTGTCATCCCCTTCATTTCGTCGTTCTTTCTCAGACATCTATCTTTCCATACCTAGTGGTCGCTTTCGTTGTAATACTCGCCTACCGCCTTCTTTGGCACGTCTCCCTCTTAGCTGATGTCTTTTTCTCTAGGATTCTGCTCCCGGGGCTTTTGATTACAGTTATCCTTTCTTACGTTAGGATCGGCGTGCTTGCCGCTCCTACTAGAGATGTCGTCCCCGATCTTTTTTTTTTTTGCCGATCATTGGCCATCTATTTTCTTTATGCTTCCCACAGAAAGCGCCAAATTGTAGATGCTGATTTCCAACCACATTGCCAAACAGGAACTCAGTTGGAGAGCACATACATAATAGATTACAACCGAACAACCTGTCACAAAAAGATAAAACTCCTGCGATGGTTCGTCCACCCGGGGGCACTCCGACGATCAAGTTAGTACTTAGTTATCTCTTAAAGATAGCAGAAAGTGCTTAACTCACAAGTCAGAATACAAAAAGCGTACCTTAGATCCACGAGGATGCCTTACTTTTATAGCCATCACTAACCTAATCCCTGTAGATGTGTAACTTTAATGGACTCTGGCTCAATGCTCATTTTAGACTCCCAGCCAGATAGAGATATACTCCTTAAGAGCTTTTTCTTTATCCAGACTGAGGTCCTCCTCCATTCTAGGACTCTTGTTCCTTATCCGCTCATCTCAGATTCTAGTATCTCCGTAGATAACCTCGGCTTTAGCCGAGATCAACTCGGCAACATGACCAAGACACATGGCATATCGGCTGACACTCCAATGCCACTTTGGCCACGTGTTGTCATTTACAAAATATGTCCCCACATGAGGTATAACTACAAATCTCATAAGTCATAATTAAAATAATACTATAACTAAAAAAATTATTATAATTAAAAAAAAATTAACATAACTAAAAATATATATACTACATAATTTTTTAGAATATGCATATAAGAATTTTCTTTATTATTTGGCCTTGTTTGGTTTAACTCTCAAAACACAATTTTTGAAAAAAATTTCTAAAATTTTGTTTGGTTGGCAATTTTTTTTTAAAAATTTCCAAAATCACTTTCTCTTTCTTACACATCAATCAAACACTTTTTTTTTCTTTTCTCTCTCCTTCTCAATCACTTTTTCTCTCACACACATCTACTCAACTACAACAAAATATCAAATTATCCCAAACTTTCATACTCTAAAACTATTTCTAAAATATACAGCCGAACAAACCAAATTTTTTTTTGCGTTTGGTAGAGTTTTGTAAATATGATTTGAGAATATGAGTTGTATTTTGAGTTTATGAGTTTTGGAATTATGATTTGAGTGTAGAAAATTTATTTGGTGAATGAGTTTTGAAAAGAGTTTTTGAATTGAGTGATGTGACATAATTTTTATACAAAAACTTACAACTCATAACCAAACACAACTCAAAATTCTATTCAAAACTCATAAAAAATTTTAAAAAAATTGAAAATATTTTTTATTTAACATATAAAAATAACAAGTGCAAAAAAAAAAAAAATCAAGAACACTGCTCCGGTCAACTGGCCGGACGTCCAGGGGACATCCAGGTACACGATTTTTCAAACGCGAGTGTGGAAATATGTTTTGAAAACCATAAACAAACGTAAAGTTAGAATGTGTGGGTAGAAAACTATTTCCAAAATCGTTCCAAATAGAGCCTAATAAACTTCTGTTTCAAATTTTTTTTTTTGAAATTTTATCTCTCAAAACTAAGCCTAACACGCCTGCAAAGTTTTAACAGAGAAGGAAAGGACAAAAGGAACGGTCAATTCATGGGCCTGCTGAATTGAGGGATGTTTTTAGGAAAATGGTTTGGAAACCCACTGGGGAGACCTCCCAGACCTCCGGTGGGAGTTGATTGGCCCTTTTTTTTTATTTTTTTATTTTTTTAAAGTTGATGTTTTTATTTTCGATCATGCTACGTAGCTCGAATGTGCGGCTCGAAACGCGGCTTGACACCAAAACGACATCGTTTTGGTGTCGATTTTGTTTTGTTTTGTTTTGTTTTTTTTCTTTCTTCGCTCCCTGGTTTTGCAGAACGAAGAAGAAGAAGAAGAAGAAGAAGAAGAAGAAGAAGAAGAAGGGAGAAGAAGAGAAGGGAGGAGGAGGAGGAGGAGGAGGGAGGGGAGGGGGCCATAAAAACCGGTTTGAGGAGGAGGCAGAGCAAGTGAGTCAAGCGACGACGGTGGGCGGGAGTCAAGCGACGCCGACCTTCTTCTTCTCCCTCCCTTCTCTTTCTCCTCTCCCTCTCTCTCTCTTCCTCTCGAGCCATTTTCGAGCCTGGTAGCTTCGAGCTACCAGGCATTTTCCTTTTATTTTTTCTCATTAATGAATCTAAAGAGGGACAACGTGCCACTCTAGCCCTCCTTTGTCATGCGTTTTTTTAGCTTTTTAATTATTTTAATCAAAATAAAAAAAAATTTAATTCAATAAGATCAAAACATTCAAATCATAATCATTTTATTTTTTCTCACAAAAATTAAAAAAATTAAAAAATCTATCCGAAACGAAACTTTTTAGCCCCAGACTGAAATAACTAAAAAGTTAAAAAATCAACCCACATCCAAACAAAGCATTGACGAATCTAAACATTTTTTATTAACCAACTTAAGTCTTCGTTTTGGATGTAGGTTGACTTTTTAGGTTTTAATTTTTCAACTATTTTAATTTAGGATTAAAAAAATTTATTTGGGATAAATTTTTTGACTTTTTAAATTTTTGTAAGAGAAAAAAATGAAATTCTTATAGTTTAAATGTGATATTTTATTTTATTAACTTTTTAACCTATTTTATATTTTTATAATTAAAAAAAAAAACTGACGCCAATATAACTTAATCTTTGACGAATCTAAAGAGGGGACAATGTGCCCCTAAATTGAGCTCTTTTTTATTTTTATTTTAAATATTTATGCAAGATGTGTGCCCTCTCTCCTTGAGGAAAATTATTTAATGCTCCAATAATAATATTTCGTACCACTCAACAATTAACACGTGACCTTTTTTTTTTTTTTGAACGGATTAACACGTGACTTTGTTTTCTAATATCATGATATGAAACTAACGGAGAATGTTATTTCAGTGTAATTTTAAAAATATTTATAAATAAGACTGATATTAGAAAACAAAGTTGTTTTTTAATATTATAAAGTAAATTATAATGTTACTCTTCTGTCTATTTATCATTCATAAGATTGATAAAACTTATCATGTGAGCTAAACATGAAATTTTTTTCTCATTATCACTCCTACACTTTCACTATAATTTATGTGGTCCTTGCACTCTTACGAAAGAGAGATTTTCCCAACCTCATTAATATTAAGGGTGAATTATATTAATGGTCTCTATAGTTTGGAGTTTGTATCACTTTATTCCCTAACTTTTTAATTGTGACACGTTTGATTCAAAATTTTGAATCTTGTTCTAAATAAGGATAATTGAAGATACCATTGCGCAATTTCAAAGGCAAAGTCATCAATTTGATAAAATATAAACTAATTTAACAAAAATAAATTTCAAAAAAATATTTTTAAATTTTTTAAAATTATTTTGATTCACTAAAGATAAAATTATGTAAATTTGATAAATCTTTTACACATTTATTTATTTATTTACCAAATTAATTTTTATTATATATTTAGATGATGATCATGTAATAGTTGTTTTTATTTTTATTAAATTAGTTTCTATTTTTTCAAAAGTTAAATATGAAGATAATTTTGATATCATTACTAAATCAATCCATTAAATAAAAAAATCTAAAACTAAAAACATTTCATATATTAAATGTATCGATTATACATTAAAAACTTAATAACCACCTATTACATGGTCATAATCCAAACACATAATAAAAATTAATTTGATAAAATAAATAAATAAAAGATTTATCAATTTTAGATAATTTTATCTTTGGTGGATAGAAATAATTTTAAAAAATTCAAAAATATTTTTTTGGTATTTATTTTTGTCAAATTAATTTATATTTTATCAAATTGATAATTTTACCCTTAAAATTAAGTGATAATATTTTTAATTGTTCATATATGAAACAAAATTTAAAATTCAAAATTGAGTATATTATAATTAAAAAATCAAAAATTAAAATAATATAAATCTCAAATTATAAAAATGATTTATATAATTCGCCCTCATATTAAATAGATGTGAACCTCGAATTTTCACAAAAATCTCTTCCGGATTCCTTTTTCCCCAACCACATTAATGGTAAATAGGTGTGGTCCTTCAATTTTCACAAAAATCTCTTCTGGATTCCTCTACTTTTTTCCCCAACCTCATTAATTGTAAATAGATGTGGTCCTTGCGCTTTCACAAAAATTTCTCCTGTGCTCCTTCACTTTCAATTTTTCCCAACCTCATTAATAGTAAATAGATAGAAGAATGGCATTGTAACTTAACTTAAACTATTATTGACAATCACAATTAAGGCCTTATTTGGTAAATAATTTTTTTAGTTAAAAAATCAAAAAATTACTAAAAAAATCAAAAAATAAACAACGTATACAAAAAAGTCAAAGATTAATTTCTCTTTCTATTTTTTGTACATTTTTTCGTAAAAAATTAAAAAGTCATCTTAAACAAACAAGCCCACTAGTTTTTTTCTAAAATTCATCTCCCAAATTCAAACCAAACAAGTCCACTAGTTTTTTTTATATCATATTTTAGCTCAAAAATTAAAAAGTTATTGAAAAAGCATGTTCCCAAACGAGACCTAAAAGTGAAGAGACTAGAGTATAGGGTTGTTGCTATGCCAAGGGTATAACAGTAACTGTTGTGCCTCAAATTGAGGTTTATTATGAGCTTCTTTTTATAATTCAAACCATTCATTTTATAAAATACGTAGAATATTTCATGCATACCAAAATTATATTGATCTGATATCGATAATTACGTGATTAGATTGCATATTTTTTTATACTATTTCTCAAAAGAAAAACAAATTGTTTATTTTTTATGATAAATATTATTTGCTCACATGATTACCGATATCCGATTAATATGATTTTTGACATACTTGAAGTACTCGAAGAGCCCTAAAAAATGAACAATTTGAATCATAAAAATAAGCCTATAATAAACCTCAAATTGAGGCACAACAGTTACTACTGTGCCAAGGGCACAGCAGCAACCCCTCTTTCAAAGAGACCAAAGTGAAATTACGATGAAAGTACAGGGTTGGTAATTGTATTTAACCCATTTCTTTCTTCTTAACAAATATAAAATGCATAACCCAAAGGTTACAATGTGTTATTTTATAATTTTAAAATTGTATTTAATTTAATTTATTTTATTTGATATTTGCATCTTTTTAGGAATAAGTTTATAACGTTATATTAGTTTTCTAGTCTTTTGGGTTAGCCTACAATATTTCCTAAATATCTAAATTATGGTTATTTAATTGTATATATAATAAGACTTCAATGTTGTTTTCTAAATAGAAAAAAAAAAAAAAGAAGTCTTTCTTCTCCTCTTCTTCTGCTCTGTTATATATTTTGTGAGTTTACTGTATTGAGTTTACAAGTGAGTGTTGGGCAATTTAAGGTCCGTGAATTCACTTTTGCTGCATACAAGTGATTTCGAAGGTTGTTGTATCTTGACTTGAGAGAGGAACACCATTCAACTCGATGTAGAAGATGGTGTATCGTTCCTAAGGTGAGCGTAATCTGCATGCCTCGACCACCATTCAGGTTTCTCTAAACTTATCATTTAGGATTTTCTAAACTCTGTCTCTAATAATAATATTTATTTGTTGTTTTTGTTTTATTATTGGTTTGGTATTTTTATTCTAATAGTAATTCCTGTTTAATTTTTTTAACAATCTTAGGAACGATAATTAGGATTTTTTGTTAGAAGTTATTGCGTTGATTATAATTTTATTTTGAAAAAAAATATGGGACTTGATGAAACGAATTCCTGTAAGCCTAAGAAGTTTAATGGTCAAAATTTTAGATGTTGGCAACAACAATTGAAATTTTGGTTAACCACTTTAGGTCTTTTTTCAGTGATTCATAACGCTACTGTTTCAAAAGGAAAATAAAAGGTTTTTGGAAAAGAAAATGATTATGAAAAAAGTGAAACTTCTAAGGCTATAGAAATTGTCCAGACAAGTATGAATTCAACTTCGTCCAAAAAATCTAATGATGGTGATTTTGATGAAAAATATTATCTTTGTCATGGCAGGATTTTCAGTGCTTTATCTCCTTCTATCTATAATATTTTTTGCAATACAAAAACTTCTATTGAACTGTGGGAAGCACTTGGTTTTAAATATGGGTCTAAAGATGTTGCTCTTAAACATTATTATGTTGAAAAATTTTTAGACTTTCATAGATTGATGGTAAATCGGTTATGGAACAAGTGCATAAATTTCAAAATATTTTGTATGATCTGAAAATAAAAGGAAAGGATTTATCTGATATTTTTTTGGTTGCTTCACTGGTTAAAAAATTACCTCCATCTTGGTCAAAATTTGGTAGAATGTTAAAACAAAAACATGATAAACCTTTGATGAATTGCTAGTATCCCAAAATGTTGATGAAAAACACCGTGAAAAATAAGCTGAGTTTTTAAATTCTGATTTTCGAGCCAAGGCACATCTTGTAGAAAATCTGTAACACCTCCAAATTATTACAATTAATCCAATCCTTCAAATAGAATGTTAATAGAAATAATATGCTTTCATTCATCAGAGTTCGTATTATAAAAGATAACACATGTAGTATACATTCATTAATGTTCATTCTGAATCTAT
The DNA here is from genome assembly GCA_025200525.1 of Camellia lanceoleosa. NCBI lineage: Eukaryota > Viridiplantae > Streptophyta > Magnoliopsida > Ericales > Theaceae > Camellia > Camellia lanceoleosa. The sequence goes on from CM045769.1 coordinate 93,675,176, forward strand.
AACATGTATTACCAGTTAATAATCAACAAAATAAATGCTCTACGGGTTTATACATTTCCAAGAAATTGCTTGGTTACAACGAAAGGAAGAGTCCAACTCAATACAACTTAGCCCTTGGTTACACAAAATAAATAAAACAAAAGGAAGCTCTTGCTCCAAGTCTCCCCAAACTACTGTCTCGGCAGAGGCATGTCTCTAACACCTGAAAATGGTTCTTAAGTAGATGAGCCAAAGCCCAGTAGAAACATACTAACACAATATATGAGAATTAACAAGATATAAGTATGATGCACATATTCATTGTCCTATGACAAAATCTGTGTAACTCTTTCCACAACTATGTTATGCCAAACTTATATCTCAGGCCTCGTTTGGGAACAGGCTAATTTAGTAATTTTTTGGCTATTTGGTTAAAATATGAGCTAAAAAAAACTAATATGTTTGGGATGAACTTTTACTTTTTTTACTTAAAAGATGTGTAAAGAAATAATATTAGAATATAAAAGCTACAAACTTTACAATTTTGCCCTTCGGTGGATGCGATGTATTGTTCCACAGGTGCAGAGATGCGATGTATTAACGTCACTTCACGAAATAGTACAAATTTATATATATATATATATATATATATATTTTGGAAGTAATGTACTTTGACTAATGTGAAAGGAAAGGCATGTATAGTATAGTATCTAGTAGCAGACGTGGTAGCAAAATGTGTTCCAACCGTTTTTTTGTTTTGAAAATATTTTATTATTTTTTTTCTGGAAACTTGTTGGAGTTTCACTGTAAAATATATGTACCAATATGTACTGATAGGCACCCTAGATAAATTATTAAAATTTTTATAAATTTTTTTACATGGGTATAGGATTCACATATATGTCATTTGTGGGGGTCTCACATCCATATGAAAGGTTTGGTAAAAAAATTAGTAATTTATTTTGTGTCCATAGCATGTGCAAAAACTATTTTTGTAATGAATTCACCTTTTTTTACTTTTTTTTGGGCTTTTTTTTTTTTTTTGAGAGTATATTTTTTAATTTGAATGTAAATGGAGTTTGAGTACGAACATATATAACAATATATACTCCCTTTGTCCTAGAATAATATTTTGTAATGAATAAATTACTTTTTTTTGATAGTATAATAGTAGCACTTGAAAACAAATTTGTCCAAAATTTTTCTTTCATAGTAAATTATTCATAGAATATCAGTTGTCATAATTTTATTTTAATTGCTAGTAATGTAAAAGAAGGGCCACATAACAAGTGTATATATTAATATATTTCCGTTATTTTTGGAGGAACGAGATATAGTTTGGGACAATAAAAATACTTTCATTAAGGCCAACAATTCGTAAAATATTAAATTTGCACGAACCATACGAGAATACAAAATATGTCCATTGCATGAACACGTTTGTGAATTATTTACGTCATCTTCAAAAGTGTCAACGGTTTCCTAACGTGTTCAATATATCCTTACAAAACAACAAATTAAAGTCAAACATTCCCAAAAAATTATTTATGACCAACCTTGTCTGACTACCGAGCATTTTGCCGAATTTGGTATAACTCCGCCCTTATCGGATGACGCACGTGCGCCATTTCAACGTCAACATCCTCGTCCGTAGGCATCGTGGCATTGTGTAGGGCAACCAAATCTGTGCGATCGGGAATATTGTCATATGTGTACTCTGCCGCCACTACAAGAAAAATCACCTTTGGCGACTAAATTTTTAGTTGCCAAAAGTCCAGTTTTAGTCACCAAAAGTCGACTTTTTAGTTTCCCCGACTAAAATTTTTAGTCGCCGCTTTTGTCGCGAATACATGGACGCCGGAGGTATTGGCGACTAAAACGTTTTTAGTCGGCAAAAAACAGGTCTTTAGCGACCAAAGTTTTAGTCGCCAATAGTGATTTACACTTTTGAAAATCATACATTTGGTGACTAATCCTTTAGTCGCCAATACTCACTGAATCGCCGACTAAACCGTTTAATCGCCAAAATAAAGACTTTTGGCAACTAATAATTTTAGTCGCCAAAGGTGCTTCCGTGAAAAAAAAAAAATACCAACTTTTTTGCTTTTTTTGAGATTCAAACCACTAACCTGTCCCACATTCTAAACCTTTAGCAACACACTCCCTCCACTATGCCACTACAACACCACATGAATATATATGCAATATATATTATTTATATAGTATATTGACTCAGATTAATATAAAACTATATATATAAATATAATTATTTTTATTCAATATAATTTATGTAAAAAATAAATTATTTACTAAAAAAAATTAAGGCCACTTTTGGCGACTAAATCCATTATTTAGTCGCCAATTTTGTAATTTTGGGCTACTAATTATTTTTTAGTCGCTAAAAAAATAAGTTCTGCCTAAAAATAAACAGTTTTGCCAGACTAAACTTGTTTTTAGTCGCCAAAAACGTCCCCTTTTGGCTACTAAACTGAATTTTAGTCACCAATTGCCTGTTTTTAGCTACTAAATTTTTTTTAGTAGCCAAAAAGCTTCACTTCCAGCGACCAAACTGTTTTTAGTCGCCAAAACACGTATAATCGGCGACCAAACTGCTTTTTAGTCGCCAAAACCTATACTTTTTGGCTACTAAATTATTTTAGTTGCCAAAACCGTCACTTTTGGCTACTAAAAACCTTTAGTCGGTAAAACACATATAATCGGGCGACTAAATTGATTCTTAGCCGCCTATAACTATACATTTGGCTAGTAAATTGTTTTAGTCATCAAAAGTCTTCAATTTTGGCTACTAATTCCATTTTAGTTGCCGAAAATGGCACTTTCAGCGACGAAAATAATTTTTTTAGTCGCCACTTCTGCATTTTCTTGTAGTGTGCATTTCTTACAGCAACAACTAACGCATCATCTTCGCAGTCACAGATGAAATTGTGTAATGCCATAGATGCACCCAAACCACCGCACCTTACGAAAATCAAACCGAGGCATGTTATGTCCACTGCGACTTCCAAGCCCCAAATGTTCGCCCAATTACACTTCGCAACGAAGAGTGGGCGTGGTTGAACAACTCATCACGATTCCTCAGATTGTGACATTGAAAGTGTGATTAGTGGTAGTGGCTGCCCTTGTATGGTGCAAGAAGTCCCTTCTTATTACTGTATCCACTATCCACCAGATAATACCGACTTGTCAATGTAAATATGTTAATACATATTTCTTTCACGTGTAGGCAAACAAACTGAACATATTATGATACATATCCTTACAATAACAAGATTGTCTTGCAAGTCATCAATGAGGTATTTATTTATGTTGCATTAGTTACATTTTTAGTAATGTTTACATAAGGGTCTAACAATTAGAGTAGATTAAAGTAGCATAAGGGTCTAACAATTTATGGATAGAAAAATTTTGTTGTCCGAACGTACCATCCAATGGAGTTGGAAAATTATATTGTGGATCTTCAGTGACAATGTTTAAAATCCGGCTGGGATACATACTGCCCTCCCAATCGCAGGACACAAAGACGAAACACATATTGAAATCACACACTACCAAAATATTTTGAGTGTGGTAACCCTTTCGGCTGAAATACGGGGCTGCTTCAGACTTCCTTATGCACGCTGGCATGTGTGTCCTATCCAAGGCACCTAAACAATCCTACACAATTTGAACAAGTAGCCAACCGAATAGTAACATCAAGTTATGTATTATAGCCTTGCATTTTTTAACTCACATCTTTGTAGAATTTAAAATGGAAATCGATTTGAAGCATAGTTTTGTGCACCTTGAACGACAAATACTGTGGTTGGGACTGCAGGTGGGGATCCTTCATGTTTTGGAAATCTGCGGGTGACTGACAGTGCGCGACGATGAACTTTTTCATTGCTTTCAAAACATTATGAAAATGTCGTGATATTGTTTCACCAAAGTGTTGGAATCTTTCTTGGAGCTCTTGGTTAGGCAAGTTTTTGAGAACATGAATGAAGATTGCAACACTCTCCTTAACATGCAAGCCGTGGTCTCGCTCAGGTACTGCAACCCGAAGTCATTCACCAGTGTGGCACATAAACGTGTAAAAACATGTTTCGCATGCAGTTCATAGTGAAATCTCCCATGTGCCGTTATACATTTCCACTATCCATGCCCTCCTCGTCAAGATAGACGTGCGGCATGGGACTTTAAGCATATGCGCCTTGTAGTAGTTCGAGGCTATTCTATACGCTTCAACATAATTATTATTCTTTTCAGTCTGCCACTCAATTGCAAGCGCAATGACATCATCACACATTTCTTGCATCCGTGCATCGCTATCATCGCCGCTTCCAAGCCTAATTCACGTAACTTCAAATAAAATGAGAAGCATAACATGGCAGAATATTTCTCTGGCAAAATTAAACATCAGTCAAAACTAAAGGCTCACAAGAAAAGAAATGATATGTATAAATAATCAATTACGCCCTTTGACATCCTTCTGAGAGCTTCTATTGTATAGTATTGTTCCATTATCAATGGTCAAATCTTAAATATATAAATTGCACTTTCCTTGATACGTTAACACAACTAAAATATACAGAAAGAATTAGTAATTTTTTTTTTTTTACTACCTTATAAAGGGTCTAACTTACACTTTTCACTTGAAGCCTTCAGTAAACTTGAATTGTCTCTCTACAAATAGCAACTCTTTTGTTCAATTGGTCGAGTATAGAAGATGTAGAACCACTGTTTACATAATTAAAGCTGCAAATTGGAAGAGTTTGATCAGATTGATGGTTTATTCAAATTTAAAAATTACAAATTCAACCATAGCCAAACTCAAGTAATGCACATCCATATATTAAAAACCAGGTAAACCATGTAGATGCATAACCAATTCAAGCAATTCTCCTTAAAAACAGGTCTAAACAAAGCATAGTTAAAACATCAGGTCTTTAGGAAATAGAAAAACAATATATTTAAAAACGAGGTCCAAACAAAGCATAGTTAAAAAAGCAGGTCTTTAGGAAATAGAAAAACTATAGAATTAAAAACGAAGTCGTTCTTTGCGCAATATGCTTGCAAGAGTTGGAACAGTTATCGTCCTCTTTTTGTCCTATTGCTTCACCTGGAGCCAGCCGATAATGCCTTTATCCGAAGGAATACTCATCACCATCTCCTTATTATTGGGCACCTCCATAAGCGAAAATTCCGAAATGGAGCAGTGGATTACTTTGGTCAAGTCCCTGAATTTCATAAAGATGTCTAACTGTTTTGGCCATAGTGACACTATGGCCACCGACAACATGGTTTACAGTGAGTTCCTTGCTTTGGGTCTTCACCGAATTGACCAAATCATCCATGCTTGTTGCCAATGATTCTGCCCCGGTCATTCGCTTTTTTGCACTATGTGACGATGATGAGTGCCTCATTTTGCTGCCAGTACTTGATGCGTTAATGGTTACGGATTTCATCAAGTTAGCCGTTTTAGATGCTCCCAATTCATTGTTGTCCATAGAAAAGTCAGCACTGTCGGACTCCCCTTCCACCTCCAACTGGTTCCACGTCTCGCCAGGCGTCCAAGCATTTTTACCCATTGCCGTAGCCCCAGTGAATACATGACGCATCAACTCCTCATGATCCAACCGCTTCGTTCTGAACTTGCAACATTCTTTATCAACCTATAATACGATAGAATGAGAGTAGACAATTAGGAAAATGAATAACTTATGTATATGGAGTTTGCACAAGAGTAATGAACAATATAAGCATGAACAGTATAAGTGCTGATAAAAAAAAAAAAAATGTCATGGCATGTTGCATGTTTATTTTAATGTTCTAAGCATGAACAGTACAAGTAAATATTGTAATATGTTTATGGAGTTTGTCATCTTTTTATGGCATAGTGGATCGTTCGACGCATAACAAAATTATGTAAACATAAGTTAAAATCGTTACCTTCTCCATTCTAGCCCACCATTCATCCGACGCATTGATCAACCCAGTCTCTTGGTCGAACCCAATTCCAGTGGGGCCTTTGTAGCTATCCATCAGCTTTGACTATGCACGCCACTCCGCCTTAAGTTGATTGTACCTATTTTTAAGTTGTTTGATTGTATGCGTCAATCCAGTTCCTGCCTCATAAGTCTTACACAAAGACTGGTACCCATTCTGAGTGATTGACATGTGCGGCCTTTTACCTGGGTCTATTTCCTTAAGAACAAGTTCCAAGAAGATACATGTGTTCTCCCAGTCCCAATTTGCTTTGTGATTAGGTTTTGGGCCCTTCCCTTTTCCCGAAGGGGTATGAAAGCCGGATCAATTTGAGGCCATGTGACTATAAGTACATTATAATTTGCGTAAATTGTAGTTCATTAGTTATAGCAAAGATGTGAACCACATATTATTATGTTTGTACATTACGTATCACATTATTAAAATCACAAAAGAAACCCAAGATGTTGATGCTCGCAAGTTGTACAAATGTTCAGTTTTGGAACAAGATTGCCATGCACACATTTGTGAACATAGAATTTAGAAACTACAACTTCGCAAACAACACTGAACACAGGGAACACATATGATAAGTAATATATTACATACGGAAAGCATAGTATGGTAACCATCTAAACACGGATACATATATTACGTACGGAACAATAAAATAACGATGATAATGGACAAAAAACATGTGACAACTTTAAGTACACACAGAGTCTGTTCAATGTCAATTAAACGCACCTCAAAACGACGAACATTGTCTCTTTCATTCTCAGGAGGCGTTTGTCGGCCATATTCGTCACACCACCCAATCCAATTGACACATGGTGAGGTTAAAAAGTATTAGTGACGGTTTGACAAGGGAATTATCCCAAACAAGGTGAAGGTGCTTGTATTCACCACTCCACGAGGGCATTGGTAGTACACACGTTTTGGATTTTTAACGGACCGAGAAATCTTGACCACACAATGCCTGTACCCACAAGCACACATAGGGCCTGGTTGTGTTGATGTGGTAGTCGACATAAACGAGGTCATATAGTCTTTGATGACTTGTGTTGATGACATGACAAGCACAACAAAACAGGTAAACGGGTGTGACACTTACGTTATGAGATAAGTTTCTTGTGTTAACAAGTTTGTCAGTGCACGTTATTTTTTATGTCCATAACAAATAATAATTTCATACTGATTTATGTTTCAACAGTTTGTAGTCTTTACATTTGTTGTTTGGACTGAGCCAAATTATGCCAGTTTTACAATTTTTGTAAAATATAATTTCACCGTAACAAATGTTACTAACTTTTTTTTTTTGAAAATCATACATATTAAAAGTTATTTGTAATATAATGAAAATTATCAAATGAATAGTATTTTACAAGTTACCCTTTATTTATCAAAAATGTTGACAAGATGAAAAAAATCAAACATAAAAAAATAACCTTACAGGAAATTGTCTGCTATATGAAAAAAATCTTACACATCATAAACTAGTATTACAGAGGTGAGGAAACACAACAAAATTCAAAGACAGTGACATTGTTCACCTAACTAATTCTCGTAGTTTCAACTAACTAATTAAAAAAAAGAAAGAAAGAAGAGAAAGTACCTATTTGGGATGCTCCTTAAAGATTGACAATGTATAAAATTAGAAAAAGATAATGTCAAAACAAAATACACACCAAATGTCCATGTGCATATATACAAATCAAAATATAAGGTCATCAAATACAATGAGAGGTGAAGGTGATTACATTAATGTAAGATGTGCACGACCAAATGAGTGAGTTTCTACATTTGAGTTTATTTCTCTAACAGAGAAAGTAAAGCCATGAAACATAAGCAGAAGACCCAACACTTACCAAAGACCAAATAAGTAACAAATAAAAATCTAATAGCTTTGTTAAATCATGAAAATAAACTATGGCACAGATATTGGACATAAAGTTTAGAAGTATATTTGTTTAGGAAAATGCTCCATATAATATATATATATATATATTGGATAAAGAAATGACCAAATCATTTGCTAAATCGGCGACTCCTTTGTTAGTGAGAAGGATTTGGAGATGCTCTAGTACCGACCTATAGTTTAATTGTAAAAGCCGAAAGACTCATTTTCCTTCTCCTTCCTTTTTTTTTTTTTTTTTTTGTCTCTTTCCTTGGTGCACAATTTGAGAATCCCTATTCGTACACCCTTAATTTGCAAAGTTTTAATGCAAGCCCAAGAAGCGGATATAAAGGTTTCCTTGTCTTTGCTACATTTGGTCTGTATTTTTTGTATGTGAAGGATTTGTATTGAACCATATGTGAGGATCAACCATTCATGAATTCTATAAATGAATAACTTCATTTCTGCTGTAAAATGTGCTCTTCTATTTAGGGCACTTTCTTTTTAATTACCCAAACAAAAAGTAATTTACTTTGTCAACACAAATTAAAATTGGCAAGAGGTGAGAAACAGAGAGAGAGAGAGAGAGGGAGAGACAAAGACAAAGACAAAGAGAGAGAAAGAGAGAGTTCATACATATACAAAAAACAAAGCATACAAGTCATGGTTATCAGATCCACACCCCCCCACCACCAAACAACCCGCTTATTGCTAAACTGCTCTCGGTAGGTCAAAGGAAGCCCTAAAACCCCCAACATGGCAGTATGTAGGGGACCTTCTGAAAATATTACCCAAGTCTGAATTTTGAAGACAAATTCAAATAGTAAAGTGATTAGACAGAGCGACAGACACACACACACACACACACACACACACACACACACATAGAGAGAGAGAGAGCGTGAGAGAGTTCATACATATATCACAAAGAGAGCATACGACTCATGGTTACATAGCAAAATAGAAAGAAGAGAGAGAGAGCGAGAGCGAGAGCGAAGAAGAGCATACTGTAGTTGGGGAAACATCGGAGGAGGATCGCTTTTCCGTTAAGCCTTGGCGGACTATCGTCGTCACTTGGTTCATCTTTCCCTTCAGATTAGAGCTTCTACCATGATCTGGCCTTGAACAAAGGTCCCTCTTCTTCTTCAGTCTTTGATGTAGTTGAATAGCTCTAGATACTACACCCTCCGTGATAGCTCTGCAAATATTCCCATCAATGTTTGACATAAAGCGGGGGGTGAAAACAAAATAAAGAAAATCAAGAAGGGGCAAAACGGTCTTTTTACACTACATCTGGCAGACTTCACTTGAAGATACTGTATATAGGTTTTTAGGGTGAAATTTATAGGCTTTTTGTCTTTTTTAGTAACTTTTTGACTAAACCGGATGCTTCCCAAACGAGGCCTCAATTCATTTATTTTGGTTCAATAGATACATCCACTGTATTTAATCCGTCAACAGAGGTTACACCTCACAAGTTTCCAACAGATAAAATCATCATATAAATACATTTACTTCTATTTGCCATTTTACGAAAATTTCGTCTGTGGGAATCGGCACCCATGTATACGAATGATTTTCGGGATTTTCATCCTGAACACACAGGCCAACTTAGTTCAATGGAGTCAATCCCCTTTCTTCTCCTCAAAACATGAAGAACATCCCCTTTCTCCTCCCAAACATCATATATATATAATGTATATCATTCATAATGGCCTTTCTTGGATGATAATGCAACTTAAAATCATAATCCTCTATGAACTCCATCCACCTCATCTCTCTCAAATTCAAGTCTTTCTGTGTAAACAGATACTTCAGACTCTTGTGATCAGAAAACACCTCAAATTTCTCACCATACAGATAATGACTCCAAACTTTCAAGGCGAATATCATCATGACTAACTCTAGATCATGAGTAGGGTAGTTCCTCTCATGTGTTTTCAACTGCCGCGAGCCATGGGCCACTACCTTTCTCTCTTGCATCAAAAGACAACCCAAACCATCCCGTGAGGCATCACAATATACCGAATAACCCAAACTCCTCTCCGAAATAATCAAGACTGGAGCAGTGGTAAGTCTAACCTTAAGCTCTTGAAATGACTTCTCATAAGTTTCACTCCACACAAATTTGATCCATTTCCTTGTCAGTCCAGTCAATAGTGAGACTAACCTAGAGAAATCCTTCACAAATCTATGGTAATACCTGGCCAACCCCAAGAAACTACAGATTTCAAAAGCATTCTTAGGTGGCCCCCAATCTTCCATTGCCTCTATCTTGGATGAATCTACAATCACTTCTTCTCCGGATACCACATGGCCTAAGAACTTAACATCTTTTAGCTAGAACTCACATTTTCCAAACTTAGCATACAACTTGTGGGCTTTAAGTAATTCAAGTACTACTACAAATGTTCTTCGTGCTCCTCCTCGAGGGTGAGTAAATTAAGATATTGTCCACAAAGACAACCACGAAATAATCTAGGAATTCAAGGAAGATTCGGTTCATCAAGTCCATAAACACAAAGAGTGCATTGGTGAGCCCAAAATGCATCACTAGAAACTCATAATGGCCATACCTTGACGGAATGTCGTTCGAGATATCCTCCTACCTTACTCTCAACTGATGATAACCCGATCTCAGATCTATCTTAGAAAAGCAAGAAGACCCTTTAAGATCAAACAAATCATTTATACGAGGCATTGGGTACTTGTTCTTAGCTACCCAATTCAACTTCCTAATCTATACATGGTCGTAACGCTCCATCTTTCTTTTTGGCAAAGAAAGCGGTGCTCCCCAAGGTGAAGTACTAAGGCAGATGAAACCCTTATCTAACAATTCTTGGAGTTGAATCTTCAACTCACTCAATTCAAAGTGCAAATCTATACACTGCCATAGAAATTGGTACCGTGCTAGGCACTAAATCAATAGAGAATTTGATCTCTCGGTAAGGTGACAAACTAATAAGATCCTCAGGAAAGACATCGGGGTATTCACAAACCACCCTTGGCAACTCAAACCGGACTTCATTACATTCACCACTCAAGAAGCTAGCAAGGAGGTAACTAAGCTCACTCTACCCATGCGGATCATATACCGACGATAAAACTCTATCCATCTGCTCTCCCAAGAAATAAAAGCAATCACCGCTTAGGGTACATATAGTAACCCTTTGATAGTAGCAATCTATAACAGCCCGGTATGACAATAACCAGTCCATACCCAAAATAACATCAAAACTAGACATGTCAATCAGTACAAATGCAAATGGAAGTTGATGACTAGCAACCTCTATATCACAACCCCAACATCCCTATTTCAAAATAACCTCACCATCGATAGGTGACTCTACACAGATAGGAGATGCTAACTGAGCCAACTCTAACCCAAAAACCGATGCAAATGCAGACGAGATAAAAGAGTGGGATGCACCTATATCAATCAACACATTAGCAACTGAATTGCAAAACAAGAAGGTACCTCTCACTACAGAAGGCGCTGGTACTAGATCTGGCACAGTAATAGCATATACACACCCTATAGGCCTCTAATCTACCTGTTCACCCCTTGGAGCATAGGATCGATAATCGATCGAAATAAGAAGCTCCTTGATTGGCCCTTGAGGCCTGTGATAACTGTACAGGTTGGTGATTCTGTGTCTGCCTTGAACCAGACGCACCAGACTTGCCACTCAACTGAGGGCAGAACCTCTTCATGTGCCCTGTCTGCCCATACTAATAACAGGTGAGCAGCTGGCCTCTCCCCTGACTCTGGCCTTGAGAACGAGCTGAAGACGATGCTGCTCGCTGCCTTCCTCCTCTTTGTGGGCAAGCTGGAGACTTGTGACCCAACTGACCACACTTAAAACAAGTGAAATCCCCCTAACCACCTCTCCTAGAACCCAAACTCGACAGTGGAAAGGTGGACCTCGACTGAGCTCCCTGGGACGACTGAGCTCACTGGGACGACTGGGGGTTAGAACCCCTCTGCCTCTTACTATCCCCCTGCGCATTCTAACTCCTCCTAGAGCCCGTCATCATCTCTTCCTTCATCTGCATCACGGTCTCCAAATGAGCCGCTGCCTCCATAAGGCGTCTATACTTCTTAATCATTGATCCGACCACTTTAAACATGAGCCCAGTCCTCAATCTCTTCTCAAACTCCAGACAACGGCGCTCCTTAGTCGCCAGTAGTTCCAGTGCAAACCTCGACAAACTGGTGAATGTGGCCTCAAACTCGGCCACTAGTATGTTCAACTGCACCAACTTAGAGAATTGATCTCTCAACTTCTCTCTAACTGTGGGAGGTAAAAACTTGTCTTGGCTCCTGGAAGGCGTCAACAAAAGCCTCCCAAAGTCCCTCAAATTCTCCCTTACGCATACTTCCACCATTGCCCGTGTCTCCCTTCAACTGGAAGGATGCTAAGGTCACTTTCAAACCCCCGTCTTCGATGCCGAGCATCTTAAACATCTTCATCATCTGCTTTAGCAACTCATTAGCCTTTAGCGGCTCTTTGGGATCACCCAAAAACTCATCCGGATTCGACCGGAAGAACTCTCTTTTCAGAAAAGACGGCCCTGCTTCAGCCACTTGGGCCTAGACTTGATTCTCAGCCCTGAGAATGTCCATGGATTTGCGCAATGCTCCGACCATTTCGTGAGCAAAGACGCCCATGGCCTATTGACCAACTGGGTCAACCACATTAGCCTGACCAACCCCTTCTTCCTATGCCGAAATATCATCCGGTAGAGGCATCTCATGCCTTCTAGGCCTACCACGCCTACCACCACCGCGTCCACGTCCTAACATCCTAATAAAGATAATGAAAGAGATTAGCACATTTACAAATGTGCTAAAGCTAACTCACTCACGTCCTAATACGATGGACAATAATAATTCACTTCACATAGGCAAATAATCACATAAACACATACAAATCTCATTCCCAGATAATGACCGTCCCGCGACGTTGCCAGAGTTCCAATTAGAAACAATAATGATCAAGTGTGTTTCTAATAGGACTCCTAAAAACCCGTAGACTCAATCAACATCCTATAAATTCAATCCCATACCCATATAATCACAAAAGCATGTTGGCATATAAACATATATCGTTCGCACTTAAGTCTCTAACAAGCGAGACAAACCTATTGTGGCACTAGCCAGTTCCCACATACCCAAGTATTTAAACCCAGTACGCTCTGATACCAAGTTGTAACACTCTCAAATTATTACAATAAATCTAATCCTTAAAACAGAATATTAATAGAAAAAATATGCTTTCATTCATAAGAGTTCGTATTATAAAAGATATCACATGCAGTATACATTCATTAATGTTCATTCTAAATCTATAGCATGTACTACCAGTTAATAATCAACAAAATAAGCGCCCTACGAGCTTATACCTTTCCAAGACATTGTTTGGTTACAGCAAAATGAAGAGTATAACTCAATACAACTTAGCCCTTGGCTATACAAAATAAATAAAACAAAAGGAAGCTCTTGCTCCAAGTCTCCCCAAACTACTGTATCGGCAGAGGCATATCTCCAACACCTGAAAATGATTCCCAAGTAGGGTGACCCAAACCTAGTAGAAACATACTAACACAATATATGAGAATTAACAAGATATAAGTATGATGTACATGTTCATTGTCCTATGACAAAATCTATGTAACCCTTTCTACAACCATATTATGCCAAACTTGTATCTCAATTCATTCATTTTGGTTCAATAGATACATCCACTGCATTTAATCCGTCAACAGAGGTTACACCTCACAAGTTTCCAACTGATAAAATCATCATGTAAATACATTCACTTCTATTTTCCATTTTACGAAAATTTCATTCGCGGGAATCGACACCCATGTATACAAATGGTTTTCTGGACTTTCACCACCGACACATAGGCCAATTTAGTTCAATGGAGTCCATCCCTTTTTCTTCACAAAACATGGAGTACATTCCCTTTCTCCTCCCAAATATCATACATATACAATGTATATCATTCATAATCGTATTCAATGATAATGGTTAAGGGATTAGTTTTAATTCACCTAATCCACACGTAATGTCTACAACAATCATGACTATCCTCCATCGATAGTCCAAAGTAGATATTTATAAACAAATGTACAATCCCTATAACAGATAGATCATCAAATTTCCATAGGTGGGTGATTAAACAAATCCAACAACACCATTCATGTATACATCCTCCCAATTTCACATTTGCCATACCAATTTCATTATTTATACAAAATAATTATTCAAGACGTTTTAGGACAAAACTTCCCATTTTCCCAATATTAACCTAAAGGCCAAAATCTACTATTTTAGCACAAGATGATCTCATATCCAAACCCCATAATCATTTATATAGCACCCACATAGAAACCCCTCTTTTCAAACTTAAACCCAAACCCTAGGTTTGCTCAAAACGCCATTAAATCTCACTATTTTCACACAACCTACAATCAAGTTAAAACTCATATTAAGGTGTAGAGAGTCCCTACCTCAAAGAGAGAAGAAGAGCCAAGTACGGATGAAACTTCAAAGATGCCGAAACCAAAATCTATTCGGATCAAAATAGAGATCTTGAGATGCTCACTCTTTTTAACAAAGGCGAATGGGTTGAGAGATTACTAGAACTAGGTGAAAATGTAGAGAGAGAGAGAGAGAGAGAGAGAGTGTGTGTGTGTGTGTGTGTGTGTTTTAGAGAGAGAGGGTCTCAACTTTTGGTTTTAGGGAGAAAAGATGTGAAAAAGTGATTTAAAAAATCATTTTCGCGATCTGATATACACACAGTCCGCTCGAGCACAAGAGTTGACGCTCGAGCGTCAAACACAAAAAGTTGTTCTGCTTGAGTGCAAGAAAGGCCACTCGAGCGCCAAGACACAATGAGCAAGATGCTCACCGCTCGAGCGCAAGAAGTGGTGCTCGAGCGTAGAAAACACACATCCAGTCATTTTTCAGGCAATAGACCAACGCTCGAGCGCAAGGAAGACTGCTTGAGCGCCCACTCGCTTGAGTGGTAGGAAACACCGCTCGAGCATAAAAAACACTCTCCTAGTGGTTTTGTAGACCTATAAAGTACTGAGAGTTCGCAGAGCCCGCTCGGCGAGAAATCTTTGCTCAAGCAAAGTAGCAAAATTGCAAAGCCCGCTTGAGCGCAAGAATGGTCGCTTAGGCAGAGGAGCAAAAATCTGGGCAACAAAGGTTTGGAAAAATAAGCAACCAACCTGTTCCAAATGCACAACTACAATCCAATAACCAAATTTGGAGATTAAGGGGAAAACGACAATGACCAACATTCAAAAAATGATAAACCCGAGTTCGGACTACCACAAGTGTTAGGTCAAAACCGGGATCGCTATAAAATCTTAAACCCAAACCTTTTAATTTCAAGAAAAAAGGTGCACACAAGAATGAGAATAACAATCTTAATAATAAATGAAAAGGTAAAAATATTATTCTAAGAAAAATAGTGCCTTGTTTGGTGTGTGGAAAGACTAATCACACTACTAAAGATTGTTATCAACGGAAAAGTCAACCCTATAAAGCCCATGGTCGTCCATTAACTCCTAAACCACAAGCTAATGTTGTGACTATGAGGGCCAGCTCCTTTAACCCTGCTAGCAAGTATTTTGTTAGTGATCCTGAGTTAAATATTATTTTTAACTCAAATGATTAACTCGGGTGCTAATGTTCATGTGTGCACTGATAAAAATATTTTTTCACCTTATTATCAGGAATCAGGCACAAGAATTGTAAGCATGGGAAATGAGAGCTTGGCCAGGGTACTAGGTGAAGGATAAGTTAGGTTGAAATTGACATCTGACAATATAATCACCTTAGATGGAGTTTTGCATGTTCCTGATATTAGGGAAATTTTAATTAGTGCATTTTGAATCAAATAAAGTTGTAATAACTAAGAATGGTAACTTTATTGGTAAAGGTTATCTTTGTGATAGTTTGTTTAGCCTTAATATTATGGATTCTGATTTAAATAAAATTACATGTTATTCTTTCTCTACTTCTTTTATTGCTAATCTAGAATGTTCTAATATTTGGCATGGCAGACTTGGGCATGTAAATTTGAACACTATTAAAAGAATGATGAGTTTAGAATTAATTTCAAAATCTGTAATTAATTCAAAGGAAAGATATCAAGTTTGTGTACAAGCTAAACAAACTAAAAAACCTTTGAAATTCGTTGAAAAAAATACATCTTTGTTACAACTTATGCATAATGATACATGTAACCTTAACAATGTGTTAACTCGTAGTGGAAAAAGATATTTTATTACATTTAGTGATGATTTTTCTAAATATTGCTATGCATATTTAATAAGTCACAAAAGTGAATTATTTGATAAATTGAAAATATATAAAGCTCGTGTAGAAAATCAATTAGAAAAGAAAATTAAAATTTTAAGATCTGATAAAGGAGGCGAGTATGCGCCAATAGAAATGAAAAAGTTTTGTGAACAACATGTAATTATTCACCAACAGTCTCCACCTTATTCACAACAATCTAATGGAGTAGCAAAACGTAAAAATCGAACATTACTAGATATGATAAATGATATGTTAGCTAGTTCCGGTTTACCTAATAATTCATGGAGGTGAAGCTTTATATTTTGCTTGTCATATATTAAATAGAGTGCTTTACAAAAATTCAGAAAAAACACCTTATGAAATTTGGAAAAAAATTGTCATAATTGTACTTTTGATGTTATTAATGAATTTAGAAGAAGGGCAAAATAGTAAATTCATATCGTTTTATTCCTTGATTTTTGAAAAGGACTAATATTTTGAGATAATGAAAAATAGAATAAAGAACTAATATTTTGGGACGGATGAAGTAAATAATAAATAAATAAAATATTCAAATTTCCCCCAAAATAGAGTTCTCTCCTCATGAACTCAAACTCTATGAAGAAGACAAAAAGTAATGAAGGAAGATAGAAATAACAGAGGAGACGAAGACGATGACCTCCACGACGACTACCACCGTGACAAATACAAAACTGTAAGTTCTCTAAATCGTACCCCTCTCTCTCTCTCTCTCTCGTAATCGTTTCATTCTCTCTTACTCTGTCTCTCTCTCACACACACATTACTCCAAAGAACCTTATTTCATAGATATATTTTGCCCTAATTTTGTATGTATTTGTTGATTACCATATTGCCTCAAAAAAATTGGAAAAAATAATATTGATATACATTACTCAAAAGAACCCAAATTTCATAGATATATTTTGCCCTAATTTTGTATGTATTTGTCGATTACCATATTGGCTCAAGAAAATTGGAAAAAATAAGATTGATAAGTGTGGAGTAACTAACAAATTTTGCCCTAAATTTCCACTTCCAATCTACATTTAAACGATTAAATAAGAAACATAAGATTGCAACCTATAAAAAAAATTATGAGAGAAAAATTTCTACCCTTGAAACTCAACTCATTAGAGGAAACTTTATATTCCCTAAATTGTGAGAGAAAAAAAGAGAGATAAGAATAAAAATTGTTCACAAACCAAAGTCAAAAAGAGGCTATTCTGTACTAGTGATAAGAATAGGAATTGCAGATCGATGGCGCTTTTTGCTTTTCCTTTAAGGATCAAATTGTGCTTGGAGGTTGCTTGATATTATAAATTATTTTTGCTATTTGATATTTTTTGGTAGGTCAATGTTAATGTCAAATGCAAGTATGGCCATCATTTATGAAGTTAGATTCGACAACCACAATTATCGATATGGCAGCAAAGAGATGGTTAAGATTTCTCAGTCAATGGATAACCCAAATTGCTTATATTTTGTATGCCCCCATTCTATAAATGACTTTAAGTTCTTTGAGTGGTTGATCCCTTCAAATATGTAGCGTAATTTGAAGGTGGTCGAAAATGATATTCTTGAAGAATGCATAGATGTATTGTCTATTCTTAGAGAAGTAATTATCTTGAATAGAGAGCTCAAAGACATGATTGTGAAGAGTAGAAAACAATGTAGAGACTTGGTAATGGTGATTGAAAGAGTTGGTGATAAGTTGAATTAAGCCTTTGCTTTTATTGTTGTGTTGTTGGTGCTAATTGTCATTCTAGTGTATTTGAAGTAGTGTATGCAATGTAAAGTAGAATGAGTATGACCTGTATGTAATGCTAAAATGACTTGTAGGTAAATATGTATGTAATATATGGTGGACCACTAGCATTTTGTTAAAGCGATAATGAATGCAATGGCTTTTTTTGTTTAATAAAGTGATAATGATTTTTGATTGTCATGGAAATTGGTTTTTCATTTAAGGGTTGAAGAAGTGATGAGAATGAATTGCCAACATAAGACGAACAAGATTTGTGCAAACAACTTGTTTCTTCTTATTAGCTATGATTGTTGCTAGAATTTGTGATTATTGTGATTGTGATTATTACTAGATTTTCTTTTGTTATTGTTGGTATGCTGGTGATGAGCAATTTCATCAATCCTTGTTCATGAAGAAAGCAGCAAAGTGAACTGCTACAAACCTCAACAATTGTATATACTACCCTCACCATATTCAATTGCTTGTATGTCTAATTTAGCAGAAAGAAAACACTCATCTTGAAACTCCTCAAAAAAAAAATTTGTGTACATATTACCCATTTCACTTAACATTTTAAATGGTGCTCTCACCTTTGGCAACTGTTGGCACAAAGCATATACTGCTTCTAACTCCTTGTACCGCTTCTTAACAAGTACTCTTTCAAATGCATGAAGAATTCATTTAAATTAAAATCAGAACAAATGTAATCCTTCAACAACGCATTAAAAGATTCATTGAGTTTTATGGTACTCATTCCCGCAGCCCACGTTGATCTAACATATGACCGGTCCTATTTTTCTTCTATCCCAACAGTCAACTTTGACCAATGATTATCATGAGCATCATATGCATCAAGCATTTCTCTCCACTTCATTTTCCATTCATTTTCATCCTCAATTTCAAACATGAATTTATTTAATACGCACTTCACCCATTATCTTGGAAGAGACAATTAACATACCTTAATGCATTTTGCATCAAATGTCAAATGCACAAACGGTGACTCATGTCAAGCATCATAGTAGGTATGGCCTTAGCCATTGCAGTATCTTGATCAGTAAACAAAGTTTTTGATGCCTTTTTTGACATAGTCTCTAAAAAAATTTCAAATAACCATACAAATGTTTTGGTAGTCTCATCATACAACAAAGTTGCACCAAAAACAATTGTTTCTGTATGATGGTTAAATCCCACAAAAGATGCAAAGGGCCTATGCTCTTTATTTAACTTATAGGTAGTATCAATGTAACTACATCGCCAAATTGGGCATAATCCATGATCATTTGTGTATCAGCCTAAAACATATTCATTATTTGCTCCTCATTATCTAACTAGAAAGCATAATAAAAAAATATAAAATAATTTAAATTTTTTTTTATAAAAATCATGGATTGTCCAAAGATTTCTATTGCAAGCACTACAACGAGTTACCTACACGCCAAAATGCTAAACTTCTTTCTCTTTTGCTTCTTAAATAAATTTTTGATCTAATTTCAAAAACCTAAGAGACGCCTCCTACTAGCTTCCTTACCCATGAGTTCAAAAGTGGCCTAAACGAAACCAGATTGTGAAGCTAAATCTAACTAAATTGCTTGTGTAACTGATATCTTTCTCTGCGATGGCAACATGTAGGCACAATCTGGAAATACAAATTCATGGTTCTATTCTTCTTTGAAATCACTCATAAAAAATTTCCAGTAGTGACGTCCAATTTAACAAAAAGTCGGGCCTCACAACTAGTCCTAGTTTTAACTCTAGGATTTTTTATCAGTGGATCTTGCTTGTCAACCTTCCGAAATCCCTCATTGTTGCAAAAATCTCTAGAAAAAATTTATTTAGTAAACTTGTTCTTGTTAGAATATTCTCTTCTTATGCTAAACCCCATTGTTCCTCCATATGTATTATAAAAATCATATGCACCTTCCGAATCAAATGTCATTTCTACTTTTGGCTTCTAACCACAATCGTTGTCAGGTTGCATATCCATATGGAAATTCAATTGAAAAGTAAAAAGCAATGAAATGGGAAAAGTATCAATAGGCTATTAGGGATATGAAGGCGTGACAATGGATATGAACAAAAAAGAAAAAATGAATACAATCACAATGGATATGAACAATCAAAATAGATAATACATTCATGACATAATCACAAGAATAAAACCTATGCACTCAAATTATGAGATACTCTTTACAAGAGCACAACCAATAACATTCTAACATCATTTCCTCTATTCAAATTTTAAAAAATCTTTTATATCTCAACTTAGCCCTACACACAAAGTTTGTGTGTTTGTAAGAATGGAGAGGGTCAAATTGGGTTGATTTCTAAAGTGTTGGGTTATAGGTTTGCAGAGACACTAGATTTATTTATATAATTTCTAAAGACGCAATCTTCATAATAAGAAATAATAGCCATTCAAGACAATCAAATACTCAATGGCTTCAATCATTTTTTCTCTCATTAAAATTGTGATGATTCTACCTTTATAACTTAGATGGAATTTATTAGTTCCATTTATCATAACTATGAAGAGTCTAACAATACCAAAACCTAAATTATAACTGCTGAGCAAGTGAATACCAAAACTAGCAACAATTTGACAAACAAAATCAAGAAATACTCAATGGCTTCAATCATTTTTTCTCTCATCAAAATTGTAATGATTATACCTTTATTAGTTAGATGGAATTTAACAGTTCCATTCATCATAACTATGAAGAGTCTAAGAATACCAAATACTAAATTATAACTGTTGAGTGAGTGAATACCAAAACCAGCAACAATTTGATAAACAAAATCAAGAACAAACCAAACCAAACAAATCCCACAGATTAATTAACCATTATCTGAACTACATGATATGTTCAACAATAAATCAAATAAGAGCAAACAATAAGAAGACCCAATTAGCATCAAATACACCAGTGAAAAAAACATATTACCTTAAGTTTCAATTTGGTGAAGAAAGCATAGAGATGGGTTTTCTCGCCAGAGCTTTGGTTCACAATCACCAGGGCTCTAGTTCGCGGCGCAAATCTTAGTAGAAAAGAAAGTAAGGATGATGTGTTGACGGAGAGGGAGAGACCGAGAAGGATTTCGGGCCACTTCACAAGAGTGGGTTTCCGGAGGGGGGGTCATCGTTGATGTTTGTCGCCAGAGAGCTTCGCCGTCGATCTCGCAAGATGGAGAGTCACTGATCAAGAACTCGAGAGGGAGGGAAAATGTTGATGGGAAGATATGGAATGGAAAATCAAAATGGCTCTGTTTTGGGGGGGCAAATTTGAATTTTTTTTTTTTTTACCTAAAGCAATCTGAGCCACCCATTGTTAAATGGGGTGACATGGCCTAATCTAGACCGTCCCCCAAAGAAAGCAGGGGAGACACTCACTAGGGAGGATCTGAACTCTCTCTCACTTGGGCTATTCAGCAGGAGTCCTACTAGGAGGATGTAGAGGAACCGTATTGTATACATATTTGAGTCCAGATCCTCTGCCATACTTTCCTGTGGGGTTTCCTGCAGTGCCCCAAAACGACATCGTTTTAGGGAAAAAAAAAAAAGAAAAGAAAACCGCAGAACAGAACACACCACTGTCATCATCTCTCTCTCTCTCTCTCTCTCTCTCTCTAAGCAAAACCCACATTAGTTAGAACACAAAACCCACATCAGTTAAGGAATTCTGGGGTTAACATTATTTAAAACACACCACCATTGAAGAAGATGATGGCCTTGCCTCTGTTGCAGACAATTTTGAACTACAATTCAGTAATTTCTTCGACAATTTCGAATTAGACTTGTGAATTTTATCCGACTCTTGCCTTAGAGCCAACACTTTGGTGTCTTTATCGTCGATTTCGATCGCAATTGATTGAAGGCGGTGTCCAGAGTCTAGCTTGCTCTGATTCTCTTGTACTTGAGCTTCCGAGAAAGACCCAATTAGGAAATCAAGAATGCAATTGGGGTTTTTGTGAAAATTCCTAAACCAATTCCTGAAATCAGACAATCTTTGAAGATGAGAGACCAGAGCTTTATCGGCAGCTTTAATGGTGCCTTAATCGAAAAGCGAATGGACTGTCTGTAACTGAAGATAGGAAGCTTCAAACGATGGAATCGTAGCAAAAAAGGAAGGAAACAAAGTCTCTGCGAATGGGTATCAATGGTTGAATTGGGAAGATGGTTTTGAAGCAGAGGATTTGTGGGTTTGGTCTGGTTTGATCACAACGACCTTCTGATTGGTAATGAATTCTTCGGCGTCTTCCTCAGCGAAGAATTTGAATGTTTTGGTCTTGAAAGTGAGTGCGAATTTACGAAAAATTTCATAGATTTGTGGTGGCTTTGACGGACCTTCCATTTCTGGCATCTCTAATTCCCTTCCACTTTGCCTCTTTCAATAACTATATATATATACATAGAGAGAGAAAGATAATTCAACAAGTTCACCTCTGGTTTAGAGAGAGAAAGTAGACTCCATAGCTGTGAGTGAGAGAAAGAGAGATGGTAAAAAACAACGTCGTTTTTGGCCACGGCAGGAACCACTACAGGAAAGTATGGCAGAAGATTCGGACTCTATATATTTTATATATTATTGTAAAATGGTCTAACCAAAACTCAAGGTTTGTGTAGTGGGCCTATTTTGGCAATTAGGAAAAAAGAAAAAAGAAAAAGTCAATTTATTAGTTTATTGACTTATTTGAGTTACATTATCGCTCTACTTTTTTGCACTAAAAAAAAAGTCACAAAAAAATCATGTCTCAAAATAGGCCATATTTTTATTTAATTACATGATTTATGGTATTTCAAAAGTAATTAGTGACTTAGATTTAAGATTTTTCATTTTTTAACGTGTACTTGCTTATATTTTCAATAATAAGAATAATTTTAGCTTGCTTGGTTCCATTTTTAAAAAAATAATTTTTGAAAAATTTTACTTTTTATTTTTCGTGTTTTTTGTTTTCTTGAATTTTTTAATATTTTAAGTAATTTTTTTACTTTTTAGACATACCTAACATAAATATACCTAAAAGTAAAAATTTGTAAAAAAACCTTTTAAAAATGGGATTTTTTAAGGTCCCTCATATGAAGATTTTCTAGCATAAAGGACATCTAATATTTTCATAATGTCTAAGGTCCTCAAGTTGATCCAGAGAAAATTGGTCGAGAAAATTAGTCTAGAGAAAATTCACGTCCAGAGAAAATTGGTCCAAGAAATTTTGAACTCCAAACAACATAGCAACCCTTTCTTCAAGCAACCTTTGCTCTTCTTTGGAAATCCAGAGAAAGTTGGAAAAGAAGAGGTTGCACTCATTGGGGAAAGAAACGGTGGAGAAGTGGTTGATGGAGGACAAAAAGTGCATACAACATCGAGCTGATTACCAAAAAAAAAAAAAAAGAAACAATAACATCAGTGGGATTTGTAGACTAAGAAGCACAATCATTGAAGGAATGAAATTAAACATACACACATGGGTACAGGTATATGTGAGTGTGAAATCTATGAAAATATACATAATATATATAAACAATTCCCATGTTTAATAGTTCTTCTATGAGTTTGTGATAGATTTTCTTTAAACTTAATGCTATGAATTTCTCTGGGTTCAACCCAGAGAAAATTCAAATTTCACTGGTCTAGAATTTCTCTAGATCACTTTAAGTCGAGAAATTCTCTCATAATTAATGAAATTCCTAAAGAAACATTTCAGAGAATTCTCTTTAACCCAAGAGAAAATTCAAGAATCTACATCTGGATCATTTGCAAAGAACGAATATATGTTGTCTTCACAATCTTGATTTCTGATATATTCAGAAGCTAACTTGCAGAGAAATTACGAGCCATGGAAGCAAGCAGAGTAATGGCGTGCTCAGCAGCAGCGATAGTATTCATAGTCGGCGCATTCACAACAAGACATCCAAGCTCAGTAGTGTAGACACCCAATTTTTGACCGACCTTAAGACTCAGACGTCACCGATTGAGCGCTTGGTGATGTTGCATATTGTGCTCGTTCTGAGGTTGCGGAGTTCCGGCTGCGAGCCTTGCCTCCGGACTTCCGGACTCTTTTGTGCTTTGCTTCGGTTTGCGAACCAGGCTCTTTTTTCTCTGTTTTCTCTTCCCAAAGGGAGGGAGAGGTCTCGTAGATCATCTCTCAGTGGCCGTAGGCTACGTTTCATGGTCGTAGGCCATTTTTCCTGTTTGGAGCCCGGTTTAGGTTTTTGAACCGGCGGCAGTGTGCCTCGGTTGGGACGCTTAACCACCTCCGTTTGCTCCGATTTTTGGCACATACCTTATTTCCTCCTTTTGAGGGACCGTGGTCCGAGAGCCGACTTCGTGGTCGAACACCACTTCGGTGCCTATGATCGGTTTTGGGCCCAAGTCGCGTTTTGGCCCCCGAGCCTTGCTTTCAAGCATTTTTGGGCTCCGACCCAAACTTTAAATAGTCATATTTTGAGCTCCTTTTCATGTTTGATTAAGGACCTTTTGCTATTTGAGGTCTCCTACTATCACTTGCCTCTTTAACTCTCTTTTAGGCCTATTTTTGCATGGTATTTTAGGCTTACTTGTGAACTGTTTTGGACTTGGTCATAAACTACAAAATGTCTTTTTTTGAGCCCCTTTTCAACTTTGTTGAAGGGATTTCTTCGATTTGAGGCCAGCAGCTACCACTTTCCACTTTATCTCACTTTTTGGCCTTTTTGGGGGGAAATTTCAATTTCAATTTCCCCCCATTTTCCCCCACTCTTTTGCCTATATAAACACCCCCCAGCTCTGGTTTTAGAGGTTAGAAAATTTTGGTTTGAAGCTGTCACATTAAATCTCTCTCTCTCTCTACTCTAAGCCTTAAAAACCCCCTTAGTTCTTCACCAACCCATAGCCCCACCCTTCCATCCTCCATTCCATCAGCTTGAGGTTGTTTTTCAGAGCCTAAGAGTGCTGTATTTTGGTCCAAAAGGCTGTCAAAGATTAGTCTTCAAGGGTAAGTCCTCTTCTCCCTTTTTTGACCCTTTTCTTGGTTCATATTCTAGCTCCTTGTGCTTACTGTTTTGAGCATTTTTTTGAGCTCTATTTCATGTTTGTTCAAGGGCCTCTCACTGTTTGAGGCTTCCTCGTGGCACTTTCTTCTTTACCTTTCTTTTATGCCATTTCCTTGCATAGTATTTTAGGCCTATGTATAAACTGTTTTGAGGCATGTTGTAAACTGTAAAGTGGCTTATTTTGAGCCCTTCTTCAACATTTTTGTAGGGCTCCTCATTGTTTGAGGCTTCCATTTGCCACTTGCCTTTGTATCCCTCTTTCAGCCTTATTTTTGCATGATTTGTTAGCCCCTTGTGCTTCTGTTTTTGGGCTCTGGTACAAACTGTAAATAGCCTTATTTTGATCCCCTCTTAATCTTTCATTAAGGGTATTTTTCTGTTTGAGGCATCCTTTGTATACTTTGTGTTGAAGCCCTCTTTTTGG
The DNA here is from genome assembly GCA_025200525.1 of Camellia lanceoleosa. Lineage (NCBI taxonomy): Eukaryota > Viridiplantae > Streptophyta > Magnoliopsida > Ericales > Theaceae > Camellia > Camellia lanceoleosa. Next base: position 93,700,579 of record CM045769.1, read on the forward strand.
CCTTATCTTGCATAGTATTTTAGGCTTGCTTGTGCACTGTTTTGGGTTTGGTCACTAACTGTAAAATGCCATGTTTTGAGCCCCTCTTCAACTTTGTTGAAGGGCTCTCGCCATTTGGGGCCAAAAGATGCTACTTGCTTCATTATCTCAATTTTAGGGCCATTTTTGTATGCTAGCTTAGCCCCATTTGTGTTCACTGTTTAGCCTTGCTTAAAACTGTAAATATGCATTTTTTGGGACTGCCTTGCTTCTGTCTTCATGCTTTATGTTCAAATAATGCATGCTTTGTATAGCTATAAGTCATTCCATGTGCCTAATTTTGGATTCCGGGTTTCATTTCATGCATCGGGTGCACTTTGCCATGTTTCGGGGCTGTTTTGTATCAATTTTTGCTACTGAAATTTGCATTCTAGTATGTCACATTCCATGTCTTGCCATGTGTCTTGTTAGAGTGGCATTCGGTGCCTTAGGGTCGGTCCTCAGTTTGCGTGCACGTGTGCACGCATTTCGAGTGTCTCATTTTCATCTAATGGCCTCCTATGTGAGTGTGGCCGAGGTCCACTTGTGTTGGTGTAAGTCCATTATGCATTGTGTATGTCATTTTGTTTCATAACATTGTGTATGCTAGGTTGTATGTTAGCGCATTGTGTATGCCATGTTACCTCGTGCATCGTGTATGCCATTTCATAACATTGTGCATGTTAGGTCGTATCTTAGTTGCATTCATGCATGTCATGCATATTGCATTGTGTTTGGGATAGGAGTTAGCCGACACAGCGAGGGCGTTCCGTACTCACGGTGAACGTGTCTCAATTCGATCACACTCCGGATTATCCATGATGGGGTTTAGGAATTGTTATGTTTACATGTGCATTCATTTCATATCGAGTTGTGCAATTCGACTCCTCGACCATCATGCATCGAGATGCGTGATTGGTCGCACGAGGATCGAGGTATGCATACATTTGTGAAAATACATTGCCATGCTCCTTTCCTGCTCTCTGTTGCAGCAAATCAAGACTCAGCAGTCTTCCGGGGCTTGGCGCGCTTTCCAAAAATTATTGCAAAACAGAGGCTAATTGGGGCATCACAGTAGATTTCCGCGCAAAGGCAACCCGGATATGCATCATTCATCATCTGAAGAAGAGTTAAGGCAGTCCCTGGCTTGCATGCGGTTATTGTTTTCTTAGTTAATTTGGTAATTAATTAGGATTTTTGTACATATTTGGACTGTATTATTTATTTTGACTGTACTATTTGGGACTGTATATTATTTATTCGGACCCTCTGTGCGAGGGCATAATTGTAATAAGTGTGCGTGTGTGTGATGTATGTCTTCCAACCTCGCGTCTTTCTTCCATTTTATTTACCAGCTTATGATGGTTAAATTAGAGCACGTTTCAATTAGCATACAGTATGATAGCATGTTTGCATTCATTCATCTGTTTTGCATGCACCGGGCTCGGCGCATCATACAAACTGCATTTGTATTTCAATGCCAAGTTGAATACATGTTAGCTATAGCATTCCATATGCCATGTTTAGAATAGCCGAGCCTGCTATAGTTTGCATCTTTGTATGTGTTGCATTAGGCATTTCTGTATACTTTGGATCATGCACGGATTTCTAATTAGCTTCTGTTTTGGCTTGGAGTACTCGGTTAGTTTTATGCTTTAGCATCCTTGCATGCGTGTGAGTGACTGCCATGAATAGCATGCTTACCATGAGGCTAACTGCTTATGTGATATAACTGCCTTGAATGCCTGTAGGTGAAGGTTGGGTTACTTGAATTGGAACAGTTCATCAAATGTGTGTTTTAAGCCCACTAGATAGTGGCAAAATCATGTTTTCTAAGCCCACCTGAGGATGGCAAAATCTGCATTTTAAGCCTACCTGCGGGTAGTACCATCAAACCATTTTTCAAACAAACAAACATGAAATGTTTTGTTTTAATTCAGGCGACCCGGTTTATACTTGT